>NW_019773881.1:589524-618626 GCF_001039355.2 Lingula anatina | reverse complement strand
TTTTCATGGACTTACCTTTTTAGTCATAGAAGGGAAGAATCTAGTGGATTGCTTTTCATTTTCACCGGTTTTAATGGCCAAAATAATGCCTTTATTAAAAATACTAAGTGTATTGGTCAAGTACACACTAGTTAATTGATCTATGTAATAAGTGGGGCTTTGCATATTTAATAAAAAAATCTATGTCTTAGATATTTATTATTTTGGTACATAGATTAAGTAAAATTTCAGTATTTAATTCCTTTTATTACTAAAATTTCCACTATAAAGATATTATCTTCCAAGAATCACTCAACATCATTTGAGCTGTCCGTGTACTTGTGTTTTCCATTAAGTATAATGCTAATTATAGAAAGTAGTTCTTTTAAGAAATACTTCTGAAAAAGGCAGACTCCTTACATGTAAACCTGCGTGTTGTTAAACGAACCACAGCGATCATTAAGTGAATATCGCTCTATATCTTGTATTTCTTTGACCATACATTTAATTGGAAAATTACCCCTATGCTCTTAAACAGTTCAGTAAGCGTTTATCATAACATATATGGTTACTGCATTTTTTAATCTGAAAAATATAGAAAAGAAGTCACATAGACAGACAGAGCTTAATTTTGCTAAATTGAAAAGAACGACTTTAAAGTATGTATGTTTGAAACAGAATAAACAGTTGTGTATCAATAAATACACTCTGCTTTTGGTGCAGTGGACGGGCGTTCGCATTGATATTAAAATATCATCAGACAAAAAATTCCTCGTATTCACTAATCAGCAAATGTTATATTAGGCTGTCCAAACCATTACGTTTGGTGTGTTGGAATGCTTCCCGGTTATATATTTCATAAAAGGAAAATGAACTACAGCATCCTATTCCATAACCACCTTTAGCAAGAGACTTGAAATAGTATTTTAAAATAGAAATAATAGAATGGAGAGATGGAACGTTTTGATACTAAAAAATTTCAAGAAGATAGTTAAAGATTTCTCAAAGCTTTACAGAGAAGACACTATTCAGATTATCTAAGATCTTGAACATCTAAAGTCTTGATTTATTTTAGGTCTTAGATCTTTACATTCGCATAAATGACTACTATGACCGAAGATAAAAAAGAACCCAAGTGGAATAGTATATGTAAGGATTGTAAATAATTGTTATTTATATCTAAAATGCAAGAAAAGATTATATTTATTACTATTATATGTTTGGATACAAATGTCCTATGAAGTGGTAAATATCGCGAAGTCGCCTGAGGGTCCTGACTTTTTAACCAATGAAGTCGCCTTCTATCATGAAGTAGTAATACTTATCCCACGAAGTGGTAATATACTATGAAGTCTCCTAAGGGTCCTTATTTTTTAACCAATGAAGTCGCCTTCTATCATGAAGTAGTAATGCTTATCCCACGAAGTGGTAATATACCATGAAGTATGACGTCTCAATTTCTTTTTCGCCCTATACACATGTATATATCTTATTCAGTTGAATGGTCTTTATCGCAGCATCTTTATTTAAGTTCATTAAAAACCACAAATCAAACGAATTGTGTGTACGCGCCGTAATGTACATGATCTTTGGATGGTTATTTTAAGTAATCCGATGTTGATAATTTCGAATCCCATACATTATAGTAGATGTGCGTACATGGAAAGCATCAAAACAGACTAAAGGCATTTTCGCGTCGATCATTATACCGTTTTATTTGCATCTCATCTGTAGCGACATTTGTTGCCAGATTAACGAAGCACCGCGCAATTATGTAAGAGAACCACGAAAACAGAGCACCCGCACCAGACACGGGCATTTAATTTTGGTTGGTCCTTACGGGCTTGCACTCGACCGGAGGCAGAGTTGTGAATCAATCTACAGTATATTATTTTCCGTTTATATAAATGTTACCCTAGTCCCGCATAACGCAAAAATTGGTCACTTTATGACCCTTTAAAACACCGCTACAGATGTAGACACTCCAACCCAATTAAATAAGTTTGATGTGAGAAAACTGTCAACAAAAAGTGAAAATGTGAGCCACATATATTTAGATTAATATCGGAATAAATATATGACACGTTCCATTACTTTCACTGGTTTATGTCATTGTACCCTCTAACAGGGAAAGCTGTCAGCAGTTATTAAAAGTAATATGAAACATTAATAAAAACGTTATGCAAAACGTGAGCGGTTGGGATAAGTTAATTTACGCTCTCATCTTTCATATGAAAAAAAATTAATATTTATTACAAGAGTTCAGGGTGGGAGGGGGAGCATAAGGGCATAGCAACTATTATGTTATGAAATTAACGATTTGAAATAAAAAAGTCAAGTTGAGCCTGATATATACTTTATCGTGTTTCGTGACTATCTAGCTTGGTCGGTTAAGAAGATATATACCCCCCCCCCTGCCCACACTTATTTCAACCTGTAAGATTGGAAAGTCTGGCTCGGGCAATAAAATCTCACTATCTCCACATCTGGTTTCTATCAAGCGCGTTCAGAGCTTCAGAGCTTAGGACAAACATATTGCTCTTCGGGACAGGAAATCTGGAGAGGGGGAGTAGAGGAACATGCCTTCTCAATATGGAAAGCTATATATTTTTGGTAATTCCCTTTGTAACATTCACAAACACTATAAAATACCCTTTCTCGAATTAATATCCTGTTCACACATTTCTGTAAATATCCTGAATTTAAATACTAATGTTAAATGTCAGAGACTTTAATTTATGACGAGAGAGAGAGAGAGAGGTTAAGACATTCTGTAAATGTCCAGAACTAGAGGAGAGTGTTTTAAACTAAACACATCTTGGCAATAACCCGTAGACAGTTAGCCTGCAGAGTGGTTTAGTTATTATGATCAACATAATTGTTTATATTTTTATTAATACCAAACAATTTTACTGTTTGCAGCTATACCTGTTTGGAACCTGTACTCTGCGCCATATAATAGCAATGGTGCAAAGTTTTGATATTGTAAAATCCTGCAATAAAATTTTCTTCAAATATCAAATTTTATATTATATGGTTGAATACAACATCAGTAATAGAACAGTAATAGAATTCAGTATAATGATACTGAATTGTTGTAAAGACATGTAGGAAGCAGGGTGACCATATATGCTCCGAATTTTGTCGGAGAGGGAAATTTCTCGAGTTTGTTCACTGCCCTGTGAAGCCATATTTTGTGGCCTGAGATGCCGTATCCGTTACTTGACCTGACCTGTCAAAAGCACGTCTGGGCGCTCTTTTCATCTTTCGATTCTTCCACATTAATCAAGATACGGAGTATAGATTGCAAGTGCCCGGGGGGGGGGGGGGGAGCATGAAGGGAATAAATAATTATAAGTAGTATCCTTGCGACACAAGGGAACTCTGCAATTTATATCTTTCAATTAATGCTGTGAAATAATAGCCAGCTAGTCCGTTGATCTCGCGAATCAACCAAATGCCCGTTAGTTGAGTTGCTTAACTGCAAGTAATTAATCCCCTCCCCTCCCCCGAACGTCATACTGGCAGGTTTCCAAATAAAGACTATACCGCAGAAAAAGTCTGGGGCCCAAAAGAGAGTCAGCCAAGGACACGTTTTGGGAACACGCTTGAACACGTCATGATGGACATTTACAGGTGTAGGACTAGAACAGAGCCTCTGGTAAACAGTTTAGAACCAAGGGACCGAACTTGATTTGAGGACCAGAAGACAGGCTTAACACACGTAGACATACAGTGACAACACCATAATGCAGAGTAATAGCATGATTACAAACAAACAGATTGACAAAACTGACGTACGCAGTGCTCACTATAAATACAAACAAGAAGAGTGACGACACCAACAAACACAGTAAACAAAATAAATTTATGTAGCCAAATGTTCACAAGCACAACGAAGCTCTGTTTTTGCTCCAAATTAAGTAAGATAAGTCCATATGACTGAAAATTGTCATTTATTAATGACGAAAACTAATAAGATACAAAGTTACAAAACTGGGGAGATAATCAAACACCCCCCAAACTATGTAAGTGCCATAATGTAAAAATAATAAAGTATGTTAATGAGTGTAACCAGGATTAATCAAGAAAAATATGAGAAATCACAACAGCTATAGGAGCAAAAAGTTAGCGCAAATGAAAATAAAAGGCTTAAATGACAAAAACTAGTAAGATACAAAGTTACAAAACTGGGGAGATAATGAAACATCCACCAAAGCCGGCCTAGGCTGAGAGCGAGCTACGCAACCCCTACCTTTTTAGGACGGGGACGTAGGTTTCCTCATTGCTCTGACAGCCCAAACATAGAGTTGTCTCTCTTGGCCTTAGTACTACCATATTTGCCCTGCATAGTACATTTACCTAACTATAGTTTTAAAATAATATATCTCACATGTATGATATATACCAATAAACAAATGATAACCATTTAATCTTAAATGACTAATAAATGTACCAAACGAGTTATAGCTAACTATGATAAATACAACCATGTTACATTTAGCCAATGCTCAAATCTGCTTCATTAGTCATGAAAAGAGAAGAAAAAATTATTAGGGGGGACAGGGTTGGGTTTAAATAATTTTACCAAAATTCACCTTAAAATTTTCATTCCTGAATAATGCACTACTTAATGTGGTTTTTGCTCCAAATTAAGTAAATTAAGTAAGATAAGTCCATATGACTGAAAATTGTCATTTATTAATGACGAAAACTAGTAAGATACAAAGTTACAAGACTGTGGAGAAAATCAAACATCCTCCAAACTATATAAGTGCCATAATATAAAAATAATAAAGTATGTTAATGAGTGTAACCAGAATTAATCAAGAAAAATATGAGAAATCACAACAGCTATAGGAGAAAAAAGTTAGCGCAAATGAAAATAAAAGGCCATATGATGTGTCATTTTGTTAATTGTGATGCAATAATAAATAATGCTTATAATAGCACAGTCAGTCAACACTAAATTTTAATCATGCACAACAGGTAACATGGTTAATAACAGGAGTGGATCTAGAGATATTTTCTGACAGTATTCCAAAGTATCTTTTTTATCCAATCTCCATTTTTGATGGTCTTCCAACAGAAAAATTAGATTCCCGTTAATTAATGTAAACCCAAAAGATGGTCTCCATATACCCCTTCAATAAGATTACAGTTTCAGGACCATGAGAGTTCAAATTCACATAATGAAAGTCCCAATATTTGAAAAATGATGACAATGCATAACATAATATTACATAATGTTTAAAGACATAAATACCAATACAACTGCATATATGGAAATACAGAAAATGTGCAGAGACTCAGGTGGATGGGAGTTAAAAGTCACATCTTAAAAATGCCAGTGTTTGAAAAAAAAAAAAAATTAAAGTCATAATAACTCTTCGTTTTGGCCAAAAATAGATTTTCCTGGAAAAAACGGCAATTTTCCCGTACTTACCAATGGTCAACGACCCCATTCCTGCATTCAAAGTTAATCCAGGGTTTTTTTCCTAAACGTACAAATTTTTGTTAAAATCTCTTAAGAGATTTTAACTGACGGAGCCCTCTCTCTGACATGGCAGTCATGCGATATCGAGCGATTGTTTCTGGTGACCTACTTAAAACCGCGGGAAAAGCAGACAACAACAACACTATATAACAATATAATAAGATTCATAAGATATATTCATCTCATTGCTCAAAATGCATTTATATCTACAATGTGTGCAATTCTGGGCTTTTCGTTATCTGACGCACTGTACAAAAACTCGCAACTTACGTCTGAGGGTTTCCCGCCAATGTTATTTTGGTCTCAAATGAACGCGAGAATCCGCGTGACACCTAAACGTCATTGGCAACGGATGCACTTGTCGACCGTGAACAAAGGCATCGAAAGCCCAAGTGACAAGCACAGATTTTAGTTTTACTACAATAACAGTCGTTTTAGTGGGAAAATGCAATAGAATATATTTCCAGGCGTTGTTTACAATGTATTTCTTGTTATTATTGCTTTAACATAAGAAAACTAGAAAAGCACTCAGAGAGCGCACACCTCCGCCAAGGCAGCAAAGTTTCCATCCAATGTGTGAGAAGAGTAAGTGACATGGTTTTCTTTTCGAGGTCACTATAGAGGCAGTGCCTAAAATAGGGTTTTGTTCAATTTTGATGCAATATTACACAAGTATCATGGATATTCAGAAAATGTGACTAGCCCATACAGTTCAGAGTCATACCTTGAAAATCCAAAAATGTAAACAAGAGATAACCCCAGCAGGCAAAGTTGCGTTGGATCAACGTTGAAAACAGGTTGATACATTGAATTGCCATTGAACTACCTAAATTCAACGTAAAATCAACGTTGATCCAGCCACGTCGAAACACCGTCATAATGTGACGTTGACTCAACGTTGTATTTTGGTCATTGACACAACCTTGCAGACATGGATTATATTTTTAAATATTAATAATTGAAAACGTGATACTTTGTTTATCAATACTGTAACTAAATTTATCAAAATAATAACAAAATGGTTTTAAAGTAAAAGTGACAATTGTTTTGTGTCTTAGTGCACTAGTGAATTTTCTTCACTTGTTATTCAGAAATACATTCCAATAAACTGAATTCCTTGCAAGGTCAGCTAACACTAGGATGAATAAGTTGCTGTAAATGTGATGGAGTGAATTAATAAAGTTAACAGTTCTTGGTAACCTGTTATACATAGACAGGTTGAGGTGACTGCCCAGCAGGCATAGTTGCGTTGGATCAACGTTGAAAACAGGTTGATACATTGAATTGCCATTGAACTACCTAAATTCAACGTAAAATCAACGTTGATCCAGCCACGTCGAAACACCGTCATAATGTGACGTTGAATCAACGTTGTATTTTGGTCAATGACACAACCTTGCAGTTATGGATTGTAATTTAAAATATTAATAATTGAAAACGTGATACTTTGTTTATCAATACTGTAACTAAATTTATCAAAATAATAACAAAATGGTTTTAAAGTAAAAGTGACAGTTGTTTTGTGTCATTAGTTAAATAGTGAATTTTCTTCACTTGTTATTCAGAAATACATTCCAATAAACTGAATTCCTTGCAAGGTCAGCTAACACTAGGATGAATAAGTTGCTGTAAATGTGATGGATTTAACAGTTCTTGGTAACTTGTNATCGTGTTATCGGTAAAAGTGCACGGCGACGGCGACGACAGACGCAGATGGATTCATTAACCATTCATTAACCATTCACCATGGATTCATTAACCATTGGTAAGTATGGGAAAATTTTAGTTTACTTCAGGAAAATTAATTTTTTGGCGAAGAGTTATTATCCCTTTAATATTACATGAAAATATAAAAATCTTACCCTCATCCAAAACATGCACCTTGGCTTTATATCTGATCTTTCTAAGCATTTTGGGGTCATCCAAAAAATCACGTGGCTTTCCTGCCTTCAGATATTTTTTTACCATCAACATGGTCTCCCTGAACTCGACATATTTCTCCATACTGAAAATAAAAGCAACAGATAAATTAAGCTTAATAGTTGACATTCCCTCATGTTACAATTCAAAATATTTGATGCCATTTTCAGTCAAATAAAGTAGTCAAAGGGATATTGAAAAAACATGGTTCACATATCACGAGAATAAACTTTAAGTGACAGTAAGGGCAAAACTTTCTTTATTGCAACTTGTCAGCACTGCCATGTTGCAAAATGATATATAGAAAAAAGTTGTGCTTGCTAAAAATATGTATTTACAGTCCCGAAAATAGCAGTTGATGACAAATACTATGGTTATTTCATTTTTGCATCCCTTTTTGTTGAACAGAAAAGGGAAAGGAATTTAAAAATTTCTACTCGAGTCAACCAACAAAACACATAACTGATGAAACTGTTCAACCTTATGTACATGGGGTGTATACTATACCTTGAAGACATCCTTCTCTCTCTGGTAGCTCGTGGCTAAGTGAGGGGTCAGGGTGGATCCAATNAAAAAACAGCATAACTACTAAAATAGTGGCCCGATCATGCCGATTTTCGAACTTGATCTGCGTTTTAGTAAGACTGATTACTCCTGTGAGTTTCATGACAACAGGCCTATTGGTTTTCCTTGAAATGTGTTAACAGTGTTGCATATATGCTAAAAAGTGAAAAAAAAACACCATAAATTCTACAATAATGGCCCGATCATGCTGATTTTCGAACTTGACCTGCGTTTTATGAATATTAGTCAGCTCTGTAAATATAAAGCCAAAAAGTAAAACTGTCTTCCACTTATGGTGTTAACGCTGAAAGTGCACGGCGACGGCGACGGCGACAGCGACGGCGACATGATCGGCGACGACAGACGCAGGTGATGGCAATATGTACAGACACATCTGTGTCTGTACATAAAAAGTTGTGCTTGCTAAAAATATGTATTTACAGTCCCGAAAATAGCAGTTGATGACAAATACTATGGTTATTTCATTTTTGCATCCCTTTTTGTTGAACAGAAAAGGGAAAGGAATTTAAAAATTTCTACTCGAGTCAACCAACAAAACACATAACTGATGAAACTGTTCAACCTTATGTACATGGGGTGTATACTATACCTTGAAGACATCCTTCTCTCTCTGGTAGCTCGTGGCTAAGTGAGGGGTCAGGGTGGATCCAATCTTTTTGTAGTGCCCCAGGTGTCAAAGTCAAGCTGGAAATGTCAGACCCAGACTTGGAAGAGCTTGAAGCAAAATGAAGACACCTATTATCTTTCACACCTTTAACGGAGTCATGGACATTGGCTGACTAATTACAGGTGCACTGATTGGGACTAATTACAGTAGTATTGATAAAATCTCAGTTGTTACAAGGAGCAAGCAGCTTGAACTTTAAAAGCAAATCTGACAAGTCAAGCTGAAAATGTCAGAAAGAGACTTGGAAGAAGTTTGAGTAAAATTAAGATCCCAGTAGATGCATATCTTTCACACACTTAACAGCGTCATCGACATTGGCTGACTAATTACAGGTGCACTGATTGGGACTAATTACAGTAGTATTGATAAAATCTCAGTTGTTACTAGGAGCAAGCAGCTTGAACTTTAAAAGCAAATCTGACAAGTCAAGCTGAAAATGTCAGAAACAGACTTGGAAGAAGTTTGAGTAAAATTAAGATCTCAGTAGATGGATATAATATATTTTTTACACTTGAGTCATGGACATTGGCTGACTTATTACAAGTGAACTGAACAGTAGTAATTACAGTTGTATTGATAAAGTTTGTGTTCATTTAGTAGAATTCTGTGACATGACTGGTAATGGGAAATTAAAAAAATAGGTCATTAAGTTTGATCATGAAATTGGTAAATTTATAAGCAGACTTAAAATCATCCACCTCAATGGGTTTGGTAGTCAAAACAATTTTAAACTTTTTAAAAATTAATTTTAAACATCTGAGCTCCCCCATTTCTTTCACCATTTATTGGCAATTTCTAACTCTGGTGGCTCCTACTTTGTTATTTATATATTAAAATTGTACTGCAATTGTTGTACCCATATTTCATACTGACCTTCCCATTTTTCCTGCCATTATTTCCGTTTATTGAAATGCTTGAAAAATATAAAAACAATTTATTTGGAATAAATAAATGCACAAATACAGAAAAGGTCTTGTGGATTTCGAAAACAATTTCATCTTTAACATTTTTTTCAAAATGTGATATGTACTAGTTATCATTAACTGCTATCAAGTGATAAATTATAGCATAGCTGGGATATAACTTTTACAGTCTTAAAACAAGGTATAACTTATTAAAATATATTGTAACACGACCAAGGTAAGTTCTATACTAACCTTCTAGCTATTTTCTTCTGCCAATCAATCTGAACAATGAAATAAAATAAATGTGTTAAAGCTTTATGATATAAAAAAACTAACTTGAATGCATCGACCTTCTCACTTTGGACGTGTAACACACCTGTGAACATACCTAACATTACATAATGAACATTCATACGAGTCTTACGACGACTTTATGCAAACGCAGTCACATTCACGACACTGACAAAGTTGACTTACAGCACGTAGCTACACATGTATTTCCAACATTTCCCCGTAGAGGAAGTTATATTATTGTCAAACACACACTTTCTCTCGACGACAATTACTGAACTCTAAACTGAAAGAACATTGTAGTGTGAAAACATTTATACTACGAGTCTTACTACAACTTCATCACAGAGCAAAACAGTTCAGTCACGATCACAATCTCAGTAATAAGAGCTGTGTCACACGCTTCCTTTGGTGTTTATATAACACTTTTCCAACATTCCTCCGTGGAGTTTATTATAGGATTATCAAATACATACTCTCTCATGGCAAAAACCACTGAATTACGAATTGAAAGGTCAATAGTTCCAAACATACCTACGACGATACCGTCATACCGGAAGTCCCTTCTTTCAATCTACCCTCAATGCGCATGTGCAGAACGGTTTCGTCACGGCACGGGTCTATCACGCCACCGGCGTGTGAACACCGACCACTGTTGACGTGACTTTGACATTGTTGACACAGTCTCGTTTTGATAACGCTCTAGTTAAAAGGATACAGATACAGATTCTTTATTGACAAACACCTTCACATAAAGGTACAATCAATTACAATACGATACTAGTGGCTAGGACATAGAACAGACAAATAAATAGATAAATAAATATATATATATATACATATAGATTAGCAATTGTTGAAATCAGTGACTATACACATGTATACGAATGTCGCATTCCATAATCAATTTACCAGGTTTGATCTACACGCCCAGTCTCTGCTGACAGCGCATAACGGGTCTCACACTGGTACTATGATCTGGTTTGGACATGCGCAGAAAGACTTACTCTCTTCTCCATGCATTTCTGTACAAATATGAGGAGGGGCGTAATCACATCCATTTCTTTTGTATTCATGATGTGTATAAACATATCCGGGGGAGAGAGGGCATTAGTATTACATAGGAAACTTATATTTTCGTAGAAAGCCGCCCGTAGTTCCTTATAGGCCTCGCATTTCAGAATAAAATGCACTTCATCTTCAACCTCTCCGGAATTACAGATTTGACATAATCTTAGATGGGGCGGGGTTGGGGGTTTACTGTACCTCCCTGTGTTGAAACCAATTATTATTATTATTATTATTATTATTATTATTATTATTATTATTATTTACTATTATTTAATAGCTACAGGATTATTTCCAGGAGACGAAATAGTTTTGTAAAGTTTACTTTGTTATTGTCTTTGTACTTATATTTTGTTTATTTTTTTCTTATTAAAGTTTACCGCTATTACATCTCAACAAGACGTGTTGTGTTGTATGGTAGGCTGTCTGATGACGATAGTCAACGGTCAGAACACTCCCCTTCTCAATATGGAGTGAGTGAGCGCTGATTCTTAATTAGTTTGCAGAATGTAGCCCTCCGTGCTTTATCAAAGGTCAGCACATAATTTTCGGTCTTAAAATCCTTCTTAAATTTTGTATATGTTCTAAGTTTGCTACTTTCCTTAATTGCCTCCCCCNAGGCTGTCTGATGACGATAGTCAACGGTCAGAACAGTAAAAAGAAGTGAACCACTGCCCCAGACGTGAGCAAGATTTCTACAGACCCAGCAAACGTGGCCCTTCCCCCCAGCAACCCCTCAGATAACGATGTGTCTGACGACGAATCGCAGCCCATGGGAGATGTTTCAGCGCCAGCCAGTGAACCCACACAGACTGCAGAACAGACCGACATGAGCAGAGAAAAGAGACATTCAAAATTAACTGAAAAAGCTGAAGCTGCATATATGGACTCGAAACAGCAATTAGAAAGTAAATTGGATAAGGTTTGGCAGTTAGTTAGAGATCAGATAGTTAGTTTGCAAGAATGCGATAATGAAGTAGTAGTTATTCAAAATAGTATGTCTCTCTTAAGAGCTCAGTTTGCTAAATATTGTATAGTACAAGAAGAAATTAGTTCTCTGCACATTAGAGCCAATACGGCTATTAGTTTACGGGAACAAGGGAAGTTGATGAACATTGGTCAGCACCGTGAGGAATTTGTCCAAAAGACCTTGAGTGAAGCAAGAACTAGGTGCCAAGAGTTGACAGAGACCTCTTCCATTACATCCTCAAGGAAATCGGGGTCATCACTAACCATCTCCTCCGTCAGCAGCGCAAGGAGAGCCCGACTAGAAAAGGAAGCTACAAAGCTGGAGGAGGAAAGAAGAAAAATTGAGGCCACAGCAAGAAGACAGCTAGAAGAGGTGGAAATTGAAGCAAAACGTCAGAAAGAGAAGGCTCGAGTCCTAGAGAGGAAGGCAGCGGAAGAGGCAGAAAACTCCCGCAAGCGCGCCGACCTGAGGATAGACCTTGACACGCTGGCTGAACCCTGTAATGACGCTGATAGTCAGTCAGTACTATCAGCTCTTCCACAGACCTCTAAAGCTGACATGGTGATGGAATTCGTCCGTTACCAAGATGAAGAGAAGTTGGAAAAGTCTGAAGACACCCAGGACTCATCACCGGCAGGCAATCACGCCATTCAAGGTTGGGTCCAGCACTTCTTGAAAAGGGACTTGGTGTCCAACGGCCTCGAGAAATTTGATGATACTCCAGAGAATTTTCTCTCTTGGCGGCTGTCATTTAAAAACGTAGTGAATGGAGCGCAACTTTCCCCGAGAGAAGAGCTTGATCTCCTGGTGAAGTGGAGTGGAACACAATCTGCAGAACTGGTCAAGAAAATACGGGCAGTACACGTCAACCGCCCAAGTGTTGGACTCAAAACGGTGTGGGAGCGATTAGAAGAAAACTTTGGCAAGCCAGAAGTCATCTCCATCTCCCTGATATCAAAGGTGCGCGACACCAGAAAAATGGGCAAGACTGATCACCGTGCCCTTAGAGATTTCGGGGATGCCCTAGCCATGCTAGAGTACGCCAAAGAAGACAGCAGCCTCCCAGGGTTAGAGTATTTAGATACGTTCATGGGCATCAATCCGCTTGTGGACAAGCTTCCAGACGATCTGCAGGACAAATGGAGATCCAGAGCCCACCGTTATAAGCAAACTAACGGGAAGTTTCCACCTTTCATGGTCTTTTCTGAATTTGTTAGAAAGCATGCCTTAGAAAGATGCGATCGTAGTTTTTCAGTGAGGCTTACAGAGCAGCCTGAGACTAAGTTTCCTTCCAGGATGCAAAGAATGCACAGTAAACAAAACGTTAATGTTCACAAAACAGATGTGACAAAAACCGTTCGATGTCCAGTCCACAAACAGGGGAACCATTCTGCGGACAAGTGCCGAGTGCTGTTATCCAAACTGCCCAACGAAAGAAGGGAAATGGTGAAGAAGTCAGGTTTTTGCTTACGTTGTATCGCCACAACGTCCCACAGGGCCAGAGATTGCAGGGTTGAAGTGAAATGTGGCAAGTGCGGCAGTGAACGGCACCCAGAGATTCTTCACATCGAGATGAAGAAGACCACAACACCTGAAGTACGAGCCCATGGCGGGGAGAATGTAGAAGAAGTGCGTACTTCGTGCACAGAAGTATGTGGCTCTAGTGTGGAGTCAAAATCATGTGCCAAGATCTGCTTGGTCAACATTTATCACAAAGACAGACCCTCAACAGTAGTACGGGCGTATGTAGTAATGGACGACCAGAGTAATCGGTCTCTGGCCAAGTCGGAGTTATTTCAACAGTTGGGCGTCGACACAGAACTAGTCCCCTTCTCCTTGTCTACGTGTTCCGGTAAGTCTCAGATTGTCGGCAGGCGAGCAGAACACCTTGTAGTGGAAGCGATCAACGGGTCGACAAAGCTATGTTTACTGACTGTTTTGGAGTGCAACGACATACCTGACAATAGGAATGAAATACCAGTTCCAGGGGTAGCAGCACACCATGCCCATCTGCGACATCTAAAAGCTCAGATTCCAGAGATAGATCCACAGGCCGATATTTTACTATTAATTGGGCGAGATGTGCCACAGGCCCACAAGGTAAGGGAGTCAAGGAACGGGCCTAATGACGCACCATGGGCTCAGCGCCTGGATCTGGGATGGTCATCCTTGGAGAAGCATGTACAGGGAACGTCCATCGCACTCCCCAGGTCAGCACTTTTAGAACCAATATTATGGAAAACGGCAGACCAACTCTATTTGAGCCGTGCACGCGACGGATGACCATTACAGAGAGATATGAAGGCCGTTTCAGGGACAATATTGGGAAAGGAATTTACGTTCGCACTGATGATGACAATATGAAGGGGCCCAGCATTGAAGACAGGGAATTTATGGAGTTGATGAAAACAGAAATGCAGCGAGAGGAGTCAGGCCATTTGATCGCCCCTTTGCCATTCAAACATGACAGGAAGATCCTACCGAATAACAAGGAGAGGGTATACCAAAGGCTAAGGTCACTCTCCAAGAGCCTTAGGAAAAATCAGGAGTTAAAAGATCATTACGTCACATTTATGAGCACAATGTTAGAGAAAGGCCACGCAGAACCAGCGCCCCCTCTGAGACCCGGCCAAGAAGCGTGGTACCTGCCGCATTTTGGGGTTTACCACGCAAAGAAACCCGGAAAGATAAGAGTCGTTTTTGATTCCAGTGACACGTTCAATGGAACCTCCCTCAATGATGTTCTCCTTACGGGGCCTGACCTTCTAAACAACCTATTAGGAGTGCTTCTCAGATTCAGGTCGGATTTGGTTGCATGTATGGCAGACATAGAACAGATGTTTTATTCATTTCATGTTAAAGAAGAACACAGAGACTTCTTGCGGTTCCTTTGGTTTGAGAACAATGATCCAGAGGGAAAGGTTGAGGAGTATAGAATGAAAGTGCATATCTTCGGGAACAGTCCCTCACCTGCTGTGGCGACATTCGGCCTTAGGAAGACTGCCCAAGAAGGACAACAGAAATACGGAAAGGATGCAAGACAGTTCGTAGAGAATGACTTTTACTGTGATGACGGTCTGCTAGCTGTGCCAACTGTAGATAAAGCAATTGACATCCTTAAGCAGACGAAGGACATGCTAGCAGTTTCTAATCTACGATTGCACAAAATTGCTTCCAATTTCAGGGAAGTTGTGGAAGCATTTCCCGCATCTGAACGGGCAGCTGAAATATGTGATCTCAACCTAGATTTGGATGAAGCTCCACTCCAGAGGTCCCTTGGTATCCTTTGGAATTTACAGAGAGATACGTTTACTTTTCAGGTTACCTTGGACGAAAAACCTTTCACTAAAAGAGGTGTTTTGTCGGCCATTAATAGCATTTATGATCCTTTAGGCTTTGTACAACCGGTAGTGATAGGAGGAAAAGTTCTTCTCAGGCAAATGACACAAAACCAGGAGATTGGTTGGGACGACCGACTGCCGGATCACCTAGCCCCAGCATGGCACTTGTGGCGTCAATCCCTTCTTGCACTCGCTGAAATAGAAGTTCCACGTGCATATACTCCAATCCCGTCAACAGAAGCTTCCAGAAGAGAACTACATGTATTCTCAGATGCCTCTCAACAAGCTATTGCAGCCGTAGCATATCTGAAGGTGATCGACAACCAAGGCAACATTCATGTGAGCTTCCTCATGGGCAAAGCCAAGCTTGCTCCAAAGCATGCCACAAGCATTCCCCGCTTAGAACTGAACTCTGCTGTGCTCGCCGTTGAATTGAGAGATGTTATTACAAGTGAAATCCAGCTAGAAATCCATGAACAAAGGTTTTACTCAGACAGTCGAGTGGTTTTAGGCTATCTAACCAATCGAACCAAACGGTTTTACGTGTATGTGGCTAACAGAGTAGAGCGCATCTTAAGATCCACGTCTTCAGAACAGTGGACTTATGTGCCGACCAACGTTAATCCTGCAGACCATGCCACAAGACCTGTGACAGCAGAAGGCTTACCTGCAACATCATGGTTGCAAGGCCCAGGTTTTCTCAAGTCTACGCCAGAGCTTGACCTGACAGTGAACTCGGACAAAATGTTTCTTGTCTCTGATGATGATGTGGAGGTGAGACCAGACACGAAAGTATATGTTACTTCGGTACTCTCTGGCAGGTTACCTATGCATCTGCACTTTACCCGTTTCTCCAGTTGGAACACCCTTGTAAGGTCTATTGCACGCTTGATCCGCGTAGTCAGATGTTTGAAGGCTACAAGATGCCGAACTCGAGGCGTTTGGCATGTCTGTCCCATAAAAGTACAAGATGTGAAAGCAGCGGAGAAGATGATACTACATAACGCTCAGAAAGAGTCATATTCCAAAGAAATATGTGTCCTAAAGCAAGGTCATACCCTGCCCAGCGCCAGCTCCATTGCGTCACTAAACCCTTTCCTGGATGATGATCAACTCTTAAGAGTTGGGGGACGTCTAAAGCATGCTGATGTATCTGACAAGGAGAAGAACCCTTTTGTAGTCCCTGGGGATTCACACGTTTCTACTCTTCTCATTCGGCACCACCATGAAAGAGTTCAGCATCAAGGCAGGCATTTCACAGAAGGAGCTGTGAGAAACGCTGGTCTTTGGATAATTGGTGCTAAAAGAAAAATCGGCAGCCTCATCCATAAGTGTGTAACATGCAGGAAGCTGCGAGGAAAATTTGAACAGCAACAAATGGCCGACTTGCCGTCGGAAAGGCTTGAGCAGCAGCCCCCTTTCACAAATGTCGGCGTCGATGTATTTGGTCCATGGGAAGTTGTAACCAGACGGACACGTGGAGGGAGCGCCAACAGCAAAAGATGGGCAGTACTTTTTACCTGTTTCTCAACCAGAGCCGTCCATATAGAGGTAATAGAATCCATGAGTGCCTCTTGCTTTATAAACGCTCTCAGAAGATTTTTTGCTATAAGGGGACCAGCAAAGATGATAAGATCCGACCGTGGGACAAACTTCGTGGGAGCCGCGAAAGAAATGGAATATTATCTTCGGGTCCATGGATGCAGATGGGAGTTTAATCCTCCACACGCGTCCCACATGGGAGGTTCCTGGGAAAGAATGATTGGTTTAGCAAGACGAATCCTCAACTCTATGTTATCGCAACCAGGAAAATCCAACCTAACTCATGAGATCCTCACCACCCTCATGGCTGAGGTTTCTGCTATTATAAACGCCAGACCTTTGGTGCCAATCACAACGGATCCTGAGGCTCCAATCATGCTAACACCATCTATGCTTTTGAATCAGAAGATATGCGAAGGAGACGATATGGGAGACTTCTCAGATGTCGTCTTGTACAGGCAGCAATGGAAGAGGGTCCAAGCGCTTGCAGATCAATTCTGGGCAAGGTGGAGAAAAGAATACCTGGTCACTTTACAGCCCAGAAAAAAGTGGAACCGCCCGTCCCCAAACCTCAAGTTAGGAGACGTAGTACTGATAAAAGATAACTCAACCAAAAGAAACCAGTGGCCCATGGGCATAGTCATTAACACCTTCCCCAGTCAGGATGGGTTAGTAAGGAGAGTAGAGGTCAAGACAGGCCATGGTTCTCGTAAATATCTTAGGCCTGTAACAGATATTGTAGTTATTGTAGAAGCCCAAGTGGAAATTGAGGAGTGATATCTCTTAGATATCAGACGGGGAGTGTGTTGAAACCAATTATTATTGTTATTATTATTATTTACTATTGTTTAATAGCAACAGGATTATTCCTAGGAGAATGTTAAGTACTCTATGTATAGATTTGGAGACCCCTCTCTGTGAATTTGTAGCCCTCTCACTTCGCTAGCCTCCTAGCGCTGTCTCTGTATTGGGGTTAGATTATTGTATAACGGGTAGTGGCGCGTTCAATCTGGTGAGGGGTGTCGGCCGGACCCCATTGGTCAGTAGCCCCCATGTTACGGGGATAAGTGGCGTGATCGATCTGGTGAGGGGTGTTGGCTGGATGTTATTGGCCAGAAACTCTGATATTAGTTAGTTACTCTTAGAACGATCTTCATTCACTCACACGATACTCAGAAGATACACGCCGTTCTAGTTCTTCAGTAGGAAGACGCAACTCCGTCAACCGTAGGAGTTAAAGTAAGCGCTTTTATTTTATTAATATGTTAGTGAGATTATAGTGAGTTTTAAGGTTGTTTTAATGCTAAGTTATATGATTTAGTTCGTAAACATACCTTAAATTGCTGCCGCGACGATCTTTGATAGCGTTCAGTGTCATTTAATGATACAGGTTTACTTAGGGTGATTTCGTGTTTGTTTTCGTTTGCGCAATGTGTCACTACAATTTATCTGGCGTATTTCATTGTATAAACCCTCTGTAAAAGCTATATTCGATCGTAGAACGGCTATTTAGCTTAGTGCAAACTTACTGTATCAGCGTTGTTATTCAAGTGATATCGTGTAGAGTTTAGCGTGTCAGCGAATTTATTGTTGGTTCCCGTTTTCAGGTCATTGCGAATCTGTAGCACGTTCTCAGTACTGCTTCGCACGTTTTAGCCGGTGACACCACTTCTTGTAAGAATTTATCTTTGTTTATCTAGTACGGTAAATGTTGTTGAATTTAGTACAGATACATGTACGTTGTATTGTGCATTGGTATTGAAATTAGGCTCTAGTACGAAAAACGATCTTTAAAATTGCTCACTTTTATTACCGTACCTACCGTTAAGTTTTGTAGAGCCTTCTTACTATCGTCACAACTGTGTTACCGTAATTGCCCTTTAATTTTTAGACGAAATAGTTTTGTAAAGTTTACTTTGTTATTGTCTTTGTACTTATATTTTGTTTATTTTTTCTTATTAAAGTTTACCGCTATTACATCTCAACAAGACGTGTTGTGTTGTATGGTAGGCTGTCTGATGACGATAGTCAACGGTCAGAACAGTTTTATATATATATATATATATATATATATATATATATATATATATATATATATAAACCTTGGAAATTTTAACTTAAAGGCCATACTTTTAAACCCTACCCTCAGGTCATTTTAAAGTCTTTTCATGCAAGAATGTTGTCTAAAAACTGGGGTTGATACATTGTTGTTATCTGACGTTGATCCAACTTTCAAATCCAACATTTATCCAACGTCTTATCAACGTTATGGTTCAACATTGTTTCAATGTTAAAACAACATGATTTGCCCGCTGGGAACACTAACAAACACAGTAAACAAAATAAATTTAAAAAACACAATCACAATATAGACATACACAGTGATCAGAATAAATTTTGAAATGTACAGTGACAACAGTAACGTGCACCGTAATGATAATGAACACAAGTAAAAAGAGTAAAAAGCATCATAATATGTACAAACACATTCAGTTACAATACAAAATCGACACAGCAAACAGAATATAAACAGACACATATCTGTAGACATATAGTGAACAACATTATCATGCAGAGTAATAGTAATGATTATAGCAAATACACTGACAAAACTAACATACACAGTGCTCATAATAAATACAAACACCAACAGTAACGACACAAGCACACGCAGTGATGACATAAAATGCAAATGCAAATACTAACAAAACAAACATGCACAGTAATAACAATGATTATAAACAAATAGAAAGACAGACAGACTTAAACAGTGATCAGAATTATATGCAGACAAAAACAGTAACAACACAAACATACACAGTGATCACAGAAAATACAAATGCAAATACTAAATAAACAAACATGCACAGTAATAATCATGATTATAAACAAATAGAAAGACAAACAGACTTAAACAGTGATCAGAATTATATGCAGACAAAAACAGTAACAACACAAACATACACAGCGCTCAAAATAAATATTATCATATAAGGTGACAGTAGTAAAGTGCATCCTAATGACAATGAACACAAGGAAAAATTTAGAGAGAAAGCCATACACAGTCATCACAATATGTAAAAACACATTCAGTAACAATACAGAATAGACACAGCAAACAGAATATAAACAGACACATAGAGATACATAAGATAAACAAACACACAGGGATACAGTGACAACACAATCATGCAGAGTAATAGTAAATATTACAAACAAATAGAGTGACAAAACTGACATACATAGTGCTCATAATAAATACAAACACAAATAGTGACAACACAAACATGCACAGTAATCAAAATAAATAAAAACAAACAGTCAAAATACAGACATACACAGTGATCAGAATAAATTTTGACATCTACAGTGACAAGAGTAACGTTCACCGAGGTTAGCGTATTATAAGATGGGCTAGGGGATTTTGCCAATAGAGGGGTTTGTGTGAGAACTACTGTAGTTATTTTTCATATCACTCGGTGCGCTGTATTCCCACTCACAATATGATGATGTAGACGTATGACCCTTTTAAGCTCAAGAAGTAGGGATAAACTTACAGTTAATAGCAATGAATTTATTTTGTTTAGGTGTTATCGTGTGTGTGTGTGTGTGTGTGTGTGTGTGTGTGTGTGTGTTGTTTTAAGGAATCCCACATGTAATATGAGAACCGAATAACTGAAATGAGTTAAAACAGAGTTAGAAGGAGCAGATTTGTGCGCTTTATAAATTAACGTTATCATTTATAAGCATTTTCACATGATTATTTTAAAATGAATGTTTGATAAAGATAACATGTTTTGGGGTATTGACTTTAGCAACTGAGGAAGGGGGAGGGGGCTCATCACACTGAGCTGGCACAATGCCTACATACGTGTATATGCATGTAATTAATTTTAATTTATTAGTTTCCACATTTAATATTAATGGGCAAAACAATCCACATCATTATATATATATTATAAAATGTATATTATATTATTTATAAATGGGCAAAACAATCCGCACAATCATAATATAGGCCTACATGTTACATTAACCAAGTGTATAGGCTACAAGTTGGGAATTAACGATGTTGTGAGGGGAATAGTATGAGTACCCCCTCCCTCTCTCCCCCGTAAATACTCTTTAGTAGTTGAAATTGTCAGTTACAGCTATGAACTTACATAATCTGAAGATACATGAAATTAAATGGATTAATTACACTTTATTAATCGACTTCAAATGAATAACATGCAGTGGCAGATTTAGGACCAGGTGTGTGTTGGGTCCTGACCCCCCCCCCCCCCCCCCCTTTGATGTCTGTAAAAAATAACATTATGTCGAGAAAAGTGGGAACAGTGTGGGTTGATTTGTCCCATATATAGTTTATAATGGTAAACCTGTTAATTGTTTCTTGGCATCGATTTGTATATTTGATGCTAGCCCAGGAAGCCAAAAAGATATAACTGTTATTCCGCTAATTTATTGTCCACCAACGAAGTAGAATTTAACAATTTAATTGACCCATTCTTACCAAGACAAATGCTCAAAGCAAAATTATAGTGGTATGCTCAGATGCTTTATTTACTACTTTTAAAATGTACATGTAGTTCTGTCTCATTTTTGTACTAGGTACCTAGCAATCTCTTAGGACGTATAAAATAAATGTTTAATCAAAATCAGGGATTCGATATGAAAGACATTTATAGTGGTGTAAAATACCACTTTGGGTATTTTATAATTGATATAAATAATTAATTAAAATAATATTCATATCCTTAGATAAGCTTAGAAGGGGGCAGTCGATAGACATTCGGGAATGATCGTGACCGGTGCACATGGCACGAGATAAAATTTAGAAATGCCTTTGAAGGCTAGGGCGGATAATGATGATCCAGGAAACACGGTGACTGAGTTGGGGCAAAGCCTGAGACAAAAGGACTGCGCTCAGTCAAGTGTTATTTCTTCCTGGTTATTAAAATTCCTGAATGATCTACTATAAAGGCTGCCCTGTTTTAAGGTGAATTCATATCGTATTTTGGCTCTGGCGTTATCATTATACATTTTGGACTGACAGTTACTATGTAGAAGAAACCTCTGTATATTTTCCAAAAGACAGTATTAAATTTCCACTTGCGTCATATGAGAATCTTGTTCATTTTATTAGATCAGCTGGGCGCACAACACTAGGGCCAAGAACCAGCGCGTTATCTAACATGACATTATTTTAACGTAAAGTCTGACTGACGAAGTCTGAGACTTAACAATTTGTTGTAGATGGATATTTTTCTTTTGTTTAAACACTCCTTTTTGTTAATTCAATTTTGTTTCGGTGTTTTTTCCTGTTAGGAATCCTGTAACTTACATTGTAGAAGTGAATAATTTGTTCACTGGGTGCTGTTTTACTGAGCCACACATATATAATCCACCGAGCTTAAACCTGTGAAACATTGGGTTGGGAGTTTTGCACATGCATGCCCACTATTAAGCAATGTTGTTGGTTACCAAATAATAGCAAAAACTAAGAAAGTGTAGTCCCCCCAAAAAAAATACAAACAAAAATATATTTATTCACATAAGTCTTATAATATTTTTAGCATAAATATGGGCGTATTCCCAGACATTTAGATTGATCTATCCCCGTGGGGAGTCTCACTAGATTACTGTCAGATAATCCGGCTTAAATGTCCGTCCCGCCTACTACAAGCTGTAAGGGGGTAATTAACTTTCGTGCCCACTCGGCTGACAGCTATTTAGCGGGAGTTAGGTTGATCTAGTTTGGATCGATCTAATCTCTGGGAATGGGGTCTATGTCACCCACAGAAAAAGTAGTTTGAAAAAAAAAGAAAAAAAGAAAAAGATACAGTTTATAAAGGAAGTTAAAATAAATCTCCATCATGGGATATATTACACACACACACACACACACACACACACACACACATATATTAGATTTATATTTTACATTGAATACATTGTAAACAACTCGGACAAATATAATAAATTCTATTTTACCACCAAAATGGTGGTTCTTGCAATTATTCTAGAATCTGTGCTTGCCACTGAACCATATGTGACCTTCAATCTTCACAGATGATTAACCTCTGATAATCTCTTAAGAGATGGGGGAAACACTCTAAAATTATTAGTACCACCAGAATGTACGCTGGCAATACTCATGATTTTAGTGACACTCGTTTGAATGCGTCCTTGTCATAATTTTTGAAAATTCAATGCTAAATATCTCTCAAACCGAAGGAATTTTGGGAAAATTTACTATAAAAGTCTAACCAAAAGTCATGTGGAGATTCCACATATGCCCTTGGATTTGACTTTCGCCCTTTATTTCAAGGTCAAACAGGCTCTTAGGTGTGTGTACTGCAGGTAATAAAGAGACCTTTGATTTGGAACTGGAAAAAATGTTGCAAACCACCCAAAATTAATTTTTTTAAATTAAGAATTTAACTGTATTCCAGTTTATTAATTTATTAATTTATTAATTATTAATAAAATTAACATAACTTAAGTGGCTCTTTTACTTCACTTGCACAGTTTTGTTCAGATCTTAAAATAATTTTTCCCACAATTATATAAAAATGAAGACATAAATACAGTACAGTATTATACCCTTAATTCAGATGCTAGTGCACATGACTTTTTAACAAGTCCATCACCCAGACACCATTTTCAAAGATATACCAGCAGCATCCCATTTGCACTTTATACAAAGGGTAATAATACAAACATATAAAAAGATGTAATGGAACCCCCACAGTTAATGCAAAAGTTTGAACCAATATTCTTCATGTATAATATTTAATATAAGTGTATGGCAGTACATAATAGTAACACAATTTCCAGGATTTGGTAGTAGTAGCCTCTTACAGAATTATACTGGATCCATTATCGTTTCTGCATTAAATAAAGACATTACATTTATAATCACTGGGCCAGTTAAAATTCCCTTTTGCACTTGTACAATTAAAAAAACTGTCACAAGTGTTGCATTATGACAAAGTTAACCTGCTCTTATATGCCCAATAGGTATTATTTTGAAGTGCCTTTTGTCTGCAACAACTGAAAATCAAGAAAAAGATACTATTAGTTATTAGCATTAATCATCAAACCAAAGGGATAACACAGTGACATTTCCAGACAGACAGGTGGGAAAACATGACCCTATCTATTTTGGAAGCGTCAAGAGTCCAGGAATTTTAAGTGTCAAAAACTGTGAGATCCTTATAAAGGCTATCTCTGGGCATAGCAATTGAATGAATTTGCCAACTAAATCCATAAATATAAATATTAATGCATGTCTTGAAAATAAATAAGGTTACATATTACGTCTTTCTTAGAATTACATTTTTGGTATTTTAAATGTAACATCCAACTCTTACTTGTAAATCAAAATATCTTAATTCTCATTATTATTATTTTAACAAAATTAAATTCCATATTCACACCAACATTTCTTAAAATCAAAATAAATATAGCCTAAGCACTAAAAAGTATTGTGGGAGATCTTTGGTGTTTTGTCCAATCCATATTCCAACAGGTGCTCCACTGCCTGAATAAAAATAATAATGATAACAAAATTACTATTAATACACCAGGAAAAAAGGAAAATCCCTACACAATGTTTTAATGTATATATACAAATATGTCTATACAAAGTTAATTTTGTTGTTCAATACATTACAGATTAGTTGATGTTATTAATACTTCTATCATCTTATTATATTTATCAGTTCTAACCAAATGTCATTGGTGATTTTCCATGTGACATTTAATGTTGTCATTTTATTGCACCTGTTGGTGCTTTGTGGAGGAACAGCATCTTCAATGATAACCTAAAGCTTGTATAATTTCAAAGTGGAGAAAGCATTTGTTACATTTATAATATAAAAATATGAATGCTTATGGTATTCATTTTAAAATAACACTTATCTTACAAATTGCACCATTCCATAATATGTTAACATTAAACCGTTCTCCTAACTCAAATGTACAGCAATCAACTCAGAAAAAAATAATTAAAAATTAGAATAAAAATTATGGTCTGCAGTAATATGATTATTAGAAAATCCACAGATAAAATCGACCAACTTTGAGTATCAGGTGCCAGTTTGTCACCATGGCATATTGACCATGAAAAACAACTAGATGGCTACACTTGTAGACTATGAAGAAGAAACTGAACTGGCAAACAATTTATGAACAGATAGAATTTTTAAAAGCAACACTATTTTTTAAATCATTAAATGGACATTCACCAAAATACATCAGGGACTTACTAGGTACATGTACCAGTAGTACAACCATGGACACTACAGACAGAATCATCTGATTACGTAATAAGGGAAATCTCTGGCAGACATAAAGACACAATTAAGGTCCAATATGGGCTTTGGTTGAAATATGGAATTGCTTTAACTCTGAAATTAACAACTCCAAAGACTTGGATACTTTAAAAATATTTTTTAAAAATCAAAAGCATAAATTATATATATATATATATATATATATATATATATATATATATATATATATATATATATATATATNCTCCCTCCATACTTAAGGATACCTGCAAAGGAGGCTGCTATGGGAGCGGGGACTGCTAGGGAGACTGCAAAGCAGGCTCCATGGGGGGACTGTAAAGGAGACTGCAAGCAGACTACAAAGGGGACTACTTTTCTAGCTGGGTAAACCATCCCGGGGCCCCCACATTACATAAAATGACCCTTTAATAATAAAACCCCAGGGTTTGTGCACAATGGGCTAACATCTTTGGATAACGCTATCTGTAATACTGCTAAGGGGATTCCCAGGTTCCTTGTCTTAAATTCTGCACACGGAAAAGAATGAAACGACTCCATGTTGTAACTTCAACAGAATATATTTTTCTACAATAAAAGTTACATGATGCAAGTATATGACATATATATATACTCCCCCTAGTGTGTGTGTGTGTGTGTGTGTGTGTGTGTGTGTGTGTAAGATAAATGTATACAAATAATACAGTGTATGTTTTACCCTCTAAAGTTTATTATTATTATTATTATTATTATTATTATTATTATTATTATTATTATCAAGCTAAACATGCAAATAATTCTTTGTCCAAGTGGAAATTAACTAACACCAGTCTTGCAACTTCAAAAATAAAAGTGATCAATAGATTTATCTCTATCTCTTGCACGCGCGTGTGCACACACATACACACACTCACACACGAAAACACGTAAACATAAATTTAAATAGCAACCTTCATTGCTGTTAAGTTTACCTGCTATTTTCAGGTTAATGTCTCTGTCATCATTTTGTGAGTGGGAATACAGTGCACCAAGTGGTATGAAAAATAACTAGTTCTCACACAAAGCCCTCTATTGGAAAAATCTTATAAAACACTAACCGTTCACCATAATGGGAATGAACACAAGGAAAAAGAGTGTAAATGAAGTTGTACACAGTCATCACAATATAAATATACAAACACATTCAGTAACAATACAGAATAGACACAGCAAACATAAGACAAACAAACACACAGGCATACAGTGACAACACCATCATGCACAGTAATAGTAATGATTATAAACAAATAGTGAAAACATAGCCGTAAAAATCATCACAATATATATAAACACATTCAGTAACAATACAGAATAGACACAGCAGACAGAATATAAACAGACACATAGAAGATACATAGGATAAACAAACACACAGGGATACAGAGACAACACAATCATGCAGAGTAATAGTAAAGATTACAAACAAGTGATAAAATTGACAATAACGTTTACATTAATGAGAATGAACACAACAAAAAAGAGTGAAAGTCGTACACAGTCATCTCAAAATATACAAACACATTCAGTAACATGACAAAATAGACACAGGAAACAGAATATAAACAGACACATACACAAACAGTGACAACATCATCATGCAGAATAATGTGTTCATTTGTATTTAATTTGATTACTGTGCATGTTTGTGTTGTCACTATTCGTGTTTGTATTTATTATGAGCACTGTGTATGTTACTTTTGTCACTTTATCTTTTAATAATCATTACTATTACCCTGCATGATGATGTTGTTCACTATATGTCTATGTGTCTGTTTATATTCTGTTTGCTGTGTCTATTTTGTATTGTTACTGAATGTGTTTGTAAATATTGTGATGACTGTGTACGACTTCGTTTTCAATCTTTTTCCTTTTGTTCTTTCTCATTACGGTGAACGTTACTGTTGTCACTGTACATGTGAAGTTTATTTCTAATTACTGTGTATGTCTGTATTTTGACTGTTTTTGTTTTTATTTATTTTGATTACTGTGCATGTTTATGTTGTCACTGTTCGTGTTTGTATTTATTGTGAGCACTGTGTATGTCAGTTTTGTCACTCTATTTGTTTGTAATCATTACTATTACTCTGCATGATGTTGTTGTCACTGTATCTCTATGTGCCAGTTTAAATTCTGTCTGCTGTGTCTATTCTGTATTGTTACTGAATGAGTTTGTACATATTGTGACTGTTGTGGGGAACCCCCTTAAACCATCCCGGGGCCCCCACATTACATAAAATGACCCTTTAATAATAAAACCCCAGGGTTTGTGCACAATGGGCTAACATCTTTGGATAACGCTATCTGTAATACTGCTAAGGGGATTCCCAGGTTCCTTGTCTTAAATTCTGCACACGGAAAAGAATGAAACGACTCCATGTTGTAACTTCAACAGAATATATTTTTCTACAATAAAAGTTACATGATGCAAGTATATGACATATATATATACTCCCCCTAGTGTGTGTGTGTGTGTGTGTGTGTGCGTGTGTGTGTGTGTGTAAGATAAATGTATACAAATAATACAGTGTATGTTTTACCCTCTAAAGTTTATTATTATTATTATTATTATTATTATTATTATTATTATTATTATTATCAAGCTAAACATGCGAATAATTCTTTGTCCAAGTGGAAATTAACTAACACCAGTCTTGCAACTTCAAAAATAAAAGTGATCAATAGATTTATCTCTATCTCTTGCACGCGCGTGTGCACACACATACACACACTCACACACGAAAACACGTAAACATAAATTTAAATAGCAACCTTCATTGCTGTTAAGTTTACCTGCTATTTTCAGGTTAATGTCTCTGTCATCATTTTGTGAGTGGGAATACAGTGCACCAAGTGGTATGAAAAATAACTAGTTCTCACACAAAGCCCTCTATTGGAAAAATCTTATAAAACACTAACCGTTCACCATAATGGGAATGAACACAAGGAAAAAGAGTGTAAATGAAGTTGTACACAGTCATCACAATATAAATATACAAACACATTCAGTAACAATACAGAATAGACACAGCAAACATAAGACAAACAAACACACAGGCATACAGTGACAACACCATCATGCACAGTAATAGTAATGATTATAAACAAATAGTGAAAACATAGCCGTAAAAATCATCACAATATATATAAACACATTCAGTAACAATACAGAATAGACACAGCAGACAGAATATAAACAGACACATAGAAGATACATAGGATAAACAAACACACAGGGATACAGAGACAACACAATCATGCAGAGTAATAGTAAAGATTACAAACAAGTGATAAAATTGACAATAACGTTTACATTAATGAGAATGAACACAACAAAAAAGAGTGAAAGTCGTACACAGTCATCTCAAAATATACAAACACATTCAGTAACATGACAAAATAGACACAGGAAACAGAATATAAACAGACACATACACAAACAGTGACAACATCATCATGCAGAATAATGTGTTCATTTGTATTTAATTTGATTACTGTGCATGTTTGTGTTGTCACTATTCGTGTTTGTATTTATTATGAGCACTGTGTATGTTACTTTTGTCACTTTATCTTTTAATAATCATTACTATTACCCTGCATGATGATGTTGTTCACTATATGTCTATGTGTCTGTTTATATTCTGTTTGCTGTGTCTATTTTGTATTGTTACTGAATGTGTTTGTAAATATTGTGATGACTGTGTACGACTTCGTTTTCAATCTTTTTCCTTTTGTTCTTTCTCATTACGGTGAACGTTACTGTTGTCACTGTACATGTGAAGTTTATTTCTAATTACTGTGTATGTCTGTATTTTGACTGTTTTTGTTTTTATTTATTTTGATTACTGTGCATGTTTATGTTGTCACTGTTCGTGTTTGTATTTATTGTGAGCACTGTGTATGTCAGTTTTGTCACTCTATTTGTTTGTAATCATTACTATTACTCTGCATGATGTTGTTGTCACTGTATCTCTATGTGCCAGTTTAAATTCTGTCTGCTGTGT
>NW_019773881.1:536527-586053 GCF_001039355.2 Lingula anatina | reverse complement strand
CAGATGTAGAGGCTGACAATGTGCAAGGGCAAAATGCACTGTATATTGCACATACAAGGGAGAATTAACTATTATTATTATTATTAACTATTGCAAAGTTTTATAAAGAGTCGTAAGGTGATAAAAGCATGGAAATGGCTGGTTACTAATTTTGAACATGCTGCCTTAAGTATCTGCACTGGCAATTTATTTGATCGGATGTGTGTAAACACACAATTGGTTCAACTTACTGGATTAAAAGTATGAACATCTTGCTCAAAAGTGTAGTTCTTAGCTAGTATTATAGATTTGCCTTACTTAATAGACTAACGCAACTTTAAATGCTTGTTGCTAGGGTAATATGCTGCCTAGCAATCGTGGCTAAGGTTAATTTGGGTTTTAATTGCCTTAAAATAGTCTAGTGATAGTTCTGATGCCCTGAAACATAGTTATTAGCATTTATAAACTTTTTAAACTGGACAAGAAAGGTCTAATTAGCTTGTTACTAAGGAAATTCACTTCCATAGCAACGGTTGCTAAGCAACGCTTGGAAATTTTGGGCACTGCCCTTAAAAATGATTAGCATAGACCAAAGAACAATTGTGCCAAGTTTCATGCTTTTTCCACATTTTGAGCAATTTGGCCAAAATATAGCACCAGTCATCCAGACTAGTGTTCATTGTCATTAGGGTGAACGTTACTGTTGTCACTGTAATCGTCAAAATGTTATTCTGATCACTGTGTATGACTGTATTGTGACTGTGTTTCTTTCTATTTATTTTGATTACTGTGTTTGTTGGTGTTGTTACTGTTGTTGTTTGTATTTATTGTGAGCACTGTATATGTCAGTTTTGTTACTCTATTTGTAAGTAATCATAACTATTACTCTGCATGATGGTTTCATATGTGATGACTGTGTATGACTTCATTTTCTTTTTTTCTTTTTCCTTGTGTTTATTCTCATGGTAAACGTTACTGTTGTCACTGATAATTTTTTTTCTAATCACTGTGTATATCTGTATTTTGACTGTGCTTGTTTTTATTTATTTTGATTACGGTGCATGTTTGCATGTTGTCACTGTTCGTGTTTGTATTTATTATGAGCACTGTGTCTGTTAGTTTTGTCACTCTATTTGTTTATAATCATTACTATTACTCTTCATGATGATGTTTTTCACTATATATCTATGTGTCTGTTTATATTCTGTTTGCTGTGTCTATTTTGTCCTGTTACTGAATGTGTTAGTATATATTGTGATGACTGTGTACAGCTATGTTTTTTACTCTTTTACTTGTGTTCAACATCATTAATGTGCATGTTACTGTTGTCACTGTACATGTGAATTTTTTTCTAATCACTGCGCATGCGTATGTCTGTTTTGTGACTGTGTTAGTTTGAATTTATTTTGATTACTGTGCATTTTAGTGTTGGCCCTGTTTGTGTTTGTATTTATTGTCAGCAATGTGGATGTCAGTTTTGTCAGTTTATTTATTTCTAGTCATTATTTTAACTGTGCATGTTGGTGTTATCACTGTCATCATAGTTTATGTGCCTGTTTATACTCTGATAACTGTTTCCATTTTGTATTGTCATTGAATGTGTTTGTATATATATTGTGATCACTGTGTATGACTATGTAATCACCCGATTAATATGTGTTTATTCTTGTTACTGTGCATGGTTGTGTTGTCAATGTACATGTCAAAATATATTCTGATCACTGTCTTGGTCTGTATTGTGACTGTGTTTGTTTTTATTTATTTTGATTATTGTGGATGTTACTATTGTCACTGTACATGTTATTATTTATTTTGACCACTGTTTATGTCTATTTGTTTATGTTGATGTTTGTATTTATTGTGAGCACTGTGTATGTCAGTTTTTTTTTTATTCTATTTGTTTGTAATCATTACCATTTCTCTGCATGATGGTGTTGTCACTGTATCCCTGTGTGTTTGTTTGTCTTATGTATCTCTATGTGCCTGTTTATTTTCTGTCTCCTGTGTCTATTATGAATGTGTTCATATATTTATTGTGATGACTTTTTACGGCTATGTTTTCACTCTTTTTCCTTTTGTTCATTCTCATTGCGGTGCAAGCTACTATTATCACTGTAATATTTATGTCTCCTCGTTAACAGCATATTTACAAAAATTGTGTATTCATATTGTCATTTTCATCCACACAAGTGGATGCATATGTTACAGTGAAATAAACTAACCTAAACTGAACTTAAACATTAACCCAAGCCAAAGGATAAGTAAATGACAAACAAAGATATATAGTGTTCGAAATTTGGCCGGTAGCAGACGCTTTTATTGAAAGGTCCCTCTATTAAAGAATGGTGTTAAATATTATATAGCATTAAATAATGTAAATTAGTTTAAATTACTTAATGTTATCTCTAAAAAATAAATATCAAAACAAATAGTGCAAATATTTTCATTTGTGGGGTTGCAAAGAGGCCAACAATTGCAACCAGAAAAAAAAAAGTGGAAAATAAAAACCAAATTAGCATAAGCCGAAATAATGCAAGCCAAAATACATTCATGTTATAATGCATGTATATATATATACAAACAAAAGCCAAATGAGTTATGTGCCAAAATTATACAGCCGAAAAGAAGTCGAAAGATAGTTGAATGTGAACCAAATATATAAAAACAACATGAGCCTAAATAAATATCTTGCCGAAATTAGGATAAGGATGCTAGTAGGCTGACAACGTGAAACAAATAAATGTGCCTGACTTAGCCAGTGAATTATTTTAGATTATTCAGAATTTAGTTAGAAAAGAAAAAGGTGGATGGCAGATAAGTTGTGGCATGTTACCCAACCCTAACTCAAGTGTTTGTTGGTGTTATTACTGTTGATGTTTGTATTTATTGTGAGCACTGTGTATTGTTACTGAATGTGTTTGTATATATATATTGTGATGACTGTGTATGACTTTGTTTTCACTCTTTTTCCTTGTGTTTATTCTCATTATGGTGAACGTAACTGTTGTCACTGTACATGTGAAATATTTTTCTAATCACTGTGTATGTCTGTTTTGTGACTGCGTTTGTTTTTATTTATCTTGATTACTGTGTTTGTTGGTGATGTTACTGTTCGTGTTTGTATTTATTGTGAGTACTCTGTATGTCAGTTTTGTCACTCTATTTGTTTGTAATCATTACTATTACTGTGCATAATGGTGTTGTCACTGTAGGTCTATGTGTCGGTTTATATTCTGTTTCCTGTGTCTATTATGTGTTAATACTGAATGTGTTTGTACATTATGAGATGACTGTGTACATCTTCATTTTCACTCTGTTTCATTGTGTTCATTCTCATTACGGTATATGTTACTGTTGTCACTGTACAAGTGAAATTTGTTTCTAATTACTGTGATTGTCTGTATTTTTACTGTGTTTGATTTTATTTATTTTGGTTACTGTGCATATTTGTTTTGTNTTGTGTTCATTCTCATTACGGTATATGTTACTGTTGTCACTGTACAAGTGAAATTTGTTTCTAATTACTGTGATTGTCTGTATTTTTACTGTGTTTGTTTTTATTTATTTTGGTTACTGTGCATATTTGTGTTGTCACTGTTCATGTTTGTATTTATTGTGAGCACTGTGTATGTCAGTTTTGTCACTCTATTTGTTTGTAATCATTACTATTACTCTGCATGAATGTGTATATATCCCGGTGTGTTTGTTTATCTTATGTATCTCTATGTGCCTGTTTATATTCTGTCTCCTGTGTCTGTTATGTATTGTTACTGAATGTGTTCATATATTTATTGTGATGACTTTTTACGGCTATGTTTTCACTATTTTTCCTTTTCTTCATTCTCATTGCGGTGCAAGCTACTATTATCACTGTACATCTTAATATTTATTTTGATCACTGTGTATGTCAGTTTGGCACTTGGTTTGTAATCATTACTATTACTGTGCATGGTGGTGTTGTTACTATATGCCTGAATGTTTGTTTATCTTATGTTTGCTTTGTCTATTCTGTATTGTTACTGAATGTGTTTGTATATATTGTGATGACTGTGTACTGCTATGTTTTCAATCTTTTTCCTTTTCTTCTTTCTTTTTATGATGTACGTTACTGTTGTCACTGTACATGTGAAAATTTTTTCTGATCACTGTGTATGTCTGTATTTTGACTGTGTTTGTTTGTATTTAATTTGATTACTGTGCATGTTTGTGTTGTCACTGTTCATGTTTGTATTTATTATGAGCACTGTGTCTGTTAGTTTTGTCACTCTATTTGTTTGTAATCATTATTATTACTCTGCATGATGATGTTGTTCACTATTTATCTATGTGTTTGTTTATATTCTGTTTGCTGTGTCTATTTTATTTTGTTACTGAATGTGTTTGTATATATTGTGATGACTGTACAGCTATGATTTTTACTATTTTACTTGTGTTTAACATCATTATGGTGCACGTTACTGTTGTTACTGTACATGTGAAATATTTTTCTAATCACTGTGTATGTCTGTTTTGTGACTGTGTTTGTTTGTATTTATTTTGATTACTCTGTTTGTTTGTGTTGTCACTGTTTGTGTTTGTATTTATTGTGAGCACTGTGTATGTCAGTTTTGTCACTCTATTTGTTTGTAGTCATTTTGCTTATGTTTATTTATTTCTAGTCATTATTTTAACTGTTAATGTTGGTGTTGTCACTGTCATCATAGTTTATGTGTCTGTTTATACTTTGATAACTGTTTCCATTCTGTATTGTCTTTGAATGTTTTTGTATATATAAATTGTGATCACTGTGGATGACTGTGTAATCACCCGATTAATTTGTGTTCATTCCTGTTACTGTATATGGTTGTGTTGTCACTGTACATGTCAAAATTTATTCTGATCACTGTGTATGTCAGTTTGTCACTTTATTTGTAATCATTACTATCTTAATTGTAGTTTTATTTTGATCATTGTGTGTGCTTGTGTTGTTACTTTTTGTGTCTTTATTTAATTCTGATCAATGTTTAAGTCTGTTTGTCCTACTATTTCTTTATAATCATTACTGTGCATGTTTGTTTTGTCAGTGTTTGTATTTATTGTGAGCAATGTGTATGTCAATCATTGTTATCATTACTATTACTCTGCATGATGGTGATGTCACTGTATGTCTATGTGTCTGTTTATATTCTGTTTGCTGTGTTTATTCGGTATTGTTACTAAATGTGTTTGAAGATATTGAGATGACTGTATACGACTTTGTTTTCACTCTTTTACCTTGTGTTTATTGTCATTATGGTGAATGTTACTGTACATGTGAAACTTTTTCACTCTTTTTCCTTGTGTTCATTCTCATTATGGTGTATGTTATTGTTGTCCCTGTACATGTGAATTTTTTTCTAATCACTGTGTATGTCTGTTTTGTGACTGTGTTTGTTTGTATTTATTTTGATTACTGTGTTTGTTGGTGTTATTACTGTTGATGTTTGTATTTATTGTGAGCACTGGGTATGTCAGTTTTGTTACTCTATTTGTTTGTAATCATTACTATTACTCTGCATGATGGTGTTGTCACTGTATGTCTATGTGTCTGTTTATATTCTGTTTGCTGTGTCTATTGTGTATTGTTACTGAATGTGTTTGTATATATTGTGATGACTGTGTATGACTTTGTTTTCACTCTTTTTCCTTGTGTTTATTCTCATCAGAGTAAAAGTTACTGTTGTCACTGTACATGTGAAATTTTTTTCTAATCACTGTGTATGGCTGTGTTTTGTGACTGCGTTTGTTTTTATTTATCTTGATTACTGTTTGTTGGTGATGTTACTGTTCGTGTTTGTATTTATTGTGATTACTCTGTATGTCAGTTGTACATACAGTTGTACATACAGGTATAGCCATCACCTGCATATGTCGTCGCCATCGTCGCCGTCGTTGCCGTGCACTTTTACCAATAACACGATAAGTGGAAAACCATTTTACTTTTTGGCTTGAAACTTACAAAACTGATGAATATTCATAATCTGCAGGTCAAGTTTGAAAATCAGCATCATCGGGTCATTTTTAGGGAACTTATGCTGTTTTTTCACTTATTTTAGCATATATGCAACACCGATAACACGATAAGTGAAATACCATTTTACCTTTTGGCTTGAAACTTACAGAACTGATGAATATTCATAATATGCAGGTCAAGTTAGAAAATCAGCATGATCGTGCCATTTTTAGGGAGTGATCAGTCTGACTAGTATACAGATCAAGTTTGAAAATAAGCTTGATCAGTTAAAAAATAAGTTTTGATGAAGTTATTAGCCTTTTTGTATATAGGTGGTTTTTCTTCAGATTTAATTCTTAGGCATGTTAACAGTCTCATTATGGAACTAGTTAGATATGTAAAAGTGTTGTTTTGACATTTTCTGCTTCTTAACAATATTGTTAGTTGATGATGGTAAACCTATTATCGTGCATTGTGTAATAAAGTATCAAAAATGGAAGGGAACTCATCATGGCAGTTCGTCAGATTCAATCATTCACTATGTTCAGAATCTCTGAATGGAGCAAATTGGACATTTAAAATTGTTCTACTGATATTTTTCCTATGTCAACAATTTTCCTAGTTGATCATTTAAAAATGACAGTAAATTGATTATTTTGTTTTATGTAAAAAAGGTGTTGAAAATGGAAAGAAAATCATTTCAGTACAGTTATCTCTTTTTTACATTTTGGCATTTTGAAAGTGTGACTCTGAACTTCCATAACCTTGGAGACCTTTCCATATCACATTTTCTGAATATCCATGATACTTTTATTTTTTTATAAAAAAATTGATGGTCATTATGCTGTTATGTATTATGTTATATTGCATGAAAGTTGAAGAAAACCCTATTTTGAACACTGCTGCCAGGATTAAGGGAAAACCATGTTACTAATGATACTCAAACTTACTGAAAAGTTTCATAAGACTGAAGTGCAGCTTGTGTCGGAAAACCAGTGTGATTGTTTTCTGTTTTGGAAGCAATGCAGTTCTATAGAGTGCTATATGGTGCAATAAATGTATATGGATAGCAGGCAGTATGTTAACTCAGGGTTATAAAGTAATTTGCTTAATTAATTTTCATGTTATTTCAGGGTTATAAAGTAATTTGCTTAATTAATTTTCAAGTGGCCATTAAATGAGATTACATAAAACACACATTGAGATTTCATTGTAAAGTCCCATAGGTTTAGCTCTCTGAACTGTGTCACATAATTAGGAATCGATGATTAATATGCAGGTAAATGTTATTTAATATTGAAAATGATTTTACAAAAGAAAAAATTTGTGTAATGCTTACATTAATGCTAAAGATGAATAACAGTGCATTATTATTCTCAAACTCAATAGGGTTATTCATATCATGTTAGTAATTATACAGCTAGATTACAATTTGAATAGCAGCTTTATTGGAATTTTTTGTTATGTTTTATTTTACATTTTCTTTTAATTATTTTTCAAACACTAGTATCTTCAGGATGTCACTTTCAACTCCCATCCACCAGAAGTGCTGTGCATTTTCTGTTTTTCCACATTAGCAGTTGTGTTGGTTTTTATGTCTTTAAACATTGTGTAATATTATTTTATGCACTGTCATCATTTTTCACATATTGGGATTTTCATTATGTGAATTTGAACTCTCACATATGGTCCTGAAACTGTAAACTTATTGACCATGTTATTCTGTTGTACATTTTTTTGAAATTTTTATCTTTCACTTTCTGGCATTTTCAGTGTGGGACTTATAACTACCAAGGGCATGTAACAGTTCACTTTTATTGATACTTCCTGTTGTGCAATATTTTGCAACTTAACTTTGCAGTTAAAGGGATAATAACGGTTCTTTTTGGCAAATAATTAATTCTTTTTCTAAAAAGTTTTTTTTTTGTTATAATCTCTTAAGAAATTATTACAAAGTATAGCCATCTATGGAGGTCACATGGTCTGATGACAAGTTCAGATATCAGAATAATAGCTATGACTGCCCTTTTTGTGGTAAAACAAAATATATATTATATTTCTATGAGTTGTTTACACTGTTTAAACTCAAATTGGATGATTCATATCATGGTAATACAGCTACCCAGCGAACAAATTATGTTGTTTTAACGTTGAAACAACGTTGAACCATAACGTTGAGAAGACATTGGATAAACGTTGGATTTGAAAGTTGTGTCAACCTCAGATAACAACGTTATCAACATCAGAAAACACTGTTATATCAACCCCACCCAGCGGGAAATTTGCCTGGATGTGTTAAGCAGTAGGACATGTTTGATGGCTAAATATATGTAGGGTTTAAATGTATGGCCTTTAAGTTAAAATTTCCAAGGTTTAGATTACTATATATAAATCTTTTCTTAAATATATATATATATATATATAACAAGGTCACAGTCACCTCAACCTGTCTAACTATAACAGGTTACCAAGAACTGTTAACGCCGTCACATTTACAGCAACTTATTCATCCTAGTGTTAGCTGACCTTGCAAGGAATTCAATTTATTGGAATGTATTTCTGAATAACAAGTTAAGAAAATTCACTAGTTAACTAAAGACACAAAACAACTGTCACTTTTACTTTAAAACCCTTTTGTTATTATTTTGATAAATTTAGTTACAGTATTGATAAACAAATTAAGTATCACATTTTCAATAATTAATATTTTAAATTACAATCCATAACTGCAAGGTTGTGTCATTGACCAAAATACAGCGTTGAGTCAACGTCACATTATGACGGTGTTTCGACGTGGCTGGATCAACGTTGATTTTACTTTGACTTTAGGTAGATCAACGGCAATTCAACGTATCAACCTGTTTTCAACATTGATCCAACGCAACTATGCCTGCTGCTGAATGGCAGCTTTAGTGGAATATTTTTGTAATTTTTTCTTTTTTAAATTTTTCATTTTTCAAACTGGCATTTTCAAGATGTGACTTATCACTCCCATCCACCAGGAGCCCTGTACTGTTACTTTGTTACATTTTCTGCCCAGCAGACAAATGACATTGATTCACCGTTGAATCAACATTAATTTTGGTGGATCAACGTTGAATCAACGTAGAATCAATGTCATTTGCCTGCTGGATGTATTTTTTTTAACTTATAAGAATGATTCTTAGGATTGACATACAGCCCAAATTAGAAAAACAGCTCTTTTTTTTTTGTGAAATTTTCACTTTATCTCATTCTGGCATTTCCAAAGTATAAACTTTAACTCTTATCAGCCTGAATCCTTAGGGACCATTTCCAGACCCTATCACGCTAACTGTGGATCGATCTATCTCCAAGGGAATTCTCGCTAAACTGCAATCAATGTAAGTGGCTTAGCTGTCTGTCACGCCTACTGAAACTGGCATGCCAGAATCCTAAGCCGCTTAAGCTGAAAGCAATTTAGTGAGAAACCCCTTGGAGTTGGATTGATCCTGTTAGATTGATCTAGGTATGGGAACTCAGTCTAATGCTTGTTACACATTTTACTTTCATCTTAATCCACTGTTATGCAGAATTAGAATTTGATGTTGGCTATGCAGTAACAGTAAGCATAATACATCAGTGCATCAGAATTGACAGTATCCTATTTTCTGCATTTTTATTTTCTGGTTATTACTGTGCATGTTTGTGTTGTCACTGTTGGTGTTTGTATATATTGTGAGCACTGTGTATGTCAGTTTTGTCACTCTATTTTTTTGTAGTCATTTTGATTACTGTGCATTTTAGAGCTGGCACTGTATGTGTTTGTATTTATTGTCAGCAATGTGGATGTCAGATTATTTATTTTTAGTCATTATTTTAACTGTGCATGTTGGTCTGTTCACTGTCATTATAGTTATGTTTCTGTTTACACTCTGATAACTGTTTCCATTCTGTATTGTCATTGAATGTGTTTGTATATATATATTGTGATCACTGTGTATGACTGTGTAATCACCCGATTAATTTGTGTTTATTCTTGTTACTGTGCATGGTTGTGTTGTCACTGTACACGTCAAAATTTATTCTGACCACTGTTTATGTCAGTTTGTTTATGTTGATGTTTGTATTTATTTTGAGCATAGTGTATGTCAGTTTTTTTACTCTATTTGTTTGTAATCATTACCATTACTCTGCATGATGATGTTGTTCACTATATATCTATGTCTGTTGATATGTTGTTTGCTGTGTCTATTCTGTATTGTTACTGAATGTGTTTGTATATATTGTGATGACTGTGTATGACTTCGTTTTCACTCTTTTTCCTTGTGTTTATTCTCATCACAGTTAAAGTTACTGTTGTCACTGTACATGTGAATTTTTTTTCTAATCACTGTTTATGTCTGTTTTGTGACTGCGTTTGTTTATATTTATTTTGATTACTGTGTTTGTTGGTGATGTTACTGTTCATGTTTGTATTTATTGTGAGTACTCTATTTGTTTGTAGTCATTCTGATTACTGTGCATTTTAGAGCTGGCACTGTTTGTGTTTATATTTATTGTCAACAATGTGGATGTCAGTTTTGTCAGTTTATTTATTTCTAGTCATTATTTTAACTGTGCATGTTGGTGTTGTCACTGTCATCATAGTTTATGTGTCTGTTTATACTCTGATAACTGTTTCCATTCTGTATTGTCATTGAATGTGTTTGTATATATATTGTGATCACTGTGTATGACTGTGTAATCACCCAATTAATTTGTGTTTATTCTTGTTACTATGCATGGTTGTGTTGTCACTGTACATGCCAAAATTTATTCTGATCACTGTGTATGTCTGTATTTTGACTGTGTTTGTTTGTATTCATTTTGATTATTGTACACGTAAATATTGTCAATGTACATGGTAATATTTATTTTGACCACTGTTTATGTCAGTTTGTTTATGTTGATGTTTGTATTTATTGTGAGCACTGCATATGTCAGTTTTTCTACTCTTTTTGTTTGTAATCATTACCATTACTCTGCATAATGGTGTTGTCACTTTATGTCTATGTGTCTGTTTATATTCTGTTTGCTGTGTCCATTCTGTATTGTTACAGAATGTGTTTGTATATATTGTGATATTTGTTTTCACTCTTTTTCCTTGTGTTTATTCCCATTATGGTGAAAGTTACTATTGTCACTGTACACGTCAAAATTTTTGTAATCACTGTGTATGTCAGTATTTTGACTGTGCTTGTTTTTATTTATTTTGATTACTGGGCATGTTTGTGTTGTCACTGTTCATGTGTCTGTTTATATTCTGCTTGCTGTGTCTATTCTGTATTGATACTGAATGTGTTAGTATATATTGTGATGACTGTGTACAGGTATGTTTTTTACTCTTTTAGTTGTATTCAACATCATTACTGTGCACGTTACTGTTGTCACTGTACATGTGAAATATTTTTCTAATCACTGTGTATGTCTGTTTTGTGACTGTGTTTGTTTGTATTTATTTTGATTACTGTGTTTGTTGGTATTGTTACTGTTGGTGTTTGTATTTATTGTGAGCACTGTGTATAACTATATGTAATCACCCAATAAATTTGTGTTTATTCTTGTTACTGTGCATGGTTGTGTTGTCACTGTACATGTCAAAATTTATTCTGATCACTGTGTATGTCTGTATTGTGACTGTGTTTGTTTGTATCCATTTTGATTATTGTGCACGTTACTATTGTCACTGTTCATGTTAATATTTATTTTGATCACTGTTTATGTCAGTTTGTCACTCTATTTGTTTGTAATCATTACAATTACTGTGCATGATGGTGCTGTCACTGTATGTCTATCTGTCTGTTAATATTCTGTTTGCTGTGTCTATTCTGTATTGTTACTGAATGTGTTTGTATATATTGTGATGACTGTGTATGTCAGCTTTGTCACTCTATTTGTTTGTAATTATTACTATTACTGTGCATGATGGTATTGTTACTGTATGCCTGTGTGTTTGTTTATCTTATGTTTGCTGGGTCTATTCTGTATTGTTACTGAATGTGTTTGTATAATTTCTTTCTAGTCAATATTTTAACTGTGCATGTTGGTGTTGTCACTGTCATCATAGTTTATGAATCTGTTTATACTCTTATAACTGTTTCCATTCTGTATTGTCATTGTATGTGTTTTTATATACATTGTGATCACTGTGCATGACTGTGTAATCACCCAATTAATTTGTGTTTATTCTTGTTACTGTGCATGGTTCTGTTGTCACTGTATGCCTGTGTGTTTATCTTATGTTTGCTGTGTCTATTATGTATTGTTACTGAATGTGTTTGTATATTGTGATGACTGTGTAGGGTTATGTTTTCACTCTTTTTCTTCTTGTTATGATGTACTGTAGTCACTGTACATGTTAATTTGATTACTGTGCATGTTTGTGCTGTCACTGTTCGTGTTTATATTTATTATGAGCACTGTGATATATATATATATATATATATATATATATATATATATATATATATATAACAAGCTTGAGTGTGGAACAGAGTGCTCAAAAGTCCGGAGCATTTGTTCACAATTAAAATTAATAAATAAATAAATAAACAAAAGACATACAATAACCCCTCGGAGTTGGGGTTATTGCATGTCTTTTGTTTATTTATTTATTTATTTATTTTAATTGTATATATATATATATATATATATATATATATATATATATATATATATATTGTGATGACTGTGTACAGTGACAACAGTAACGTGCACCGTAATGATGTTGAACACAAATAAAAAAAGTAAAAAACATAGCTGTACAAAATAGACACAGCAATACAAAATAGACCCAGCAAACAGAATATAAACAGACACATAGATATAACATCATCAAGCAGAGTAATAGTAATGATTACAAACAGCAGAGTGACCAAACTAACAGACACAGTGCTCATAATAAATACAAACACGAACAGTGACAACACAAACATGCACAGTAATCAAATTAAATACAGACAAATGCAGTCAAAATACAGACATATACAATGATAAGAAAAATTTTTTGATATGTACAGTGACATCAGTAACGTACATGGTAAAAAGAAAGAAGACAAGGAAAAAAGATTGAAAAAAGCAGTACACAGTCATCACAATATATATACAAACACATTTAGTAACAATACAGAATAGACAGAGCAAACATAAGATAAACAAACACACAGGCATACAGTAACAATACCATCATGCACAGTAATAGTAATGATTACAAATAAAGTGACAAACTCACATACACAGTGATCAAAATAAATATCAACATGTACAGTGATAATTGTAGCATGCACCACAATGAGAAGGAACACATGGAAAAAGAGTGAAAACAGTGATTAGAAAAAAATATCACATGTACAGTGACAATTAACAGAGTAATAGTAATGATTACAAACAAATAGAGTGACAAAGCTGACATACACAGTGCTCACAGTACATAGAAACATGAACAGTGACAACACAAACATGCACAGTAATCAAAATAAATAAAAACAAGCACAGTCAAAATACATACATACACAGTGATTAGATAAAATTTGACGTGTACAGTGACAACAGTTACGTTCACCATAATGAGAATGAACACAAGGAAAAAGAGTGAAAATGAGGTCATACACAGTCATCACAATACATACAAACACATTCAGTAACAATACAGAATAGACACAGCAAACAGAATATAAACAGACACACAGAGATACACAAGATAAACAAACACACAGGGATACAGTGACAACACAATCATGCAGAGTAATAGTTATGATTACAAACAAAGTGACAAACTCACATACACAGTGATCAAAATAAATATTAACATGTACAGTGATAATTTTAGCATGCACTGCAATGAGAATGAACAAAAGGAAAAAGAGTGAAAACAGTGATTAGAAAAAAAATATCATAAGTACAATGACAACAGTGACATGCACCGTAATGATAATGAACACAAGTAAAAAGAATAAAAAACAGCCGTACACAGTCATCACAATATATATAAACACATTCAGTAACAATACATATAAGACACAGCAGACTGAATACAAACAGGCACATAGAGATACATAAGATAAACAAACAAACAGGGATACAGTGACAACACAATTATACAGAGTAATAGTAATGATTACAAACAAATAGAGTGAGAAAACTGACATACACAGTGCTCACAATAAATACAAACACAAATAAAAACTCAAAAACATGTACAGTGACAACAGCAAAGTGCAGTATAATAAGAATAAAGACAAGGAAAAAGATTAAAAAGATAAACCTACACAGTCATCTTAATATTTAAAAACACATTTCCTAACAATACAGAAGAGACACAGCAAACAGAATATAAACAGACACATAGACATACAGTGACAACACCTTAATGCAGAGTAAAAATAATGAATAAAAACAAATAGAGTGACAAAACTGACGTATGTTATGCTCACAATAAATACAAACACAAACAGTAACAACACCAACAAACAGTAATCAAAATAGAGTGAAAATGACGTCGTACACAGTCATCTCGATATGTTCAAACAATTCAGTAATTCAGGGAGGTTCAGTTTTTCCCATATGCTGAAAACAGCTGGAAGAGTGAACTCTCTATAATTGCCATGCCATCCTAGCTTGCATCTACTAGTTGATTAGTATTATAGTTAACAGTTTTAAGCAATTTCCTTCCGGTTTATAGTTATCAATGACTAGAATAAAACGTGAACGAAGAAACAGAGTCGGGGATAAGCTACATAGGTATGTTCTTATACAACTGATCTCCTTATATTCCTGATTTCAACAAATGTAGAGATGAACCCGCAAAGCTTGCTGAGAAGTATTATGAGAAAAGCATGACTGGGTCTTAAAAATAGAGTCAAAATTCTCATACAACATGAAAAAGGCAGGTACACAAGTCGGATTTTTGCAACACTCCTGTCACAACACGTTGAAATGACTAATAATCGTGTAAGCAAAAACTGGGAATGGAGCCTGTTTGGCCCCTAAAACTGTGTATGTCAGATTCTTATACGGCTGTTCCAATGACCTCTGCAGTATGCACAGATCAAAAATGGACCCGCAAGGCTTGCTGGCCCACTGTTTGTTATATTTAAAAGTAATCTGAAAATGAACCACTAAATCTTCGTGTGACAATGTCACATACTCTTATAAAGGTGACCCAATATCATCTGAACTCAGGAGAATGTAATATGGAACGACGAGACTTGATATGTGGCCGGTGGTCGGCATATTGTAAGAAGTCTACGGCTACAAGTGAAAAATCAAAACTCTTAACACCATATGTCGATAATAATGTTTGATCAACCCGCAAGACTTGCTGGGCTGATGACTGTCCAGTACAGAGGTAGCCTTTAAAGGACCTGTAAAGTCATGCGCAATGACAACCCGCATACAATTTCTTCTCCTTTTCCTCTGGACTAGGAAGATCGTGTGGATGTGGCAATGCTTGCTGGACCACAGATTGACATAAGCAACAGCCATCCTTCTGTCGAAGATGTAGAAGTTTAACTTAACTTGTAAAAGGCAAGACTCCAACCATTCATTGCTCTGGACGAATACGTCCGAAGATTTCACTGTGGCATTACTGGTAGGTGACTGTGTACTGGCACATTCGCTGGGCAGTGGTGCTCTTGACAGGTATACAACACTGAAAAATCAAAGTAAAAACGCACGCAGTATGATGGTCAAATATAATGCAAGCAAAGTTCGGTCTGCAGAGGAGACAAATCTGCTATGAAGGAGGAGACGGGGAAGGCGGAGGGTGAAATTTTTTGAACTGAAGATTTCAGTTGAAGATTTGAGATAACTTGTAGCTTAATTGTATCATGCGTGGGAACAGAATGAATCAAGCAAAATGAGGCCAGGCAGTGATGCCCCATGGTATAAGTAGCAACATGTGCCTCAATGGAGATTACCCCTCTAGGGCACAATTGAGCATGTGCAGAATGCACATGTGCGCAATTAAGCTCTGGAGATTGTTGTTGCCATAAAATGTCGTTTGACTACGCCTAGATCAACGTTGATTTAACTTTGAATTAAGGTAGATCAACGGCAATTCAACGTATCAACCTGTTTTCAACGTTGATCCAACGCAACTATGCCTGCTGGGAACATCATCATGCAGAGTAATAGTAATGATTATAAACAAATAGAGTGACAAAAATAACAGACACAGTGCTAATAATAAATACCTTGTACAAACACGAACAGTGACAAGACAAACATGCACAGTAATCAAATTAAATACAAACAAACACAGTCAAAATACAGACATACACAGTGATCAGAAAAATTTTTGACATGTACAGTGACAACAGTAACGTACATCGTATAAAGAAAGAAGACAAGGAAAAAGATTGAAAACATAGCAGTACACAGTCATCACAATATATACAAACATATTCAGTAACAATACAGAAAAGACACAGCAAACAGAATATAAACAGACACATAGAGATACATAAAATAAACAAACACACAGGGATATAGTGATAACACAATCATGCAGAGTAATAGTCATCACAATAAATAAAAACACATTCAGTAACAATACAGAATAAACATAGCAAACAGAATATAAACAGACACATAGACATACAGTGACAACACCGTCATGCAGAGTAATAGTAATGATTACAAACAAATAGAGTGACAAAACTAACATACGTAATGATCACAATAAATACAAACACAAACAGTAACAACACCAACAAAATTTTGACGTGTACAGTGACAACAGTACATCACCGTAATGAGAATGAACACAAAAAGAGTGAAAACATATCATACATAGTCATCTCAATATATAAAAACACATTCAGCAACAATACAGAATAGACACAGCAAACAGAATATAAACAGACACAAAGAGATATATAAGACAAACAATCACACAGGGATACAGTGACAACACAATCATGAGTAATAGTGACAACACAATCATGAGTAATAGTAAAGATTACAAACAAAGAGAGTGACAAAACTGACGCAGTGCTCACCATAAATACAAACACAAACAGTGACAACACTTTCATGCACAGCAATGAAAATAAATACAAACAGACTGACAAAACTGAGTGCTCACAATAAATACAAACACCAACAGTAACGACACAAATATACATGGTGATCACAATAAATACAAATGGAAACAGTGACAACAGAAATATGTACAGTAATAAAAATAAATAGAAACAAATAGCAACTAATTAACATTATTTAATGCTATATAATATCTAACACCATTCTTTAATAGAGGGACCTTTCAATAAAAGCGGCCGCTACCGGCCAAATTTCGAACACTATATATCTGTGTTTGACATTTACTTATCCTTTGGCTTGGGTTAATGTTTAAGTTAAGTTTATTTCACTGTAACATATGCATCCACTTGTGTGGATGAAAATGACAATATGAATACAATTTTTGTGAATATGCTATTAATGAGGAGACATAAATATACACGGTGATCACAATAAATACAAATGGAAACAGTGACACCAGAAATATGTACAGTTATAAAAATAAATACAAACAAACAGCAGAATAAACAGAATTACACAGTGATCACAATTATGTGCAGACACAAACAGTAACAACACAAACACACACAATAATCGGAAAAATTTTTGATATGTACAGTGACAACAGTAATGTGCAGCATAAGAATGAAGACAAGGAAAAAGAGTGAAAACATAACCCTACACAGTCATCACAATATATAAACACATTCAGTAACAATACAGAATAGACACAGCAAACATAAGATAAACAAACACACAGTGACAACACCATCATGCACAGTAATAGTAATGATTACAAACAAATAGAGTGACAAACTGACATAAACAGTGATCATAATAAATATTAACATGTACATGCAGTGACAATAGAAATGTGTACAATTATCAAACAAACAGTCACAATACAGACATACACAGTGATCAAAATAAATTTTGACATGTACAGTGACAACACAACCATATGCATGCACAGTAACAAGAGTGAACATAAATTAATCGGGGGATTACACAGTCATACAGATCACAATATATATACAAACACATTCAATGACAATACAGAATGGAAACAGGTATCAGAGTATAAACAGACATGTACATAAACTATGATGACAGTGACAACACCAACATGCACAGTTAAAATAATGACTAGAAAAAAATAAACTGACAAAACTGACATCCACATTGCTGACAATAAATACAAACACAAACAGTGCCAGCACTAAAATGCACAGTAATCAAAATGACTACAAACAAATAGAGTGACAAAACTGGCATACACAGTGCTCACAATAAATACAAACATCAACAGTAACGACACAAACATACACTGTGATCACAAAAAATACAAACCCAAACACTGACAAAACAAACATGCACAGTAATGATTATGGTTATTAACAAACAGAAGGACAAACAGACTTAAACAGTGATCACACAAACAGTAACAACACAAACATACACAGTGATCAAAATAAATAATAGTCTAGTGGGATTTTTGAAAAAAGGCTCTGTATAAGAAGCAAGGGGCAATTTGGGGTAAAAGTTGGGAACTAGGCTTATTAGCATAATTTTGGCATGCTGAATTCGATTAACCCAGTTCCCAAGCGAAATTTTGCCTTTTTAATTGTCTAATTTGCCAAAAACAAAATGGCCGCCAAATTTCCAATTTTCTGCAACATATCTGTAACTAGACAGGCGAATATGACAAATGAAGTGTTTTACCTATATTTTCAGAGTTGAGGAACATTATTAAGATATTTCTGTTAGAATTGAATTTACACAATTTTCCTAAATATGCAAATTAGGATCGCCATTACTGAAAAGCTGTTTTACTTCTGTATCTCTGTAACTAGGCAAGCAAACATGATACATGAAGTGTCTACACCTATGTTCTCAGGGTCAGGGAATGTGATTAATCAGATGTCTTGTCTGATGGGTAGCACTGACTTTGTGCGTCGTGTCACACCTTTAATTGTTTCTTCATATGTAGTAGTGTCAGGTGTGTTGGTTATTGTTCATTAGGCTGCTTTCTCTGAAGCGCAGTTATATTACGTAATATGTGGTAGTTTCTCTGAGCAGTCCTCTTTGGCTGGTTACAGAATGCGTATAAGGGGGCAGCAGTTCTGCAGAATAAGTCTCCATTTTTTGGCAATGACCAGCCAGAAGAGTTTGATATTTTGCAGACTCTTAGCTGACCTTATGGTACATGAAGTAACGGCAACAACTTGCCACACTATTGTTGCATTATGCCAGAGTGGGCAATAGCAAACTGCTATTGCCAGACAACTGAATATGTCCGAGGGAGCAGTTTCTAACGTCTTACAGAAACATGCCCAGACTGATGACCAACACAGAGACCAGGACATCCTAAAGTCACCACCAGAAGGGAAGTCCGCTTGCTTCTGCGGTTATGTCGCAACAACTGGACAAAGACAACTCTTGCTTTACAAAATGAGTGGCAAATTACCATTCAAAAGAGTGTTTCTGGAACCCTACTGAATGCAAGGCTACTTTTAGTTGGTTACCTCTATTAACAGAGCAACACCAACATCTGCATCTATGGTGGGCTAGACACCATTTGCGGTTCCAGCCACACCACTGGGTTCATGTTAATTTTTACAGACAAGGCAGGGTTTGAGTTCTACCACCACGATGGCTGAATCAGAGTCTGTAGGCTTCCAGACAAGGTACTGCACGAGGCTTGTGTCACCCTACAGTGACTTGTGGTGGTGGCAGCATCTGTGTATGGGCCGGTTCCCATGCTGGAGCCAAAACACTATTGGTGGCAATTGATGGAAACCTCAACCAGATGAAATACACGGACATTTTAAAGAATACTTGCTTGTCATTTGCAAGAAAGTACTTCCAGGACAACTTCATCCTGCAAGATGATAATGCCAGACCACACAGTGCCCATGCAATATCTGCTTTTCTGCAAAACCAAGAGGTAAACCAGTTGCTATCCCCCTGACTTGTATTCAATAGAAAACCTGTGAGCAGAAATCACTAGCAGAATCAATAGCTTACTGGTCCAGCCTACAAATCGGCACCAGCTAAGACAAGGTCTGACTAATGTGAGGAACACAATACCCGATCAAACTCTCAGAAACCTCTCTGCAGGAATGCCTCACCGAGTTAGGGCTCTGGTTGCAGCTAGAAGAGGCTGCACACGTTGTTATCTGTTTCCATTTTTTAAATTTGTCTGGATGATTCTTATGTGTAAGAGATTTATTAAAGCCATATCGAACATGATAACAAGTGTTCTTTTCATTCATTACTAATATATGGGGAAAAAATTTTTTAAAAAAATATGTTTGGAAAAAAATCCATTTTAAATGTCAAGTTTGTACACTGCATCACATGAATTACTTGATTCAGCAAATCCCTCCACTGCATTAATAAAGGAATCACTTTTTTCAAATCTAGGTAAAAGGGGCAGTTGTGTGATCCAATATGTTTACATCCCAACGCAGTATTCAATGTGACAGTGTTGCAATTATAACTGATTTGGTTATAGTGAAAATGCATTAACCACTTTCCCTAACCCTGAAAACATGGGTGTGGGCACTTTATGTGTCATGTTTGCTTGCCCAGTTAAAGAGATACAGAAGTAAAACGGTTTTTCAGTAATGGCGGTCCTAATTTGCATATTTAGGAAAATTGTGTAAATTTAGCTCTAACAGAAATATCTTAATAATGTTCCTTGATCCTGAAAATATAGGTAAAGACACTTCATTTGTCACATTTGCCTGTCTAGTTAGAGATATTGCAGAAAATTGGAAATCTGGCGGCCATTTTGTTTCTTGTAAATTAGACAGTTAAAAACGCAAAAATTTGCCTGGGAACCAGGTTAATCCGATTCAACATGCCAAAATTATGCCAATAAGCCTGGTTCCCAACTTTTACCCCAAAATGCCCCTACTATTCATATTTTGTGGAAATCCCACTAGACTATATTATCATATACAGTGACAATAGTAAGGTGCACCCTAATGACAATGAACACAGGGAAAAAGAGTGAAAACATAGCAATACACAGTCATCTCAATATGTACAAACACATTCAGTAACAATACAGAATAGACACAGCAAACAGAATATTAACAGACACATAGAGATACATAAGATAAACAAACACAGGGATACAGTGACAACACAATCATGCAGAGTAATAGTGAAGATTAAAAACAAATAGAGTGACAAAACTGACATACACAGTACTCACAATAAATACAAACATGAACAGTGACAACGCAAACATGCATAGTAATTAAAATAAATAAAAACAAGCACAGTCAAAATACAGACATACACAGTGATCAGAATAAATTTTGACGTGTACAGTGACAAGAGTGACGTTAGCGTTAGCGTATTATAAGATGGGCTAGGGGATTTTGCCAATAGAGGGGTTAGTGTGTGAACTAGTTATTTTTCATACCACTTGGTGTGCTGTATTCCCCTTCTCCTCCTCTCCCCCTTCCCCCGTTAATTTATTCTTATGTAGTTGAAATTGTTAGTTACATCTATGAACTTAGATAATCTGAGGATACATGAAATGAAATGGCTTAATTACACTTTACTAATAAATTTCAAATGAATAACATGCAGTGGCCTGACTCCCCCCTTCGATGTCTGTAAAAAATAAAATTATGTTGAGAAAAGTGGGAACAGTGTGGGTTGATTTGTCCCATATATATAGTTTATAATGGTTAACCTGTTAATTGTTTCTTGGCACTGATTTGTATATTTGATGCTAGCCCAGGAAGCAAAAAAGATATAACTGTTATTCTGCTAATTTATTGCCCAACAACGAAGTAGAATTTAACAATTTAATTGATCCATTCTTACTAAGACAAATGTTCAAAGCAAAAATATAGTGGTATGCTCAGATGCTTTATTTACTACTTTTAAAATGTACATGTAGTTCTGTCTCATTTTTGTACTAGGTACCTAGCAATCTCTTAGGACATATAAAATAAATGTTTAATCAAAATCAGAGATTTAATATGAAAGACATTTGTTGTAGATGGATATTTTTCTTTTGTTTAAACACTCCTTTTTGTTAATTCAATTTTGTTTTGGTGTTTTTTCCTGTTAGGAATCCTGTAACTTAGATTGTAGAACTGAATAATTTGTTCACTGGGTGCTGTTTTACTGAGCCACACATATATAATCCACCGAGCTTAAACCTGTGAAACATTGAGTGAGGAGTTTTGCACATGCATGCTCGCNAAAAAAAAAAAAAAAAGTGAAAGTCCCCCCCCCCCCCAAAAAAAAAAAAAAAAACAAAAAAAAAAAAAAAAAATACATTTATTCACATAAGTCTTATAATACTTTTAGCATAACTATGTCACCCACAGAAGAAGTGGTTTGAAAAAAAAAAGGTAGAAAAAGATACAGTTTATAAAGAAAGTTTAAATAAATCTCCGTCATGGGATATATTACACATACATACTTTTATATATATATATATATATATATATATTAGATTTATATTTTACACTGAATACATTGTAAACAACTTGGACAAATATAACAAATTCTATTTCACCACCAAAATGGTGGTTCTTGGAATTATTCTGGAATCTGTGCTTACCACTGAACCATATGTGACCTTCAATCTTCACAGATGATTAACCTCTGATAATCTCTTAAGAGATGGGGGAAACACTTATTATTAGTACCACCAGCATGTACACTGGCAATAATTTGTCATAATTTTTGAAAATTCAATGCTAAATATCTCTCAAACCGAAGGAATTATGGGAAAAATTACTATAGAAGTCTGACCAAAAGTCATGTGGAGATTCTAAATATGCCCTTAGATTTGACTTTCGACCTTTATTTCAAGGTCAAACAGACTCTTAGGTGCGTGTACTGCAGGTAATAAAGAGACCTTCGATTTGGAACTGGAAAAAATGTTGCAAACCACACAAAATTAATTTTATTTTAATTAAGAATTTAACTGTATTCCAGTTAATTGATTTTTCTCATAAAATTAACTTAAAGAGCTCTGGTATAACTTAAGTGGCTCTTTTACTTCACTTGCACAGTTTTGTTCAGATCTTAAAATAATTTTTCCCACAGTTATATAAAAATGAAGACATAAATACAGTACAGTATTATACCCTTAATTCCGCTGCTAGTGCACATGACTTTTTAACAAGTCCATCACCCAGACACCATTTTCAAAGATATATCAACAGCATCCCATTTGCACTTTATACAAAGGGTAATAATACAAACATATAAAAAGATGTAATGGAACCCATACAGTTAATGCAAAAGTTTGAACCAATATTCTTCATATATGATATTTGATATAAGTGCATGGCAGTATATAATAGTAACACAATTTCCAGGATTTGGTAGTAGTAGCCTCTTACAGAATTATACTGGATCCATTATCGTTTCTGCATTAAATAAAGACATTGCAGTTATAATCACTGGGCCAGTTAAGATTCCCTTTTGCATTTGTACAATTAAAAAAAAACTGTCACAAGTGTTGCATTATGACAAAATTAACCTGCTCTTATGCCCAATAGGTATTATTTTGAAATGCCTTTTGTCTGCAACAACTGAAAATCAAGAAAAAGATACTATTAGTTATTAGCATTAATCATCAAACCAAAGGGATAACACAGTGACATTTCCAGACAGACAGGTGGGAAAACATGACCCCATCTATTTTGGAAGCAACAAGAGTCCAGGAATTTTAAGTGTCAGAAACTGTGAGATCCTTAAAGGCTTTCTCTGGGCATAGTAAACTTTAAAGCAATTTAATGAATTTGCCAACTTAATCCATAAATTTAAATATTAATGCATGCCTTGAAAATAAATAAGAATACACGTTACATCTTTCTTAGAATTACATTTTTGGTATCTTAAATGTAACATCCAACTCTTACTTGTAAATCAAAATATCTTAATTCTCATTATTATTATTATTTTGACAAAATTAAATTCCATATTCATACCAATATTTCTTAAAATCAGAATAAATATAGCCTAAGCACTAAAAAGTCTTGTGGAAGATCTTTGGTGTTTTGTCCAATCCATATTCCAACAGGTGCTCCACTGCCTGAATAAAAATAAAAAATGATAACAAAATTACTATTAATATAGCAGGAAAAAAGGAAAATCCCTACACAATGTTTTAATGTATATATACAAATGTGTCTATACAAAGTTAATTTTGTTGTTCAATACATTACAGATAAGTTGTTGTTAATACTTCTATCATTATTATATTTATGTCTCCTCCTTCTTCCTAGTGCACCACAAACTTTCATAATTCCATTCACAACAAGCAAGAAGGGAACAAAGAATATTGGTTGTTCGATATTTGGCCAAACAAGGCCACATTTATTACATAACCCCACTATACTAACAATATAACCAATTGTTGCCTGTTATAAATGTTATGGCCTAAGGGATAAATGTTATATATCAAATATTCGATACGACTCATCCTAAAAATTATGATGCAATGAAGTTGAAGGCTGAAGATAACTTCATGCTTAATCGTATCGTGCGCGCTAATAGAATGATCAAGTGTATAATGGGGTCAGGCAATGACGCTCCCTTGATATAAGTAGCAATGAATCTAATTTGAGATTACCCCTCTACGGGAGAATTAAGCATGTGTGGAATGCGCATCAATAAGCTCTGGAGATTGTTGTCACCATAAAATGTCGTTTGACTGCGCCAAACTTCTCTTTATCAATTCTAACCAAATGTCATTGGTGATTTTCCATGTGACATTTAATGTTGTCATTTTATTGCACTTTGTTATGATTCTTATCTTCTTACCCCTGTTGCTAATCATAATATCCAGTCAATTACCTAAAACATAAAGCATGTAACAGTTATATATTTCATATAAAAAAATCAAACAGCAGAAAGAGAGATTAACATCTTCATAGGTTGACTATGTACTATCAGTAACAGGGCAAATGCTGCAAGGCATAATTTGAGTCTGCAGCTCATTTTAACAATAGATATTGTGATTCTTATATTTTACCTGTGTAACAAAACTGTTTACGTACTTTATCAGCAAGCATCCCATGAAAAGATGTTATGCTGTCATGTGTAATATGATGGGACTCAATGTTCTTTCCAAGTGTTATGTTGGTGCTTTGTGGAATGACAGCATCTTCAATGATAACTTAAAACTTTTATAATTTCAAAGTGGAGAAAACATTTGTTATATTTATAATATAAAAATATGAATGATTATGGTATTCATTTTAAAATAACACTTATCTTACTAATTGCACCATTCCATAATATGTTAACATTAAACCGTTCTCCTAACTCAAATGTACAGCAATCAACTCAGAAAAAAATAATTAAAAATTAGAATAAAAATTATGGTCTGCAGTAATATATGATTATTACAAAATCCACAGATAAAATTGACCAACTTTGAATATCGGGTGCCAGTTTGTCACCATTGACCATGAAAAACAACTATAGATGGCTACACTTGTAGACTATGAAGAAGAAACTGAACTGGCAAACAATTTATGAACAGATAGAATTTAAAAAAAAAACAACACTAGTTTTTAAATCATTAAAAGGACATTCACCAAAATACATCAGGGACTAACTGGGTACATGTACCAGTACTACGACCATGGACACTACAGACAGAATCATCTGATTACGTAATAAGGGAAATCTCTGGCAGATATAAAGCCACAATTAAGGCCCAATATGGGCTTTGGTTGAAATTGGAATTGCTTTAACTCTCAAATTAAAAACTCCAAAGACTTGGATACTTAAAAAATATTTTTTAAAAATCAAAAGTATAAAGTATATATATATATACTCCCCCCAGTATATGTGTGTGTGTTTGTGTGAGTAAGATAAAGGTATACACATAATATGTTTTACCCTCTATAAATAAAGTTTATTATTATTATTATTATTATCAAGCTAAACGTGCAAAGAATTCTTTGTCCAAGTGGAAATTAACTAACACCAGTCTTGCAACTTCAAAAACAAAAGTGATCACTAGATTTATCTCTATCTCTCACACACACATACACACACATACACACACTCACACGAAAACATAAATTTAAATAGCGACCTTCATTGCTGTTAAGTTTACCCGCTATTTTCAGGTTAATGTCTACGTCATCATTTTGTGAGTGGGAATACAGTGCACCAAATGGTATAAAAAATAACTAATTCTCACTTCACACGAAGCCCTCTATTGGCAAAATCCCCTAGCCCATCTTATAATATGCTAACCGTTCACCGTAATGAGAATGAACACAAGGAAAAAGAGTGAAAAGGAAGTTGTACACAGTCATCACAATATATATATATACACAAACACATTCAGTAACAAACATAAGATAAACACAAAGGCATACAGCGACAACACCATCATGCACAGTAATAGTAATGAATATAAACAAATAGAGTGACAAACTGACATACACACAGTGATCAAAATAAATAATAACATGTACAGTGATAATAGTAGCATGCAACGCAATGAGAATGAACACAAGGAAAGAGTGAAAACATAGCCGTAAAAAGTCATCACAATATATATAAACACATTCAGTAACAATACAGAATAGACACAGCAGACAGAATATAAACAGACACATATCACAGAATATAAACCCATTCAGTAACAATACAGAATAGACACAACAGACAGAATATAAACAGACACATAGAGATACATAAGATAAACAAACACACAGGGATACAGTGACAACACAATCATGCAGAGTAATAGTTATTACAAACAAATAGTGACAAAACTGACATACAGTGATTAGAAAAAAATTTCACATGTACAGTAAAAACACTAACGTGCACCGTAATTGTAATGAACACAAATAAAAAGAGTAAAAAACATAGCCGTACACAGTCACCACAATATATACAAACACCTTCAGTAACAATACAAAATAGACACAAGAAACAGAATATAAACAGACACATAGGTATATAGTGAACAACATCATCATGCAGAGTAGTAGTAATGATTATAAACAAATAGAGTGACAAAACTAAGAGACAAAGTGCTCATACTAAATACAAACACAAACTGTGACAACAAAAACAGGCAAAGTAATCAAATTAAATACAAACAAACACAGTCAAAATACAGACATACACAGTGATCAGAAAAATTTTTTGACACGTACAGTGACAGTAACGTACATCGTAAAAAGAAAAAAGACAAGGAAAAAGATTGAAAAGATAGCAGTACACAGTCATCGCAATATATACAAAACATTCAGTAACAATACAGAATAGACACAGCAAACATAAGATAAACAGACACGTAGACATACAGTGACAACTATGGAATCCCAGGAGGGCCAAGTGAAATTAAAAAAAAAAAATTAAATTGAAAAAATAGAAAAATAATTTCAAACTTTAAATGGAAAAAAAATTCAAGATCGCCCGAAATCCTGCGAGATTGCGCGTTATCCCGCATGGCCACATGAAATCCCGCGATATCGAGCAAGTTTTATTCAAGAAAAAGAGAAAAAATCACGATATCTCGCGAGAATAGAAACATGGCGGAAGAAGCAACAGTGTGTTTAAAATGCCAACATTGCATGGACTATTAACAACAGGCTCACATTCCCATTTGTAAATCATGCGCATGTGATAATATATTGCATGTAAGTTGTTTTTTCTTTATTCTTTATGCAGATGATAGTGTGACGTATAGTATTATTAGTGAATCAAGGACGAGGTCCTCTTGAGTCTTATTTCTTTACTATTAGATTCATGGGTGTATTCAAACTTAGGAATGAACGTACTAAGGACAATAAAAGAAAGTAGCGACGCCGATTAGATGAATATGTCACCTTTCCTGAAACAGTCCCAGCAGGCATAGTTGTGTTGGATCAACGTTGAAAACAGATTGATACGTTGAATTGCTGTTGATCTACCTAAATTTAACGTAAAATCAACGTTGATAATGTGACATTGACTCAACGTTGTATTTTGGTCAATGACACAACCTTGCAGTTATGGATTGTAATTTAAAATATTAATTATTGCAAACATGATACTTTGTTTATCAATACTGTAACTAAATTTATCAAAATAATAACAAAATTGTTTTAAAGTAAAAGTGACAGTTGTTTTGTGTCTTTAGTTAACTAGTGAATTTTCTTAACTTGTTATTCAGAAATACATTCCAATAAACTGAATTCCTTGCAAGGTCAGCTAACACTAGGATGAATAAGTTGCTGTAAATGTGTTGGGGTTATTTTCAAATAAACCTCCTGACGATCGGGCATGCCTTCTGGGTATGCCCGTGAAACTCGGAGTCGGGGTTATTGCATGTCTTTTGTTTATTTATTTATTTATTAATTTTAATTGTGTGTGTATATATATATAAGAAAAGAACTATACATATTAATCTAAACCTTAGAAATTTTAATATAAAGGCCATATATTTAGCCATCAAACATGTCCTACTGCTAAACACATCCAAGCTAATTTCCCGCTGGGTGGGGTTGATATAACATTGTTTTCTGACGTTGATACAACGTTGTTATCTGAGGTTGACACAACTTTCAAATCCAACGTTTATTCAATGTCTTCTCAATGTTATGGTTCAACGTTGTTTCAACGTTAAAACAACATTATTTGCCCGCTGGGGTGACACTGACTGGTTATGCAAACGTCTTCATTAGGCACTCAACTTATTTTACATACATGTACATTACCGTATTTTCCATTAGACTCCTTAGAAACAATTATTAAATCACACATGTACAGTCCCCGTTAAGGATAGGAGTGTTGAAAGTAATGCTTTTAACTGTGAAAATTCTTTCTTTCACAGAAAAAGAAAAAATCCTTGCTCCTTTCTTAAACTCTGACTGGTTGTTTACTTACACATAATAAGCGTTAAGTATTTTCATTTGTAATTTACATTTGTAGAGTGTCATCGGTGCTTGTAACAAAAGGCAATGTCAATGTCCAGGATACCGAAAAATTAGAACCATCAGACAATCCCAGCAGACAAATGACATTGATTCACCGTTGAATCGTTAATTTTGGTGGATCAACGTTGAATCAACATTGTTTGCCTGCTGGGAATGTGTCAAATGTGGGCACTTGCCCATTGATCATGACTTCAAATTTGGTAAGCAAATTCACTGTTTGACTTTTTTTTTTTTCAACATGGATCTACCACGTTATTTGTGTTAAAAGATAATAAGAATTGAAATAGTTTAATATATGATATTAATTGAAATATTTTTAATTCTTGGGCTTCAATATGTCAAATCAAATAATTATTATTTTATGAGAGCATGAAACAGAAGTAGATTTAAGAAAATATAAAATATAAATCATAGAGTTTAAAATTGAATTAGGGGGATTTAGCCTGTATGTTTCACCTTTTATGTTGAGGCACACCTCTCCAGTGTTTTTATCAAAGCTTTTCTTTGGGCTACAAATTATGAAATATCACTGTAAAAGACTGTTATTCTTATGTAATTTGCAGTCTGGGAGAAATCTTGTATGCAGAAAAGATTCACATCCATTTTGTAATAAAAAAAAAGAGCATACTAAATGAAATTGCCTTAAAATGTGTGTGTGTTTAATTGTATCTCTTATAAATCATCTATACCACTGTCATTGCTTCATGTAAAAATTTCATTTTATTTTTGAATTTCAGATTTAAAGGTTTTCCTCAACAATCTAGTGGAACGTAATAAAATTTAAGCAATGCTTTGATATTAGAATACTTAAAGGGCATTGGTATTAACTGGAGGTAAATATCCTTAACGCATATTTTTTATCGAATTCTTTGTGTCAACAAATGCTTATAATTGCTTTTTTTGTATAGAAATCTTTGTGTCAGTCAAAGTCATGTTTAATTCTTATTGTTAGTGAAGCTCATTGCTTATCACTCATGTCAAGTCTTTTTTGGTGAACCACTTAGCTATCAATTGGACAGCTGCTGACATCACTGGATAGCTTAGTTTTTTTTAAATGATGGTTTGGACTCCTGGAATTTTTGTTGAAAATTACAAGTTGTGACTTTAAATGGCATGTATCCCAGGAAAAAAACCTGTCCAATATTATCATTTTCATATAGATTCCCATAAAAATCTGCAAAATCCTATTGCATGGAGGGTGAACTTTAAAGTTGTCAGCTCACTGAATGTCTTAATGCAGGTAATGCAGTTCAGAAAAGATCTAACTATACACCTGTATGTAACTGTAGTTTGTTTTTCATTGTCAGTGAAAGAACCCTCAAGAGAAGGTTAATGTTCTTGAAATCAAACGACATAAACATGTCCCTGCCCAAGAATTAAGGGTAAGTATGATTATTTTGATGCTGCTTACTTTGTTTCAATCTGTATGTTGAAATAATATTTGCAGTATTTTGATCACTCAAGTCTTAGAATAGAGAAGATGGCATAAATACACCAACCAACCAGTACAGTACTAGTATATACCGGTAGATATGTCTGATAGAAAGTCTTTGTTACAATCTAAAACTTAATTATCCCCCTTATACAAATAAAATTTAAAAAAAGACATTTTACAGATTTATATTTCTAATCATAATTTTATAATGTTATATACATAATTAAGGGTTATTTTAATATGTGAATCATATCTTTCTATGTAGGATATTATTTAAGAAGAAGCCATTGTTTGTGTGGGACTGGCAGGTGTAAGGCCAATATATTAATATATGATCAGTGTCGCCAGAAATATCACAAGAAAGTAAAAAGGTTAGTTAAGTAAAGGATAAATATTTGCAATTAATTAAAAAATGAAAATAAAACTTATATTTCTTTCACTTCTATTAAATTATAATATTCTGTTACTCTATCCTAAGAATTGATGTGCAAGAGATATTAGAGAGCTTTCGCACCTGCACGTTTAGGCGACCGACTACATTTAGCTATCTGTAACCCTAAAATGACCAACGTTTATTTTTTCGTGATTTCGCAGAAAGACACGGTTAGCCTTTACGGATAGTCGAATTGTACAGTAGGCTGAAACACGTTTCACGTGCTGTAAGCAGAGACGTTAAATTAGGTCATACACCAATTCAACAGGAGAATGTCCTCAGTGCGGGAATGAGGCGTGTGGGAGTTCGGAAAGTTATTGCAAAATTTTGCCTTTGTGGACTTTCGAAAGAATTAAAAAGTTCTTTTGTCTCCTCTAGCCACGCACTACTTGGTAGGGTGGCCTTCTGGTCAACTGCCATACCTGTGTGTATGGCAATCAGACGAGTCGGTAATTTTAACTAGATCCTCCCACCTTGGAGGACTATTTAGCATTAACTGTACATGTGTACATTGTGCGTATGGAAAATTAAAGAGTAAAATGTAAAATTCATAACGCAAGCAAACTTTTATTTAAATGAAATCTTGAATAAAAAACTAATGTTTTGACAAAAATTCAGCCCATGTGTATCTTGTGGGCAGCAAGAGCATATTACATGTATGTCAATTCAGTTTTTTTTTAACCAAAGACATAACCATCTCCATCATTTGTTTGTCTTTCTCAATTTGAGCTTCTCGCACTTTCTTTTCTAATTCAAAGCGTTCTTTCTCGAAGGCCAACTTGTCTTTCAGGTAAAGCCTCGGTCACAACTGGACGCACAAATTTTAGGATCGTACGTCCCCTGTGATTTTTGTGTGTTGGGGAGGCCGTGGAGGTCGTAGAGGTAGAGGAAATTCTGCCTTGCAAGTCACAAGGGTCACATGAGATGTCCTTTCCAGCAGGGACGATAATTGCAAGGAGCGATGGCCATGGAAATTGCACTCGTTTCTTGAGTTTGCCTTGCTTTCTGTGTACAAGGCTCACACTCACCACTTACGAAGGGAATGCAACGCACGGCGAAAGTAGTGCCCTTTTCCGTCAGTTTTGCTTCACACTTGCCTCACACGTTTGTAGTGCCGTACTGACGGCGTACGTCAGTTTTGCTTCCTGTTCTCCTCTTCTTTCTTCTTCCTCTTCCCTTTTTTCTACTATGTAAGCCTCTTTCTCTTGCCTTTTGGAGGCATATTAGAAAGTAAATCCAGTAAAATTTGAAAATTTTGAAAATTGTTATACACGTAACACAGTCGACGTTCATTGTAAAGACGCGAGCGTGCGTCGTGAGCATGCCTTTTATACACCAGGCGTGGGGGTGACGCACGTGCGACGCATTCCTGGTGTGTTCTCAATTTTGCTCGTTATTTGTGAGGGCGTGCGCCTTACTCAACACTCAAAGGGCACTTGCTCCTTCATTGCTTGCGATGTGCGTCTTGCACAAAGCGCGTCTCTCTTGCTAACTCCCTGCGAGAGAAGCAAGTTACGCTTGCGGCCTCGCTGTTCGCAGGCTATTCGTAGAATCTTTTGGACATGTCCAACATCCTCCGTACGTGCTTACGTCAGATCTGACTGCTGACTGCGTTGTGGTCAGTGGAAAATGCATTTTTACGGGTATAACCTCTATTTCAATAGTAACAAAAAACACAGACACAAATAGCAGAGACAAAATGTTTCACATATATTGCAAAAATGAAATGTCCAATATGATTTTAGCAGAGAAATGATCAATTTTGAAAGGCTTGATTTCATAAAATTATGCTGATTTGTCAAACCATTTTTCATTGACGGATAGCAATCTAGCTGCGGATAATGTTCTCTCTAACCGTATGTGTACATGTCACTAGACAGCAAAATATGATGACCTAAACGTAGTCGTTCGCCTAAACGTACAGGTGCGAAAGCTCTCTAATTTTCATCAGAATGGCTTGACATTTTTACTGTTGATACATGTAGAAAACATATATGCAAGTGCATCATTAAAGGTGTGACTTTGTTGTTAAAATAATGTTATATTGCATCAAAAATGACAAAATAATCCATTTTGGGCATCATTATTTTGTTTTTTGTCTGCACATTTGACAGCTTTGCTACCTTGTTTGTTGTTAGATAGTGTCGCATAGTATTGTTTTCAACTAACTTAAGATTATAGAAAGATAACTGTATGATGAAGCCATTTATCAGTAAAAGTTGTTTGATTTGTTCATTTGAGGAATGTATCTGTCAAATTGCTCACATGTATATTCTTTCAAAATGACTTTTTTGTTTTCATGTGATAATATCAACTGTTTCTTGTCGGGGACCAAACTGGATTTGGTCTGTTGATGGTAATGACAAGTTGCAGTTCTTCCATATTTATATACAAGGATGCATTGATACATTTTCATGCAGGATTTTGTGGTTACATGCCAACACTACAAATAAGGATTCTAAAGTAGTGGTTAAATATTTCTTTGACACTGTGAAGACTGTAAAAGGTAAGTATCATTTAATCCTAAGTTAAAGTGGTAACCACTACAGAATAATCTTGCTTTCAACACTTTCAATGCTTTTCCCTGTTTCTGATATTATTAATTCCAAATTACTGTGTGTATATAATTGATTTTACCCTACTTAGGACTAACCACATACTCACACATGGCACCACAAAACCAAGGCACACGAATGACTGCAGACACTGCGGATACATGCATATAATGTACTGTTTTAAGTAAAAGCCAATTTGAAAAACTTTCCCTTATCCAACAGCACACTTTATATTTACCCATTTGTCACAAGGATATCCATTAAAGCCTGTAGTTCGTTCAAGCATTATTCTGATGTCATGCATTTATTTCAGAAAATAGAGTGTTTCTGGTCAACTTTCCTAAAGAGTTTTAATCCATTGGCAGGAATAGTAAGTAGATATCTTTGGGTAGTTTCTGCTTTTCCCAGTCATTTAACTTCCATAGGATTTATTAGGATAATCAAGAGTTTCTTAAACATCCCACTAACAACATGTTTACTACAAAATATATTTATGATGATAAACTGGTTATTATAAGTAATACCCCGTCACACTTATTTGGAATCAGCAGGAATGAAGAAGAATGAGCCCTAATGAAGAATTTTTAAAATTCGAACCACATTCGGGGGAAATTTCAAATTGACCTTAATTATTGTAAGAGAACCGTTGGAATACTCAGAATGCGCTTGAATTGGCCTGGAATGATGAGTGCATTTTCGACTGTGTAGCTCAGTTCGAATGCAGTTGGAAAACTAGGAATATTTATAATGCTGTAAGAAGGCAGCAAGAATATTTAGAATATACTTTGAACGGCGCACTAGTGTAGTTCGATGGCTGGCAAAATCAATATTTCAGCTCATCCGAGGCACATTAGAAACATTCTGGCAGAGTATAAAATTCCTGTCACACTAGAGGCGGAATGATTAAGAATGGCGTCGGAAATACAATTCTTTGTGCATTCCAGGATATTAGAATAGCATTCTAAAAACATTCTAAAAATTCTGAGTGCATTCCAAATATTTTTACCCATTCTTGTGGCCGGCTCAAATGTTTTTGTCATGTCAAAAACTTTCGAAGTGCATTCCAAGAGGAAATTTATCGCAATATCCCTACAGTATTCCAACTACATTCGAGCTGCATTTGAGAGGTAAAATACCTGGAATGTGCAAGAATCATTCCAGGCAGGTTCGATGTGCATTTTTAGTATTCCAGAGGCATTCTTACAAAGCCGTAATATTTTATGATAATTTTAAATTCCCTCTCGAATATGGCACAAATTTTTTAATTTAGTAATTCCGGCTTGATTCCTACTGATTTCGAATAAGTTTGACAGGGGCTTTAAGTAACTTGTCAGCTAGTTCAAATATTCTTCTAATGTTATCAGAATGTTTTGAATGCCGTCGGAATGCCGTGAGAATATTTAGAATGCAGTCATAGTGCAGTTAGAATACTGTTCAAATGCCATTCAATAAATTTCCACTTGGAATGCACTTCGAAAGTTTTTGACATGACAAAAACATTTGGAATGCCACAAGAATGGGTAAAAATATTTAGAATGCACTCGGAATTTTTAGAATGCTCTTCGAATATCCAGGAGCGCACAAAGAATTGTCTTTCCGACGGCATTCTTGCTCATTCCGCCTCTAGTGTGACAGGGGTATAAGAAAAAGCATTTCCATTACTCATGGATAACAAGGTTTATATTATTAAAAACTATTTAGTTCAGAAACTTCCAAACAGCATTTCTTCCAAAATGTGCAAAGATTTAAAAAAAAAGAGGTCATACTTATTATGTTATGATTAAGAAATGTTTCTTTTTATGATGATAATAGTACCTTAACATTGAATTACAAAAAAAAAAAAATAAATAAATAAAATAAATAAATAATAATAATAATAATTACGGCTTATTTTTCAAATTGGTTTCAAGTTAAGTAATATCATAGAATGACTGATAAATTCACAAGTATTATACTTTTCAGGGTTTGCACAGAGATGGTTGGTATGACAGACACAGTAGCATTGACAAGTGGTGCATGGTATTTGTTTACTTGCCTGATACCTGATATAGATGCATTTCAACTGTGGTGGAACAACCAGAAAATAAGACACCAAAGGCAGGTATGTTTACCCAATGGTGCTGCTCCAAATGACATATATGCATTTCCACATTTATATGGTAAATTTGGCAATTTCAGTTACATGTTCAGCATTTAAAAGATTGAAATATTTAAAACTCAAAACATTTTTGTAATAATCAATCTTTTACTTTAAATATATACACATAGTCAATTTTACACATTTAGAGAAAACACTAATGTGCCAAATTAAATCTTATGGCTCACAATGTTTGTGAGACATTAGCTATTTGACTAAATGGAACAACTGGCTTAAGGTATATCAACCTACCTTGTTTTACATATCTTATGCAATATATATTTGCAGGCGGTCGCCAGTGTGGATTCACTGTCAGTGATAGAATTTTGGCAGAAGCTGCGCAAGAAAAAACACTGAACTATGAACAATCTGCTCATGTGCCATAGGACTTCTATAATGGAGCAATAGAAATATCCAATGCAGAAGAGTGTTACATTCAACTAAGGAGACACTTAACCTAGAAAGATCTGCATAACAGTAATCTATATATGTGTTAAATGTAATAGTAAAATTTCTGCACCAACCTGCAAATTCCAAATTGCTGTACAGTAAAAAAGGGAAAAAAGAAAACAAAGAATCACAAAATAAGGTTATTTTCCTCTTTTTGATACATTAATACAATGTGAAACAGGTTACACAACCCATTTTTATGGAATCACAAGTTCTGTAAGACTAAGACCCCATTCCNATCTCGGCTCCGAACATTAATATTTCCGTGAATATCTCTGGTGATATTATCTCCGTAGATAGTCGATTCATTGCTGCTACGGGCCAAATTATTCCTTCTTCGTCTCTGTTTTCAAAGATAATAGAACAGAAGAGCTTTTTCCTTCGATCGCCTTCAGCCGCCATGCTTTTTTCACCACGAGTTTAACTGATGAGCATGCGCACTTAATATTTCTCAGGTAGCTTCCGCATGGCGAACGGAGACGCGATTTTATTACTGTACCCCGCAGGGACGACGTGTGGGGAGGCGGAGAGACTATTAAAAGATTAGGCGGTTTTTCTTTCATGTACGTCCGCCATTTTTAGGTCACCGGCTTTGTAAAGCCTGGCTTAATTCGTTGAGAATGCGCTCTAAGACCCCATTCCCAGAGATCAGATCGATCTACTTTAGATCAACCTAACTCCCTGGGGGTTCACGCTAAATAGCTGTCAGCCCCCTTAAAGCTTGTAGGACACGGGACGGACATTTAAGCCAGATTATCTGACAGTAATCTAGTGAGACTCCCCACGGGGATAGATCGATCTAAAAGCTCTTGGAATATGCCCTAAAAGGTAAATCGGTTTTCCATTGATGGTGTTATCTCGATCTTTATGTGCATGAAGATGATGGTGTCACTTCTATGTCAGTACATAAAAATTCGACCACTTTTCATTAAACTTGACATAATTCAGTCTCTATCCCAGCACAGCTGTCAAAAGTACAGAAAAAAAGAATAAAATAATGCACAAAGTGGGTAACTGTCAATACTGATGCAAAATACACTGTACTTAACAGGAAAGTCAACAGCATTGCAGGTTATATGGCCATTTGGAATGTTACTAGCAGACCCATGGCAGTTTAAGTTCACTTTGAATATGCTAGTAAGAGAAATATGAAATATGAAAATCCAATCAAGCTGGTTTTCCAATTTGATCTGTTTGTATTAGGATTATTATTGAATTTTCAAAATAATATGTAACTGTTTTTTCTTTATAATGTTACTATTGGCAGTGCACAATTTTTTTTACCAAATCTGATACAATTTTATGTAATGATACAATCTTGAACTATCTGCTATAAGTATAATGTATAAAAAGGTCACTGCCATTTGGCTTCATGCCTTTGGGGGTTAAATCCCACAAAAAAATGCCAATACGTAAAAAATATAGAACGCACATAGGCAGTCAAACTGGTGCAACTCTAGGTACAATTCAGACCAAGAATCCTTTCAGCAGGTTTGAGAGCCACGAGTAGCATGGCTTTCATTCAGTGGTCATTATCTGTGGTGACAGTGACCAAAATTTATTTTTCCTCAATTTTGATGCTTTATTACATAATGCATAAGAGCATAATCACCACCAATTCTTAATTATGCAATGCAGTTAAAATAGTATTTATAAAAAATTTTATTAGCAAAGGTCTTCAGGCCCATGATATTTGAAAATACCACTGTGTACACAATAGAGATCTATACCTAATGAGTTTACTTCCATTTTCAACAACTTAATAAATAATAAACATTAATCAGTTTAATTTAAATTATTGTTTTTATTTTCATCAAGAGCTTATGAAATATTTCTGTGACTGTCAGTCACCATCGTCAGGGAGTAAATGACTATTGTCCAGGTGGGGAGGATGTAACAGTTACAACACAAGGCCAGTGATTAGGGGCAATACAAAATGACTTATGTTTATTTCTCTGGCTGAGAGATCTGGAGTCTCCTAAGACAGCGTGGACAATCCTGACCAAACTCACTCTGAGCTCTGATCTCCAATCTCTGCTCTCTAATACAAAGTTATTCTCCTTATGTAGTAATACACACAAAATACATTACAGTGAATCCTAAAACAAGTCACAGATATTGAAGCCATTTAACAGGATTAAGACATATTACTAGAGACCTTTAATATAATTAAAGTCAGACTGGTTTAAACTTTAATTTGGGGATGAAGCTGTAAATAAAGTTATTCAATCCTATTAAAACAGAAAACATCCTTTAAATCTTGGTTACAGTTCTTTCCAATGAATAACATACATAAACAGATTCATATAATATCATTATGAAGGAGACATCTAATAGTCTGGATGACTGGTGCTATATTTTGGCCAAATTGCTCAAAATGTGGAAAAAGCATGAAACTTGGCACAAATGTTCTTTGGTCTATGCTGATCATTTTCAAGGGCAGTGCCCAAAATTTCAAAGTGTTGCTTAGCAACTGTTGCTATGGAAGTGAATTTCCTTAATAACAAGCTAATTAGACCTTTCTTGTCCAGTTTAAATGGTTGAGAAATGCTAATAACTATGTTTCAGGGCATCAGAACTATCATTAGACTATTTTAAGGCAATTAAAACCCAAATTAACCTTAGCCACAATTGCTAGGCAGCATATATATTACCCTAGCAACAAGCATTTAAAGTTGCGTTAGTCTATTAAGTAAGGCAAATCTATAATACTAGCTAAGAACTACACTTTTGAGCAAGATGTTCATACTTTTAATCCAATAAGTTGAAACAATTGTGTGATTTTTACACACACCCGATCAAAAACATTGCCAGTGCAGATACTTAAGGCAGCATGTTCAAAGTTAGTAACCAGCCATTTCCATGCTTTTATCACCTTACGACTCTTTATAAAACTTATATAAAACTTATATAGTTAAGATGTTAAATTCTCCCTTGTATGTGCAATATACAGTGCATTTTGCCCTTGCACATTGTCAGCCTCTACATCTGCACCTACATGCACACTGGAGCAACTCTGGGCAGGTCAATAGCTTCTGGCAAATGTGTCCACAAGGGTCCACTGTTCCGCACAAGTCCAACCAGAGTGAGCACATGGTATCTGATGACATGGCACCATAGTGCTGATTCAGATATGTTCATCTTGCAAGAATACTCTTATATTGTTGTAGAGCAGCCTTGGTGGAAGTAAGATATGGCATCAAACAGCCTTTGGGTGTGAACAGAAACTTTTGAACTTCATTGATTAACAAAAATAATTAAAATAGAACCATGCAGGTAGAGGTACTTGGTAGAGAATAGAAACTGACAAAATACAATGTGAAAAAACTTTTTAGAAAAATTTTGAACAAAATGAAAAATATCTTGGAAATCTGGTCTCTGAGAAACCTTCCTATAATAGCAAAGTCAACAGTGGTTAAACCTTAAGCATTTCTCATCTTACATAGTGCATGTATAAACTCTCCTACCAGCCCCCCCTCCCTCAATACTTAAAAATATGCATATCATATTTAACTTTATCAGGAATGGGAAAAGATACAAAATAAAATGAGCAAGGATGGCGTCTGATTACAAAAATAGACGGTAAAAGGTACCGCAAATAAAAATTTTACCAAGGCCCTAAACTTTGCATGGCTTAAAAGACTTCTTTATGAAGAAAATAAGAGTAAGTGGAGAGCGTTTTTCTCGGCGAAATGTCAGGAATCGGTAGTAACAAAAGGTGGATGAAAAATACTAAAAACAACCTTATCCCTTTTGGCAAAGATTATTGGTTCTTTGAGTGAAATTCAGGAAAATTTCAATTTAACCCCAGATGAAATCCTTTCACAACCATTATGTCAAAACTCAAAAATTGAAAGAAACTGAAAAACTATGTAAAAATGTTTTTTTTTATATATCAATGATATTATAAATGACATTAGAAATCCCCTCTGTCTAGAGGAACTCAACAAAAAATCAACCTTAACACTAACTTTCTGGGCTAATTCAGCATCCAAAAGAGCTTACCATCTGAATGGCTATCTCTTCCCATGGAAGGAAATTACTCATAGCATTCCAAGAAATAATTGACTCAATTAAACAAGTTACCAAACCATCCAGATATCTTTTCGCAAAAAATCCTCCAAAGCCTCCAAATCCATCCTCCTCTCCATGTTCATTCGCCATGCTTTTGTTCTCGCACTTTCGCGCGAGATTTCGTTTTTTTTTTTTAATTTCATCTTGAAAATGAAACACAATTGATCTCACGGAATTTTGCGTGACCACGCAGGATTATGCACGATCTCACAGGATTACACGCTATCTCACAAATTTCACAACTTTTCTTTTCATTTCAAATGTGTATCGATTTTTTTTTCAATTTAATTATTTTTTTCTGCTTGGCCCTCCTGGGATTCTAAAGACAACACCATCATGCAGAGTAACGGTAATGATTACAAACAAATAGAGTGACAGAACTGACATACACAGTGCTCACAATAAATACAAACACAAACATTAACAACACCAACAAACAGAGTAATCAAAATAAATAGAAACAAACACAGTCATAAAACAGAAATACACAGTGATTAGAAAAAAAATTTCACATGTACATTGACAATAGTAACGTGCACCGTAATGATAATGAACACAAGGGAAAAAGAGTGAAAACGAAGTCATACACAGTCATCTCAATATGAACAAACACATTCAGTAATAATACAGAATAGACACAGCAAACAATATAAACAGACATATCGATATACAGTGACAACACCATCATGCAGAGTAATAATATTGAATAAAAACAAATAAGAATGACAAAACTGATGACATAGTGCTCACAATAAATACAAACACAAACAGTAACAACAACAACAAACACAGTAATCAAAATAAATACAAACAATAAAGTCAAAATACAGACATACACAGTGATCAGAAAAAATTTTTGACATGTACGGTGACAACAGTAACGTACATAGTATCAAGAAAGAAGACCAGGAAAAAAGAGTGAAAACATAACCCTACACATACAGTCATCACAATATACAAATACATTCAGTTACAATACAGAATAGACACAGCAAACGTAAGATAAACAACGTGCACAATAATCAAAATGAATACAAACAAACACAGTCACAATACAGACATACTCAGTGATCAGAATAAATTTTAACATGTACAGTGGCAACACAACCATGCACAGTAACACGAAAACACAAATTAATAGGGTGATTACACAGTTATACACAGTGATCACAATATATATACAAACACATATGACAATACAGAATGGAAACAGGTATCAGAGTATAAACAGACACATAAACTATGATGACACTAACAACAACAACATACACAGTTAAAATAATGACTAGAAATAAATAAAATGACAAAACTGACATCCACAATGCTGACAATAACGATAAACACAGACAATGCCAACACTAAAATGCACAGTAATCAAAATGACTACAAACAAATAGAGTGGCAATTAAAACTGACATACACAGTGCTCACAATAAATACAAACACAAACAATAACAACACCAACAAACACAGTAATCAAAATAAATACAAAAAAAAACAAAAAAACAAAAAAAAAAAACAGTCAAAATACAGACATGCACAGTGATCAGAATAATAAATTTTGACATGTACAGTGACAACAGTAATGTTCAATGTAATGAGAATAAACACAAGGAAAAAGAGTGAAAACGAAGTCGTACACAGTCATCTCAATATGAACAAACACATTCAGTAATAATACAGAATAGACACAGCAAACAATATAAACAGACATATAGATATACAGTGACAACACCATCATGCAGAGTAATAATATTGAATAAAAACAAATAAGAGTGACAAAACTGACTTACATAGTGCTAACAATAAATACAAACAAAAACAGTCACAATACAGACATACACAGTGTACAGTGACAACAGTAACGTTCATCGTAAAAAGAAAGAAGACAAGGAAAAAGATTGAAAATATAGCAGTACACAGTCATCGCAATATATACAAATTTTTCAGTAACAATACAGAATAGACACAACAAACATAAGATAAACAGACACACAGGCATACAGTGACAACACCATCATGTACATCATAGTAAAAGTAATGATTACGAACAAATAGAGTGACAAACTGACATACGCAGTGATCAAAATAAATATTAACATGCACAGTGATAATAGTAGCGGGCACTGCAATGACAATGAACACAAGGAAAAAGAGTGAAAACATAGACGTAAATAGTCATCACAGAATATAAACACATTCAGTAACAATACAGAAGACACACAACAGACAGAATATAAACAGACACATGCACAGTGTTCAGTGACAACAGTAACGTACATCGTAAAAAGAAAAAAGACAAGGAAAAAGAGTAAAAAACAAAGCCGTACACAGTCACCACAATATAAACAGACACATAGATATATAGTGAACAAAATCATCATGCAGAGTAGTAGTAATGATTATAAACAAATAGAGTGACAAAACTAACAGACAAAGTGCTCATAATAAATACAAACACAAACAGTGACAACACAAACAGGCACAGTAATCAAATGAAATACAAACAAATACAGTCAAAATACAGACATAAACAGTGATCAGAATAAATTTTTGACATGTACAGTGACAACAGTAACGTACATCATAAAAAGAAAGAAGACAAGGAAAAAGATTGAAAACACAGAAGTACACAGTCATCGCAATATATACAAAACATTCAGTAACAATACAGAATAGACACAGCAAACATAAGATAAACAGACAGACAGGCATACAGTGACAACACCATCATGCAGAGTAATAGTAATGATTACAAACAAATAGAGTGACAAAACTGACATACACAGTGCTCACAATAAATACAAACACAAACAGTAACAACACTAAAAACAGAGTAATCAAAATAAATAGAAACAAACACAGTCACAAAACAGACATACACAGTGATTAGAAAAAAAATTCACATGTACAGTGACAACAGTAATGTTCAAAGTGATGAGAATAAACACAAGAAAAACGAGTGAAAACGAAGTCGTAAGCAGTCATCTCAATATGAACAAACACATTCAGTTATAATACAGAATACACACAGCAAACAATATAAACAGACATATAGATATACAGTGACAACACCATCATGCAGAGTAATAATAATGAATAAAAACAAATAAGAGTGACAAAACTGACGTACATAGTGTTCAATATAAATACAAACACAAACAGTAACAACACCAACAAACACAGTAATCAAAATAAATACAAACAAAAACAGTCACAATATAGACATACACAATGATCAAAATAAATTTTGACGTGTACAGTGACAACAGTAACGTTCACCATGAGAATGAACACAAGGGATAAAAGTAAAAAATATAGCCACACACAGTCATCACAATATATACAAACACATTCAGTAACGAAACACAGCAAACATAAGATAAACAAACACACAGGCATACAGTGACAACACCAACATGCACAGTAATAGTAATGATTACGAACAAATAGAGTGACAAACTGACATACACCGTTATCAAAATAAATATTAACATGTACAGTGATCATAGTAGCGTGCACTGCAATGAGAATGAACACAAGGAAAAAGAGTGAAAACATAAACATAATTAGTCATCACAGAATATAAACACATTCAGTAACAATACAGAATAGACAACAGACAGAATATAAACAGACACATAGAGATATATAAGATAAACAAACACACAGGTATACAGTGACAACACAATCATGCAGAGTAACAGGGTACGAAATAAGGACCGTCCGGCAGCCCGGGACGGCTCAATTATCTCCCGGGCGGTCTCTTTCCAAAAGTTGCCAGTCCGTCGGTCTGGCCATTTTCTGGCCTCTAAAATAATTGTATAGCAATATGCACATTCATATTAAGCACATTTGGTTGAAATAAAACAAAAACAATGAGGCTCACCCTTCAAGAAATTGTCACTCTCTACAAATGAACTTAAACCGAAAGTACATGCTTAGTCACCGTTTTCCCGGCATGCCTAGCGCAAAGATCCTCAAGCGGCAATCCTCGGCTCATTCCGCAAACACAAGTACATATTGTTGAGCGCGGAGACATCCTAGTAATTCCGAGTGCAAAGATCCTTCGTGTCTGATACAAAGTATCAAACGCGGCATTTACATGCTTGTTTATGAGAATAATGAACAATACGTGATCATTCAATTTCAAAACAAGACAATCTCTTCTTATTACAAAGATTAAGTTTTGATTTTTCTATAATCTGTAATTGTAATTTTCTTAACATTTACGTAAGCTACCATTTCTTTCTCATAAAAAAATATTTGAATGACGTCAGGACGCATGTGGAGTCTACAAGATAGCGTCTAAGAAGTCGCAGTCCACCTTGTACAAATATTTTGGTGTTAATAGTAATAATGAAAGTGATGCCCCAGCACTCAAGAAAAAAATGCAGGAAGATATCAGACAGTCCAATAAAGTGTATGATGACACCAAAAGGAAAAGGTCAGTTGTGCCATCATGGAAAACTGAATTTTCGTGGTTAATTTTTGATGACACTGACAGTTTAAACGTCAAACTTTTTTGCAAGACCTGTTGAAGTGCATTTGCACCATTGGTTTCAAGGAAACAACCAGATAGATTTAACAAGTATGCCCATGGTGTGTTTGTAATAGGCGGGTCATGCAACATTAGGCATCACTCACTAGCTACTCATGCAGTGTCCGAAGGACACCGTTATGCCGAGCGATATTTGTCAGCAAAAAGGGACTCCTCTGGCACAAGTATTGCAGAAAAGTCAATTCAAGCCCTCAATAAGTCAACTTTTGATAAAGTTCAGCACCTGGTACAAACTGTTCATGCACTTACCAAAAAGTCTCAACCACTTTCCGATTTTGTGTGGCAGTGTAAGCTCGATGAGAAAAAATGCACTGACATAGGTCAAACATACAAAAATGAACACAGTGCCAAACAGTTTATGATATCAATTGCAGAGGTGGAGCGCAATAAGATTGAAGACATATGTTATCTCAGGCTACCTTTTTTACAGTTATGTCAGATGGTACAACAGATATTTCTGTTACAGAAAATGAGGTTGTGTATATCCACTTCGCCATAAATGGTGTCACTCATTGTTACTTTGTTGGGATGGTGGCTTGTGCATTTGCAAATGCTGCAGGTATTTATGATGCCATAATGACAGCCCTGAATGCAACGGAACTGAGATTGGAGGACATTAAGAGGCGAATAATAGGATTTGCAGGAGATGGAGCTTCAGTTAACACGGGACAGATCTCAGGGGTTATAGCTCTGTTTAGAAGAAATATATCGCCAGAAATCATTATGGTACAATGCATGTCACATCGTATTGAGTTATCATTCAAAGATGTTCTCTCCAACACACCTCTCTACAAGAAGGTATACACTTTGATGGATGAATTGTACAAGATGTATCACAAAAGTGCCAAGCAGACAAGAGGTCTCCGTGCATCATTTGAGGCTCTGAAGATGTGGGCTATGCCAACTAGAGTTGGTGGCACTGGGTGGCTTGGGCACACTATGACAGCACTGAATGTAATCTGGAAAGGCTACAAAGCCTTTGCCCTGCATCTGAATGAGGTACATATTTTCCACATTGACAAATGGAAGTGTATATTTTTATTTTTTTAAAGTTATAACAATAACTGTAAACCTGTAACAAGAACATATAAACTGACAAATATAGTCAATCATCAATATAATATCACAATGATGATATTTAGATGTATTTTTAACAATATAATAGATCTAAACATATAACTATAATTAATATTATATAATAGGCATAAGTAAATAAAAAGTTAACAACAGCACAATAAATTTCTGTGATATTATTAACGTAAATGATATGGTCAATTTTACTGAATCTCAGATTATGCGACTCTATTTTTTGTTTCTTACAAAAGGTAGTTAGTATTCCCAGTGGAACATCAGCAGTACAACCCAAAGCCAAGCACCTGATCAAGCTCCTGAGATCAAAAGATGTAATGCTCTTTGCCCATTTTCTCACAGATCTGGTTGCTGTACTTGTGAGGTTGTCCATGGCACTACAGAAGCGACAGACATGTATTTATGAAGTCCGTCAGGAGTTGGAAACCACCACACTCAACATCATCAACCTTCATACCAGGTCAGCAAATTTAATAGCGTTGTATAAAAAACTATTTCTTTATGTTATCATTTCTGCTTCTTCTGGATGAAAGCTTACAATTAAAGTACAGGTCACTGCAAATTGTGTGTGCCTGCTTGTAGTTTGTTAGACAAATGTAGTGACTTGTTGATTCAGTTTTGCACTAGGGGATGTTAACTTTGTATTTTCAGTCCTGGCCTGAACATGAGGAGACTACAAGCTGCCCTGGCTGTGGGTGATAAGTATCAAGGGGAACAACTACATGGGCAATCTGCAACTTATGAAGCCCAAAAGAGGAAAGTTCTGGATAATTTGGTGTCATCTTTGGATAAACAATTTGCTGACATTGACAAGGGTCTACTCAGTTGCACCAGTATAGCCAATTTACAGTCTTGGCCTCCCACATTTGAAGATGCTCCAGGTCAGCATTAACAGTTCATTTCTGTTGTAAATTCTGCTAAGTTACTATTGCAAATCTTTTTAAAATAATCTAAGAAATTTATCTAAAGAACAGTACTGCCTCAAATATTTTTAGAAGAGGTTTATTGACATTTTTCATGAGTAACATAAGTGTCTTATAATTAAGTATACTAATATTTTTGTTCTGATTTTATCTGTTTCACAGATTTTGGTAATGACATGCTGGCACAAGTGGTAGATCACTTTAATAACCATCTGCAGCAAAGTGTGGACTTGGCTGTCATGGATGCAGAATGGACCTCTTTAAAACATGACCTCTACGAAAAGTAGTATGTACATCATTATGAGCAAATAGAGATAGATAGTAAATGGTGAAACTTGGAACCAAACTTCAAAACTAAATTGGTATAAAAAATTCAGTTAGAAAGGATACTTAACTGTTACAATAACCATAATTCTCTCAACAATGTGTTTTCAATTTTAAATAATTTAAATATAAATTAAAAATCAAATAAATAAGATCTGACATTCAAATATCAATTAAATAAATAAAACTGCATTCTATTATGTTGAAATATAACATGAAAGCAATTAAAGGTAATGCATATTTATTTTCAGTCACAAAATGCACACCTTGTCTTGGGAGACGATCAATAGTCTGCATCAACCAAAGCATGCTAACATCTTGAAGGTCGTGGATTTGATTCTTTCACTTCCTGCAGGGACCTCGGAATGGAGAGAGGTTTCTCTCAACTAAAAATCATTAGGACCCAGTTGAGAAACAAACTGAGGGCTTCCACCCTGACAGCACTCCTGACCATCCAGCTCCATTCTGCAGAGATAGCAGAATATGACCCAACCCCTGCCATACATTGCTGGAACACCCAGAAAAGACGGCGGCCTTTATTCCTGAGGTCTGTCAGCAGAGGTCATTGCAGAAGGCCTGCTGCAGATGAAATGAGATACTTAAAGGCAGAGGCAGAAGCAGATGCTGCTGCGCCAGATGTCCAGAAACCCGAGGATCCAAACCTAGACTCTGATTATGACAGTCACAGTGAATCAGACTTTTCCGATTTGGGATCAGCGCATAATGTTTCAGATGCTGACAGTGAAGAATCTGTACTTGAATAAATTCACCTTGAGACTAAGAGTCTTTGTTTTAATATCAATCTTGTCTTCAATTGATTTAATTATGCTGTCCGGCTTCAAATTTACACGAATTTCATACCCTGAGAGTAATAGTAAAGATTACAAACAAATAGTGACAAAACTGACATACACAGTGCTCACAATGAATACAAACACGGACAGTGACAACACAAACATGCACAGTAATCAAAAAAAAAAAATAATAATAATAATAATAATAATAATAAAAGAATAAAAACAAGCACAGTGAAAATACAGACATACACAGTGATCAGAAAAATAAAATTTGACATGTACAGTGACAACACAACCATGCACACTAAAAAGAATGAACACAATTTAATCGGGTGATTACACAGTCACACACAGTGATCACAATATATATATGCAAACACATTCAATGACAATACAGAATGGAAACAGCTATCACAGTATAGACAGATATATAAACTATGATGACACACAACTGTGATGACAACACCAACCCGCACAGTTAACATGACTAGAAATAAATATAATGACAAAACTGAGATCTACATTGCTGACAATAAATATAAACACAAACAATGCCAACACTAAAATGCACAGTAATCAAAATGACTACAAACAAATAGAGTGACAAAACTGACATGCACAGTGCTCACAATAAATACAAACAACACCAACAAACACAGTAATCAAAATAAATACAAACAAAGAGTCATAAAACAGACATACACAGTGATTAGAAAAAAAATTCCACATGTACCATACTAGTATTAAGAATGTGTATATTTACCCCGTGGACCATTTGAAGATTCACTGCGATTAATGCGGTGGAAAATACAATAGAGGGAGTGTATAATGATAGGGTCGCTAAACGATTGTTGACCGCATATAGTAATTAGCCTAATCCCCTGGCCGCCTGGGTAGCCATGCCCCCTTAGAGTACTTATGTAAACAAACGGTCTCCCATAGCGAACTATCCTTTAGTTCAACAGCTTCGCGCGTGCAGCTGATTATGTATGTAGTGACACTATCGCTATCTGCATATAAATTTGTGCTAGCAGTTATTTGATTCATTCTGCCGGGTCGGATGTTGTGGATCAGCCCACTGGTTCGTTGACTTATTTTTTCTGAAGATTGGTGATGCAGATTTTGAGGGCTTAATTATTTACCCTCCTTCTAACAAGAGAAAGGGGAAGGGAGAGAAAAAGAGAGAGTGTCAAATGAAATGGGTAATGAGTAATACAATACAATACATTAAATAAAGGGACTCGCGGTGGAAGAAACGATAGACTGTTTTGCATCAAGGTATGCCATTATAATCCGACATGGCCCATAACAGGAGGGATTATACTTTAAATACAGACCCATTGTTGTATGACTTATATTTGTGCCGACTTGTATTTTACTCTCGTTTATTTCGGGAAACTATTTCCTTGAATAAAGTTTTGCCTGTATAAATTTACTTTGTGATATGAAGTAATTAATAAAACATGCCTGTTGAAAAGGGGGCTATTCGTAACTAATAAAGGTTCACTGTTCAGAAAAATATCGTTGCTGTTCGTCGCCGATACCTTCAGGAAAGCGTACCATCTGCTTGGATCACTGTCATTTAAGGGCAATTTACATTTTAGCTAATAATTCTGAATTTACTAATATTTTGGCCTAAATTCGATGTCAGATTCATAGCCATGACGCAAAGCCGCCAGAGTAACTGTTTAAATTTCCAAACATTCTATTTCGTTTTTTTCCTAATGTTTTTTAATTATCAGACGAAAACGTTTTCATGTTTAACTTTTATCCAACTGTACATACACCATTCTGGACTATCTTATTTTATCCAACTACACATACAAATACCACT
>NW_019773881.1:513142-523609 GCF_001039355.2 Lingula anatina | reverse complement strand
ATTGAATCTGACAAACTGCAATGATATGAGTTTATTTCCATTTTTGAAACTTTATTACACAATACACGATAACAAGTTTACCATCATTTTTACAAAATCAACTAACAATGTTGTAAAGATGCAGGAAATGTCAAACAAACACTTTTACGTATCTTATTAGTTTAATAATGAGACTGTTAACATGCCTAAGAATTGAATCTGAGGAAATGTGAAAAATATGCTGAAAAGTGAAAAAACAGCATAACTTCTACAATAATGGCCCGATCATGCTGATTTTCGAACTTGACCTGCGTTTTATGAATATTCATCAGCTCTGTAAATATAAAGCCAAAAAGTAAAACTGCCCTCCACTTATCGTGTTTACAAGGAAAGTGCACGGCGCCGGCATCGGCATCGGCATCGCCATCGCCATCGGCGACAGCGACGACAGACGCAGGTGATGGCAATATGTACAGACACATCTGTGTCTGTACATAAAAACACAAGGAAAAGAGTGAAAACGAAGTTGTACAGAGTCATTATAATATATACAAACACATTAAGTAACAATATACATAGAATAAACACAGCAAACAGAATATAAACAGACACATAGACATAAAGTGACAACACCATCATGCAGAGTAATGATTACAAACAAATAGAGTGACAAAACTGACATACACAGTGATCAAAATATATTAACATGTACAGTGTTAATAGTAGCTAAACCGCATTGAGAATGAACACAAGGAAAAAGAGTGAAAACATAAGAGTAAATAGTCATCACAATATACATAAACACATTCAATAACAATACAAAATAGACACAGCAAACAGAATATAAACAATCACATAGATATACATAAGATAAGCAAACACACAGGGATACACTGACAATGCAATCATGCAGAGTAATAGTAAAGATTACAAACAAATAGTGACAAAACTGACATACACAGTGCTCATAATAAATACAAACACGCGTAGTGACAACAGAAACATGCACAGTGATGAAAAAAACAAAAAAACAAACACAGTTAAAATACAGAAATACACAGTGTTTAGAAAAACTTTCACATGTACAAAAACCGTAACGTTCAACGCAATGAGTATACACACAAGGAAAAAGAGTGTAAACAGACATACATAGTCATCTGGTAGTGGTCTGCCACCCTTTTGCCAACGTCTCACTGACGCTGGGCCGACGTCATTATGGATAAACGGCGGTCAGCCACTGTCATGCCGACAATTTGCCAACTTCGCGCCAACGTTGGGCCAACGTCATATGAGCTATTACTGTCGGCGGTTAGCTGCTGTTATGCCGACCTTTTGCTGGCGTTGCGCCAACGTCGGGCCAACGTAATTATCGAAAACCGGCAGTCAGCCACTATAATGCTGACCTTTTGCCGACGTCGCGCCAATGTTGGGCCAATGTTGTAATGAGCTTTTACTATCGGCGGTGAGCCGCTGTTATGCCAACGGTGCCACCCTCTTGCCAACTTCGCGCCAAAGCCGGGCCAACATCGTTAACCATCGTTTTACCACTGTTATGCAAATATTATTATGGACTCTCCATGGTCAGCCAGCTATGACTCAATTGGCGAATGTTGGCAACAGGGTAGCAGCGGCGTTTCTTCGTAATAACCCTCTCACTGAAGTGAAAAAGTCCCGTTGGCCTAAAAGATTATAATAATAACAATGTGAATCATGTTTTGTGAAGAAACATCTTTATAAATCTGAGTGAGTTAATAACGATAATTCAATTAGTTATTGAAAATAAGTATTATTACAGATGCATCTCTGAAGATCTACTTTACAGATGTCATATATAATCCAAGCTTTCAGTCCCTAGGCCTTCTTCAGAGACATGAAAAAAATGGTGAAGAAAAACTCCTGGGGTATGTGGTGTCGATGATGTGTTAAAGGCACAGGATGCTGCAAAAGCGTCCTAAACGCTAAACGTAACATATAAAAAATCTATATTCATTTAAGAAACTATTGTCCCTTCTGAGTCCATTATTCAAGGTGTCTAGTGTTCTAATACATTTCTGTACGACGATCCGTCTTTTAAGACGGTGACGGTGATGTCTTTAGCCGAGTGTTGAGTTGTCCCACAGGCACGAAGAGTTTTTTGTTGTTTATAGTGCAGCGGTGGTGTCTAATTCTGTCTTTTCATTTCTGCCTCGTTTCCCCGACGTACATTTGATGGTACTGTTAACATCTTATCAAATAGATGACGCTCTGTGAGTTGCAAGATTTGCATCATATCTTTGACTACGACACTACGCTGGAAAGAAGTGACTGTGGCCTTATGTCCCACACGGGACGAAGAGGAATGATGATGATGACTAAGATTCATCTGAGGAACTATGCTGCCGCTGCGGCGCCTGGGCTGCTTCTCTCTCTGCTTCTCACATGGGACGAAGAGGAATGATGATGATGATGACTAAGATTCATCTGAGGAACTCTGCTGCAGCTGCGGCGCCTGGGCTGCTTCTCTCTCTGTAAAGAGAATAGAAAAAAATTTAAAGAACTCACACTTAATTCAATAAAACATACAAAAGTCACTGTTAATATCATATGTTATTTCACTGATATGCAAAATAAAAAAACGGCTAAGAAGACAACTGAAACCAAGCTTAAGGAATCTAGCATGATACTGATCCACGTTTCTCCAACTATTATTTTTCTATTTGCGATGTGAAATGTTCTAAACTTTATGAGGTCAGGGACGGACAGGTTAGTTTTGTACGCTCGATTTTGGACGCAACGAATCAGCAATCCATGTTTCTCTATCGTATTATTGAACCGTTGGTTTCAGTTGTCTTCTAATGACTTATTTCCTAGTTCGCATCCAATCCACCCGCGCTTATTCGTAATGTTGCATACTGAAATGAAGTTGTTAATGTATACTTTGAAATGTAGACGAAATAATGTAATTATTTTCCAGTGGTTATTATTGAATTATCAATTTAACAGGATACTAATACTGGATACTGAGCAAAATATAACAAATGTCATTTTAAAACTTACCATGCATTGCCTATGTGGTTTGTTTTCCAACAGTTCCTCTGCCCTCTCAAGAGCAACTTCACTGGAAATAGGCAGATCAAATTCTTTAAGAAGGTGATCTTCACTTGTTTCTAGTGAAGCTGCTTCTTTCTCCAGAATCTTTTTTAGGTATAAGGTATTAGTCCTCACCATTCCTTTCAGTACCTCAACTTCAGTGAGCAGTTTCTTCATGCTGAAACGGGAAAAAATTCAAATATAATGGAGGACGAAAAAGTGTAGTTAATAACATAGATGGAGAATTTCACACATTTCATTGCATATATTTTAAGAAGAATAATGTACTTAATTCCAGAAGAGAGTCGCAGGCAAGAAATAGTTGTTTACTCCTTCATCCATTGATAGGGATGATATAAGTTAAACTACTGCATCTTACCATGGCAATGGCACATTCAGCACTTTAACTATATTCACACATACCTTTCAAGTGTATTTTCTTGTGAGGATTGACTGCTCAACACAGGCGACAAATAGGTAGTAATGCATGATGGAAGACTATAAGAAAAAGTATGAGATACATATTAAGTGTGGCTTTGTAATGTGCACAAAATGCCTTGTCATGAGCCTAAACCAACAAGAAACATTATTATATCATACCCTGTGGGTATTTGACTAAACATCTAGAAAAATTTCAATTTAAACTTGGCTTCCCCCCCCCTCCCTAAAAGAACCACCTCTGGATATTTTAGGTTACTGAGGTCCATTTTTGAAAAGAAAACCTGTAAAAATCTGAGCGGACATTATACCCCTTAATGCTAAACTCAGTTTGGAATGTATGCCATAAGGTTAATCCAGTGTTAAACCCATGCTGACATTATAAGTTTACATGTTAGTATAATGCAGCCTTGCTATATACCCCTATTATATTAGCATTTCAAATTCAACTAGAGAAAATATAAACAATATATACTCCTAAGTACAAAAAAATGTACTAGAACGTTGCTCATTCACATTTATAAATTGTCTATACATGAAATGTGGTAATTGAAATGTCTTTCAAAGCATTAAACAATTTGAGCTGGAAAATCTTTTTGGCTGCTGGAAACCCAACGTCGCCCTGACGTTGGTTCAAAGGTGGAACGCAGCACGCCAACTGCCTGCAGCTACGACTAACAAATTATTGAAAGATTTGCTTGTTTGCGTTAATTCATCTACAACAAATAAACCTCCACCTATAGTACGAAAAACATAAACACTTTAAAGTAAATACTTACCTAACAATTTGGTGCAAAATATGAAATAACTGTCAAGTGCACTTGCAACGATCTATGGCCACTTAGTGTGGATGACCTCAATTTGAAATTGGCCGCTTAGTGCAAATCGAGCACAGCTGGTGAGCCACCGTTATACTGACGTTGGGCCGCCGGCGTGAAGCAGTCGTCGGCCCTAAGTCGGGTCACCAGTAGTGGCCATGGCAGACGCACAGCTGATGAGCCACCGTTATACCGACGTCGGGCCAACGGCGTGAAGCAGTCGTCGGCCCGACAACGACTGCCGACCGCGACCGTGCCAACCAATGCCGACGTCGGCCCGACCGCTCATTGCTATCTGGGAATATATAAATATATTCAGTAACAATACAGATGAGACACAGAAAACATAAGATAAACAAACACACAGGCATACAGTGATAACACCATCATGCAGAGTAATAATAATGATTACGAACAAATAGAGTTACAAACTGACATACACAGTGATTAAAATAAATATTAACATGTACAGTGTTAATAGTAGCGTGCACTGCAATGAGAATGAACACAAGGAAAAAGAGAGAAAACATAGCAGTCATCACAATATACATAAACACATTCAGTATCAATACAGAATAGACACAGCAGACAGAACATAAACAGACACACAGATATACATAAGATAAACAAACACACAAGGATACGCTTACAACGCAATCATGCAGAGTAATAGTAAAGATTACAAACAGATAGTGACAAAACTGACACACACAGTGCTCACAATAAATACAAACATGCGTAGTGACAACAGAAACATGCACAACAATGAAAAAAAATAAAAACAAGCACAGTCAAAATACAGACATATACAGTGATTGGACAAAATTTGACGTGTACAGTGACAACAGTAACGTTCACCTAATGAGAATGAACACAAAAAAAAAAAAGAGTGAAAACGAAGTCGTATACAGTCATCACAATATATACAAACACATTCAGTAACAATATACACAGAATAGACACAGCAAACAGAATATAAACAGACACATAGACATACAGTGACAACACCAACATGCAGAGTAATAGTAATGATTACAAACAGAGTGACAAAACTGACATACACAGTGCTCACAATAAATACAAACACAAACAGTAACAACACCAAAAAACACAGTAATCAAAATAAATACAAACAAAAACAGTCACAATACAGACATACACAGTGATCAGAATAAATTTTGACGTGTACAGTGACAACAGTACCGTACATCGTAAAAAGAAAGAAGACAAAGAAAAAGATTGAAAACATAGAAGTACACAGTCATTGCAATATATACAAAACATTCATTAACAATACAGAATAGACACAGCAAACATAAGATAAAAAGACACACAGGCATACAGTGACAATACCATCATGCAGAGTAATAGTAATGATTACCAAAAAATATAGTGACAAAACTGACATACACAGTGCTCACAATAAATACAAACACGAACAGTAACAACACCAACAAACAGAGTAATCAAAATAAATAGAAACAAACACAGTCACAAAACAGACATACACAGTGATTAGAAAAAAAATTTCACATGTACAGTGACAACAGTAATGTTCAACGTAATGAGAATAAACACAAGGAAAAAGAGTGAAAACGAAGTCGTACAAAGTAATCTCAATATGAACAAACACTTTCAGTAATAATACAGAGCAAAAAACATAGCCATACACAGTCATCACAATATATACAAACACATTCAGTAACAATACAAAACAGACACAACAAACATAAGATAAACAAACACACAGGCATACAGTGACAACACCATCATGCACAGTAATAGTGATGATTACGAACAAATAGAGTGACAAACTTACAAACACAGTGATTAAAATAAATATTAACCTGTAGTGATAATAGTAGAGCGCACGGCAATGAGAATGAACACAAGGAAAAAGAGTGAAAACATAGACATAATTAGTCATCACAGAGTATAAACACATTCAGTAACAATACAGAATAGACACAACAGACAGAATATAAACAGACACATAGAGATACATAAGATAAACAAACACACAGGGATACAGTGACAACACAATCATGCACAGTAATAGTAAAGATTATAAACAAATAGTGACAAAACTGACATACACAGTGCTCACAATTAATACAAACATGGACAGTGACAACACAAACATGCACAGTAATAATAAATAAAATAATAAGAAAAACAAGATAATAGACATACACAGTGATTAGAAAAAATTTGACGTGTACAGTGACAACAGTAACGTTTACCATAATGAGAAAAAACACAAGGAAAAAGAGTGAAAACGAAGATGTACACAGTCATCATAATATATACAAACACATTCAGTAACAACATACATAGAATAGACACAGCAAACAGAATATAAACAGACACATAGACATAAAGTGACAACACCATCATGCACAGTAATGATTACAAACAAATAGAGTGACAAAACTGACATACACCGACAGTGATCAAAATATACATTAACATGTACAGTGTTAATAGTAGCGTGCACCGCAATGAGAATGAACACAAGGTAAAATGGTGAAAACATAGCAGTAAATAGTCATCACAATATACATAAACACATTCAGTAACAATACAAAATAGACACAGCAAACAGAATAAAAACAGACACATAGATATACATAAGATAAACAAACACACAGGGATACACTGACAATGCAATCATGCAGAGTAATAGTAAAGATTACAAACAAATAGTGACAAAACTGACATACACAGTGCTCATAATAAATACAAACACTTGTAGTGACAACACAAACATGCACAGTAATGAAAAAAAAAATAAAAACAAACACAGTCAAAATACAGAAGTACATAGTGATTAGAAAAATTTTCACATGTACAGTGACAACGATAACGTTCACCGTGATGAGAATGAACACAAGGAAAGAGTGAAAACATAGACATACATAGTCATCTCAATATGTACAAACTCATTCAGTAGCATTACAGAATAGATACAGCAAACAGACACATAAATAGACATATAGACATACAGTGACAACACCATCATGCAGACTATAATAGTAATGATTACAAACAAATAGAGTGACAAAACTGACATACACAGTGCTCACAATAAATACAAACACGCGTAGTGACAACTCAAACATGCAGAGTAAAAAAAATAAATAAAAACAAGCACAGTCAAAATACAGACATACACAGTGATTAGAAAAAATTTGACGCGTACAGTGATGACTAACAACAAGGTATTATCACAGATTGTTTAAATATTTTTGGCACATAACTAGAGCATAAAGACCAATTGTAGATGTTGCACAATACATCAGAGAGCTCATCGGCACATAATTTTAGCAGCCTAAGTGTGATCCCATCCGGACGTGCTGCTTTCTTTCTTACTTTCAATCTAGTAAGACCAAGCCGGGTGTCTTCTACTGACAATTGGAAGGGTGTTTCTTCGTCTCGGGCACAGATGATAGGAGATTTAATATTTGGTCTGTCAAAATAAGATAAACAAACACACAGACATACAGTGACAACACCATCATGCAGAGTAATAATAATGAATAAAAACAAATAAGGCAGACAAAACTGACGTACATATAGTGCTCACAAATACAAACACAAACAGTAACAACACCAAAAAACACAGTAATCAAAATAAATACAAACAAAAACAGTCACAATACAGAAATACACAGTGATCAAAATAAATTTTATGTCTCCTCCATCCCAGTGTACCACAAACTTTCATAGTCCCATTCATAACAAGAGATAAGGCAACAAAGGCTATCGATTGTAATACAGACATACACAGTGATCAGAATAAATTTTGACGTGTACAGTGCCAACAGTCACGTTCACCATAATAAGAATGAACACAAGGAATAAGAGTATAAAACATAGCCATACACAGTCATCACAATATATACAAACACATTCAGTAACAATACAAAACAGACACAGCAAACATAAGATAAACAAACACACAGGCATACAGTCACACACCATCATGCACAGTAATAGTAATTAATGATTAAGAACAAATAGAGTGACAAACTGACATACACAGTGATCAAAATAAATATTTTAATATTTATTTACATTAAAACGTGTACAGTGATAATAGTAGCGTGCACCGCAATGAGATTGAACACAAGGAAAAAGAGTGAAAACATAGACATAATTAGTCATCACAGAATATAAACACATTCAGTAACAATACAGAATAGACACAACAGACAGAATATAAACAGACACATAGAGATACATAAGATAAACAAACACACAGGGACACAGTGACAACACAATCATGCAGAGTAATAGTAAAGATTATAAACAAATAATGACAAAACTGACATACACAGTGCTCACAATACATACAAACACAAACAGTAACACCACCAACAAACACGGTAATCAAAATAAATACAAACAAACACAGTGAAAATACAGACATACACAGTGATCAGAAAAAATTTCACATGTACAGTGACAACAGTAACGTTCAACGCAATGAGAATACACACAAGGAAAAAGAGTGTAAACAGACATACATAGTCATCTCAAAATGTACAAATGTATTCGGTAACAATACAAAATAGACAGAAAACAGAATATAAACAGACACAGACATACAGTGACAACACCATCAAAAAGAGTAACAGTATTGAATAAAAACAAATAAGAGTGACAAAACTGACATGCACAGTGCTCACAATAAGTACAAACACCAACAGTTACATCACCAACAAACATAGTAATCAAAATAAATACAAACAAACGCAGTCACAAAACAGACATACACCAGGCCCGTAGCCAGCAATTTCAAAAGGGGGGTTCTTTTTCTGAAAAAGTGGACCTTTTCCCATAAAAACTTCATGTACCTAGATCCAATTTTACCCAGAATGGACCTTTTCCCAGCAAAAGGGGCGGTTCTTTCGAACCCCCCGAACCCCCCCTGGCTACGGGCCTGTACACAGTGATTACAAAAAAAATTGAAATGTATAGTGACAACAGTAATGTTCACTGTAATGAGAATAAACACAAGGAAAAAGAGTGAAAACGAAGTCGTACACAGTCATCTCAATGTATACAAACACATTCAGTAATAATACAGAATAGACACAGCAAACAGAACATAAACAGACGCACATATAGTAAATGACATCATCATGCAGAGTTATAGTAAAAATTACAAACATTGTCAAATAGAGTGAGAAAACAAATAGAAACAGTGGTCATGATAAATACAAACACGGACAATGATGAGACAAACATGCACAGTAATCAAATTAAATACAAACAAACACAGTCAATATATAAACATACACAGTGATCAGAATAAATTTTGACGTGTACAGTAACAAGAGTAATGTTCACTGTAATGAGAATGATCAAAAGGAAAAAGAGTGAAAAGGAAGTCGTACACAGTCATCACAATATATATTAATATATTCAGTAACAATACAGTAGAGACACAGCAAACAGAATATAAACAGACACATAGACATACAGTGACAACACCAACATGCAGAGTAATAGTAATGATTACAAACAAATAGAGTGACAAAACTGACATACACAGTGCTCACAATAAATACAAACAACAACATTAACAACACCAAGAGTAAAAACATAGACATACATAGTCATCTCAATTTGTACAAACTTATTCAGTAGCAATACAGAATAGAAACAGCAAACAGAATATAAACAGACACATAGACATACAGTGACAACACCATCATGCAGAGTTATAGTAATAATTACCAAAAAATATAGTGACAAAACTGACATACACAGTGTTCACAAATACAAACACAAACAGTAACAATACCAACAAACAGAATAATCAAAATAAATAGAAACAAACACAGTTACAAAACAGACATACACAGTGATAAGGCCACACTTTTTTATTTTTATAGATGACATCCTCTTGGGACCCCGAAATCAGTGCGAGAGGGCGAAAAAAAAAAAAAAAACCAGTCCAAAAAAAAATAAAATGCTGCTTAAGTAAAGGAATTCTGTCAGTACACAGCTGGAAACACAAATTTACCACAGAAACACATATCAAACTAACAATGTGTCTTTTTCCATGCTTTCAAAATGTTAAAGCATTGTGAATACTTCGTAGAATGGTAAAAAAAGTCATGAATAGAGAGGCCCGTAGCTGGGGGGGGGGGGA
>NW_019773881.1:470808-512608 GCF_001039355.2 Lingula anatina | reverse complement strand
GGGGGGGTGTGGAAAGAACCACCCCTTTTGCTGGGTAAAGGTCCACTCTGGGTAAAATTTGATCTTGGTACATGAAGTTTTCCTGGAAAAAAGGTCCAATTTTTCAGAAAAAGCACCCCCCTTTTGAAATTGCTGGCTATGGACCTGATAGATATGCTGCATATTACCAAATCTATTTAGGTTATTTCATGCATTTTGTTGGTATAACAATCAATAAGACAAATATTAAAACAAACGGTGTTTCTTTATTTGTACTCTCAGAATATTAAAGCATTATGAACACTTCACAGAAATCTTAAAGAATGATGCTAAGATATGCTTAATACCACCAAATCTATAAAAGTCGTTTCGGTCGATGCCATTTGGTCTACTTCGACTCACACGAAGCAGCCAAAATGTCGGGTGGCCTGACCGACCTTCTGCCCACCAAATACCTTGATGCCCTGTCGACCCTTTTTTCGCTACAAAAAAACCTGGTATGTGCTGCTTTGGACAGAAGTCACTGAAATTTTCTGGGCGATAATCGCTGGGCGCCGCCAGCCCTTCGCATAATTGTAGAAAAGTGGATATCACCATGCCCAATATCAATGGCATAACAATCCAAAACGACGGCCCCATTCTCTTTATGACTTTACATAATTAATTGTCGTGTAATTTGAAAGTAATCCTAGAGATGAATTTCATGGCAAAGCGGCCATATTTCCACGTGGCGATAATACGCATGCGCAAAAGGTTAATTTTCGGGCAAATTCAATAACGAAGTTTGCGACAACAAACTTCGTTGGAGGGGGGGGGGATTTTTTTTTGTTTTTTTTTTTGGAGAACAGATGGAAATCGGTGTGTGCGCAGGATGTCATCCATAAAAATAAAAAAGTGTGGCCTTAGAAAAAATTTTTAAATGTACAGTGACAACAGTAATGTTCAACGTAATGATAATGAACACAAGGAAAAAGAGTGAAAATGAAGTCGTACACAGTCATCTCAATATGAACAAACACATTCAGTAACAATACAGAATAGACAGCAAACATAAGATAAACAAAAACACAGGCATACAGTGACAACACCATCATGCAGAGTAATGTTATAGTGAGGAATGACGACAGCAGTCTGTATTTTATCTAAGATCTCTAAAAACAATGCAAGTGCAATCTGGCTAAATAACAGACAAGAGTGGCATGTTATAACTGCAAAGTTTTAGATGACTACCTTTGCAATGCCTCCAAGTACAGGCGTAACCAACTACCAGACTCGGCACCTAAGGATCCTGAATTAACCGGTATATCGGACCACACTACCCGTTTTCAAGGTGTGTGTCAAATGGCATTTCGGAGTATCAGTCAGAACACCGACAGGATGAGCCCACGCTCGGCTGTCACCTTGATTGGATAGTAAACGATTGTCGTATTTAATCGCTATATGATTTTAAAACCGGGTGCATAAATTTGAAAGCCACCTACATGAACCTTAGACTGCCACATTAATCTAATACAATGCAAAAAAAAAAAGCCCTATTAAAAGTGGTTAAAACATTCAAACCGAATGTCGTAAAGTCTCCATATACCCCCACAGAGACAATGAAATAGAGTACTCTAAAGTAAGAGTATTGTTTAAAGGGATAATAACTCCTCGTTTTGGCCAAAAAATGAATTTTCCTGGAGTAAACAACAATTTTCCCTTACTTACCGATGATTAATGAATCCATTTATACATTCAAAGTTAGTCCCCATTTTTTTTCTAAAAAGTTTGGTTTTTTGTTAAAATCTCTTAAAAGATTATAACAGAGTATAGCCATCAACAGAGGTCACATGATCTGAAGACAAGCTCAGATATCAGAATAATAGCTATAACTGCTGTTTTCGTCGTAAAACAGAATGTTATATTTCTATGAGTTATTCACAATGTTTTTATTATGAAATATAGATTTCATACGAAGAGTTATTATCCCTTTAAGGTTGTTCAGCCGAGCGTGGACGAGCCCGCAGTCGTCCTACAAAATTTGTTCTGGGGTATGATAATCCGAAATGCGATCTGACACACACCTTGAAAACGGGTAGTGTGGTCCGATATACCGGTTAATTCAGGATCCTTAGGTGCCGAGTCTGGTAGTTGGGTAGGCCTGAAGTAAATTCATCAGGAAGAGCATAATGTTGTCTATCTTTGGTTATTGCAAAATATTTAGGAAGATTCAGAATCTGAGATGTATGATTTGTGGATTGATTAAGTGAAACCGGAAACGTAATAACTTAGTACACTTCCAAAATATGTGCATTATATACTACAGGGATTTGAAGATATATCAACAATGAACAATTGAATAATCCGTATGTAAATTGTGCATGGTGGAAATAATATTTTGGGTCAGAGTGAATTAATTCCATAGGGATTGGCATTGTACGTAACTCTTTTTTAATTCCGGTAAGTACTTTACTTAATTCTTCAGGTGAAATTAAAAATGAAGACAATTGTCCTTTTGTCAATTGAATCCATGCCATCAGTAGATTTTGAAATGAAAATAAGAATTGAGAATTAGCCATCATTTCATGTGCAAACAATCTTGATACTAATGCTGCTAATTCACTATTTATAGCATAAATGTTAAAATCAAAACTTAATTTTGAAAAATAATTGTCTATATTTGTCACTACTAAGCCTGTTGATATTGATACAACATTTTAATGAGAATTCATAGAATCACTAATTTAAAAGGTAAATGCTCTTGGTTTTTCCAGTGCTTTAACTTAGCCTCTTTTGAGAAAAAAAAAAAAACATAGGATATAAGATAGATAGAGTAGACAGAAAAATAGTAATCCGGATTACATTTAGGGTTCAGTTAAGCTGTATCACTGTATAGTCCAAATTATACATTTGACCTTTGTGTACTCTTTTACAATGTGTATGTAATATCTTTTTATTTACCAGTGTATCGATTATCTAACTCGTCTCAAAGAGATAGATCATTGTGTTTCCTTTTTAATTTCTACATTTTCTTCGTCTTCCTTCTCTTTTTAATGCATCTGAAATATTCTCTTCAGGTTCCCAGGAAGTATTCTTATAACCCTTCCATTTAACCTTGTAATGTTGTCTTTTGTTTATATTCTTACAACATAACAATTTTTCTACTTCATAATATTTGTACGCATCTTGCTTACTGTCTGATGCAAGTTCCGCTTTTTCTGTGTTATGAATATCTCTATCTTGTGTTTCACTGGTCGTTTTATTCCCATTTGATTTGTTGTCTTGCTCATAATTACTTTCATTCAGCCTTTTGTATTTGTTGTAATCTTTAGGGTCATAATACATTTTCAATCTATTTGCATGAACAGGCAATTTATGTTCCTTGTGTGTTTTACAATCTCTCAAATAATACGTGCACCCTGTTGATAATATCTTTGTAATGTAATATGGTCCTTTGTACTTGGTGTACAATCTAGAACTTAATCTTTTAGGTGTCATTGGTGTATATATATCCAAACTCTATCACCTACTTTATAAATCGGTTGCTTTGATTTAAGGTCATACCTTGCTTTATACTGTTTCTGAGATGCTTCTCTGTTCTTTGTTGCAATTTCTTTTGCCATTTTAAGGGTATCTTTCAATTCTTCAATGTACTGATGAAGATTTTTATTTTCATGATGTTCAGGGATTAAATCACTATCTAATGGTGTACGCATTTCTCATCCAATAACTAAATGATATGGAGAAAACTTTGTGGACTGAGTACAAGGAGTTGTACGTAATGCCACCATTACTCCCGGAAGTATATCAGGCCAATTAGTTTGATCTTTATCACAATATGCTCTCAAAGTTTGTGCTATTATTGAATTGGTTCTTTCACAGGCTGAATTCATTTGTGGATGCCATGCACTAGTATGATTGCACAGATTGCACTGTTGCATTGTTTTTAGAGATCTCAGATAAAATACAGACTGCTGTCGTCATTCCTCACTATAAAAAGTGGTGGAGGAAAAATCGATCCCTGCTCTACCGAGGCAAGCGGAACGGCGATACAGTTATGGTGATGACGGCAGCAGGAGCGTAGACACCGATGGGTTCACACCACCCACCCAGGGGCAAACATCGTCAGTGCCTCAGTGAAAAGAAAACTGAGTATGCTAGGTACTGAAAATCGCCAAAAATCATTACCCAAGCAACAATTAGTAACTGAAAAAAGATGAAAATGTCCACAGATTTGACTTTAGCGCCAGAAAAGTTTACTGGTAATGAAAACGAAGATGTAGAAAGGTGGTTAAAACAATTTGAAAACTATACGCAGTATAAAAAACTAGAAGATGAACAAATCACCGCCTTATTTCCTCTCTTACTGAATCCAACAGTGTTAAACTGGTACAAATGTTTAACAGTAGAAGTACAGAAAGACGATATGAACTGAAATCCGGAGAAACTTGAGAGAAAGCCTCAGATTTTTTCAGACGTCAACAGCTGCCAGAAGAACCAGTACAGAGGTACATTGAGTCGGTGAATAAACGTTCGAAAGCTCCAGACTGCTGTCGTCATACCTCACTAAAACAGTAATAATAATGAATAAAAACAAATAAGAGTGACAAAACTGACATACATAGTGCTCACAATAAATACAAACACAAACAGTAACAACACCAAAAAACACAGTAATCAAAATAAATACAAACACAAACAGTCACAATACAGACATACACAGTGATCAAAATAAATTTTGACGTGTACAGTGACAACAGTAACGTTCACCATAATGAGAATAAACACAAGGAATAAAAGTAAAAAACATAGCCATACATAGTCATCACAATATATACAAATGCATTCAGTAACAAAACAGACACAGCAAACATAAGATAAACAAACACACAGGCATACAGTGACAACACCATCATGCACAGTAATAGTAATGATTACGAACAAATAGAGTTACAAACTGACATACACGGTGATCAAAATAAATTTTAACGTGTACAGTGATAATAGTAGCGTGCACCACAATGAGAATGAACACAAGGTAAAAGAGTGAAAACAAAGCAGTAAATAGTCATCACAATATACATTAACACATTCAGTAACAATACAAAATAGACACAGCAAACAGAATATAAACAGACACATAGATATACAAAAGATAAACAAACACACAGGGATACACTGACAATGCAATCATGCAGAGTAATAGTAAAGATTACAAACAAATAGTGACAAAACTGACATATACAGTGCTCACAATAAATACAAACACGAACAGTAACAATACCAACAAACACAGTAATCAAAATAAATACAAACAAAAACAGTCACAATACAGACATACACAGTGATCAAAATAAATATTAACATGTACAGTGAAAATTGTAGCATGCACCGCAATGAGAATAAACACAAGGAAAAAGAGTGAAAACGAAGTCGTACAAAGTCATCTCAATATGAACAAACACTTTCAGTAATAATACAAAATAGACACAGCAAACACAAAATAGACAGACACATAGACATACAGTGACAACACCATCATGCAGAGTAATAGTAATGATTACAAACAAATAGAGTGACAAAACTGACATAAACAGTGCACAATAAATACAAACACGCGTAGTGACAAATGCACCGATTGACCCCAAACTTGCAAAAATGAAAAATTACCCTAAGGGTAACACCGGCCCATAATATTATAGGTAAGATCTGTTTAGTTACTAATAATCGGCTGAAATAAAATTTTTCTCACAAAAAATTCCCATTTTTAGAAAATTTTAGCCCGTTTGACCTTGAAATAAAGATCAAAGGTCAAATTCAAGGGCATATTTAAAATCCTCACATATGACTTTCGGTCAGCCATCTGTAGTAATTTTTCCCATAATTCCATCGGTTTGGGAGATATTTAGCATTGAATTTTCAAAAATTTTGACAAGGGTGCCTTTCAACCAACGTCATGCCCAGGTCAATGCACCAACTGAGACAAAAAAAACCTGGGGGTTCAAGTTGAGATTATATGTGACCTAAATCCAAGAGATGGAGACACAGGTCCTTGCGGTCTAGGAGGAGAAGCGGTAACAGTGACCTGTATCCCATGTCATCCTGCGGAGCCGCAGGAGCCGGTGGAACCGGCGGAGCTGTACGAGACGGGTCGGGACTAAAACCATGAGTACCACCACTGTACACGCTGGTGGTACTAATTAATGATTAAGAACAAATTGAGTGACAAACTGACATACACAGTGATCAAAATAAATATTTTAATATTTATTTACGTTAAAACGTGTACAGTGATAATAGTAGCACCGCACCGCAATGAGATTGAACACAAGGAAAAAGAGTGAAAACATAGACATAATAAGTCATCACAGAATATAAACACATTCAGTAACAATACAGAATAGACACAATAGACAGAATATAAACAGACACACAGGGACACAGTGACAACACAATCATGCAAAGTAATAGTAAAGATTATAAACAAATAATGACAAAACTGACATACACAGTGCTCACAATAAATACAAACACGGACGGTGACAACACAAACATGCACAGTAATCAAAAAAATAAATAAATAAATAATAATAATAAATAAATAAAAACAACCACAGTCAAAATACAGACATACACAGTGATCAGAATAATAAATTTTGACATGTACAGTGACGACATAACCATGCACAGTAAAAAGTATGAACACAAATGAATCGGGTGATTACACAGTCATACACAGTGATCACAATATATAATACAGAATACAAACACATTCAATGACAATACAGAATGGAAACAGTTATCAGAGTATAAACAGATACATAAACTATTATGACAGTAACAACATTACACCAACATGCACAGTTAACATAATGACTAGAAATAAATAAAATGACAAAACTGACATCCACATTGCTGACAGTAAATATAAACACAAACAATGCTAACACTAAAATGCACAGTAATCAAAATGACTACAAACAAAAAGAGTGACAAAACTGACATACACAGTGCTCACTATAAATACAAACACGAACAGTAACAACACCAACAAACACAGTATAACTGCCCGCGACATTTTATTTTATTTTATTTATTTATTTATTTCTCATTATTCATTCGAAGTACATTTTCCGTTCTTTCTCTGTTTACTCTCTCTTTCTCTCTCTCTCTCTCTCTCTCTCTCTACTAATTATAACGTTACAGGCCACCGCACTTACCTAACCGCACCGTCACATGCCTGTACCACACCCTGCACTGAACAGTTTTCATTCCACAACGTATATAAGGCCTCCTCTCTATTTCTTTTTGCTCACTTCACTTTCTTACACAGAACGGTACGGATACTCTAACGACACCATTTTAGCACACCCAGTCGGAGGAAAAGGTAATTATTTCAACGATAACGTAAACTTCTCTGGCTTTGGGTATTTCAACGTTTCTATCTATCCTTTTATAACGATATTAGCACACTTGGTCGGGGGTAAGGTAAATTATTTCAACGCTAAAGTAACGTAAACTTCTCCGGCTTTGGGTCTTTGCAACGTTTCCGTCTATCCTTTCTCTTACACTTTCGTATGTACTTCGTGTAAATTTGTTATCAATTTTTAGGTTATTTTGTATTTAAATTTGTTTTCAGTATTTTTCGCTACAATTTTTGTTCTGTTATTTATTTTGTTTTATTTTATTTTCTTTCAGTTTTATGTTTGAATTCAATAAAATTCAACCAGTTAGAGACTTCCTTTATTTGACTGAGTGCAGCTAAACACAGTAATCAAAATAAATACAAACAGACAGTCACAAAACAGACATACACAGTGATTAGAAAAAAATTCACATGAAACATGCACCGTAATGATAATGAACACAAGTAAAAAAAGTATAAAACATAGCTGTACACAGTCACCACAATATATACAAACACATTCAGTAACAATACAAAATAGACACAGAGGAAACAGAATATAAACAGACACATAGATATATAGTGAACAACATCATCATGCAGAGTAATAGTAATGATTATGAACAAATTTAAATACAAAGACAAAACTAACAGAGAAAGTGCTCATAATAAATACAAACACAAACAGTGACAACACAAACATGCACAGTAATCAAATTAAATATAAACAAACACAGTCAAAATACAGACATACATAGTGATCAGAACAAATCTTTGACATGTACAGTGACTACAGTAACGTACATCTTAAAAAGAAAGAAGACAAGGAAAAAGATTGAAAACATAGCAGTACACAGTCATCACAATATATACAAAACATTCAGTAACATACAGAACAGACACAGCAAACACAAGAAAACAAAATCATGCAGAGTAATAGTAATGATTACAAACAAAAAGAGTGACAAAACTAACAGACAATGACGCACACAGTAATTAAAAAAATTTCATATGTGTAGTGACAACAATAACATTCACTGTAATGAGAATGAACACAAGGAAAAAGAGTGAAAACATAGACATATATAGTCATCTCAATATGTACAAACTCATTCAGTAGCAATACTGAATAGAAACAGCAAACAGAATATAAACAGACACATAGACATACAGTGACAACACCATCATGCAGAGTAATAGTAATGATTACAAACAAATAGAGTGACAAAACTGACATACACAGTGCTCACAATAAATACAAACATGAACAGTAACAACACCAACATGCACAGTAATCAAAATGAATAAAAACAAACACAGTCAAAATACAGATATACACAGTAATCAGAAAAAATTTTAACATGTACAGTGACAACAGTAACATACATCGTAATAGGAAAGAAGACAAGGAAAAAGAGTGAAAACATAGCAGTGCACAGTCATCACATTATATACAAACACATTCAGTAACAATACAGAATAGACACAGCAAACATAAGATAAAGAAACACACAGGCATACAGTGACAACACCATCATACACAGTAATAGTTCTGATTACCAACAAATAGAATGACGATGAGAACACCAGTATAACAATATTATTGTTGCACTGACCTGTGCTGAGGCTACGACTTTATAGAATAGGCTTGTTGACTACATTCTGACGATGTGTGGAGAATCACACTCTTTAGTATCAAACCAAGGCCATGGCTTCATGAACTTCCTATTCAATGGCTATCTAATCAGAATAGTCAACAAGCCTACTCTGCCTCTTTAGACTTAACATAACTTATTATAAGGAGATGCAGACTACAGTAAAAAGTTATTTCCTGAAGTTACCGAAATTGCCTGTGAATTATTAGATGTCTCAAACAATACACTGTCACGACAGACAGTACACAGGCATCAGAAAGTTTAAATGAAATTTTGTTTATATAGCGATTTGAAAGTCTGTGAAATATTTTCGCTCACCACACCTCCACCTCCCACCCATCAGTTCACATTAATCCTTATCACTTTAAACATATATATATAAAACTGGGTGGGATCTAAGTGACACTTTTCTCTCCTATCCCCACTTTCAAAGAAGCCATATTTTGAATGTTAGGTTCACATTTTATTAGTTGGCATGGTTCTTTAAAATAAGACTATTGAGGCTCCAAATTTTGTTCATAAGCATAAGAATATATTACCATGTTGACAAATCATTCACCAAATTTCAATTTCTTTCTCAATCAATGTTTTTTGCAAAAGATTTTGATTTTAATTCATGAAAAATCCATAAAATATGACCTCTTGTGACACTTGGCCCATTATCAATAAACCTTGGATTATTGTCAAGCATTCATAAATGCCTCATGAAAATTATTGTCCCATCCCTTACCTGCATAATGTATTGATGTATCATTAATCATATTGATATGGCTAGCATTTTTTCTCCCCTCCCCTCACTTTCAGAGAGGGTACCTTTGGATCGTAAGGTTCACATTCTTTTACATAGTTTTCCAAATTAAGACAGCTGAGGCTCCAAGTGATGAAAACCTTGCCATCTGTCATCCATCAACTAGAAGTTTGCTTATTAATTAATACTGAACAGGTTACAATTCAATAGTTATGTGATGCTCCATGCTGATGTCAATGAATTTTGATTTACGTGTACCATACATGTACATACAGTTTTGTTTATATATATATATATATATATATATAGAGAGAGAGAGAGAGAGAGAGAGAGAGAGAGCGAGAGAGCACAGGAAATAACAGCAACTGCATTATGCTCATCACGCAGTCTTGTGTACAGCAATCACTGTATATCGGAATCACTTAAGCAATTAGGAAAACTTAGATGACTGAACACCGTTTTGCGTTGATGAGATGTATGATTTTGTAGAAACAGAATGAAAGACACGAATATAGATAATATTTGTTTTTTATCACAAACCAGAAGTCTTAAAGCATTTATCAGAAGGGAAACAAACAGACTTCATACTTACCCAATAAACTAAAATGAACTCCTCTTCGATTGTGTTAACTTGAAAAACTACATGTATTCCGCTCTCATCCCAAAGAATCTTCACTGAATCTTTGCATATGTTAGGCGAGATGCCAGTGGTGATTGAATTTTCTTACGTCGTTAATATCCCTAAATATATTCCATAACGTGCGAAATACTTGAAAATAGTATTCCGATCCGAATGAACAAGTCTCTTAGTGAAAAAAAAAGACCCCCGCAGGAAAAACGCAATCAACATATCTTTCACAACTACCACACTGCATCGGCGGAGAATCGGGGCACATCAAGCGCATCCCAGCAACGCTACGTTCAAGCTATTTCGGCCCAGATCTTTTGATTTTTAGTTCAAATATGAATTGATAATATTTTGGTTGAAAGGATTTGATTTCATAAGCATTGACATTACAGCCCCTATTTTATTTCAATTTTCGCGGACGATAGGCCTACCGGTATTGTTTGATGTCCATTGCCCGATATACAATCAGGGGCTGATCCAGGATTACTTGAATGGGAGTGGGGGGGTGGGGGGGGGGTGGGGGTGGGGGGGGGTCTGCCGCGGATCCTACAAATTTCTAATCACTTTCATACACAATGTTACTCGTAGTGGTTTATCTGTGTTTAGATTAATTTCACATAGTAGAAAATAAAGACCATCTCTTTGAAATGAAATATGCAAATGCTGATATATTAACTTGATTTTTTTCCTACAGATGGAGAATTTTCTTTTATAAATGAGGTATCCTAAAACATTTGTTAAAAGTTGAACACAGGATTTAGTCATTTGGCTGGGATGGATAAAAAGATACTCTTCTCTTCATTATTGAATATATTAACTAAATTTTGTAACTCAAGACAATCTTCTAATGAATTATGAGCTGAACAATTTGTCAAGTAATTTACAAACTCAAGTCTCTTGTTAATGATTGGGTAAATTTGTATAAAGTCGTCACATGGAATAAAGTACAATTTATCTTCTAAAATTCTGTTCATTTCCCAAACATAAAAAGTATTATTTGTATTTTCATCAAAATTCCTTGGTTATCTGTTATGTTGTGTTTGATGGGTTTTGTACTGTACATTAGTACTTTTACAAAGCCATTACAAGAATGGCATTGCAACACCAAATATCTGCTCACACCAGAAGGGAGCACAACTATTGCATCTTTCCAAGGGAGTTAAAATTGCACTGTTTACAGGTCATATTGCTCAATAACATACTTAAATCAACTGCAAAATGCAGTGAGTCTTTTGATTTTAACTTTTTGTGAAAGAAAAGAGAATTGTTTCCGGCATACATATCATGGTAGCAATATCGTGAGTAATCAGATATCAATGCAGAAGAAGACCATGTCTTGCTGCACACATCACAACCATATAACAAATCACCACAAGGCACTTTGTGGTCAAAATGCAAGCGCTTGTGAATATTTCCAATGGGATAAGATCTCACGGCTATACAAGCCTTACTAAAATGCTCTTTTCCAACCCTCTCCTTGAAAATTTTCCCATTGCAGCATTTGTAAATAAAGTCACATGTGTGTCCTTTACGTCGTTAAAGACTTGGTGTTCACGGATACGCAATGCATTGTTGACATACTTGTAGTGCTTCGGCCAAAATAACAACAAATATTTCATAAAAGGATGATTTACATGTTTTAATACATGTTATACTTTTATCATTAGCCGTTTTGCAAAAAAAAAAAATAATAATAATAATAATAATCATGCGCCAAATCTACACAGATCACAAAAAAAAGCCAGTAATGATGAAACATCTCCTCTGAATGTAACAACTCTGTAAAATGGCTTAAAACACTTAAATGTTAATACATGTAATTTCAACAAATCTAGTACAATGTTTGTGAAATTTCTACAAATGATTCTTAGCAAAAAAAAAAAATCTTATCTGTTCACTGAGTGTAATGAAACTTTTTAAAATAATATATTTGAGAAAAGTGCAAATTAAAGTCATGATAACTCTTCATTTTGGCCAAAAATTGGATTTTCCTGGAGTAAACGGCAATTTTCCCATACTTGCTAATGGTCAGCGACCCCATTCCTGCATTCAAAGTTAGTCCAGGCTTTTTTTCCTAAACATTTGGTTTTTTGTTAAAATCTCTTAAGAGATTTTAACTGACGGAGCCCAATCTAGCATTGCATAGTCACGCGATATCAAGCGATAATTTCTGGTGACCTACTTAAAACTGCGGGAAAAGCAGACAACAACAACACTGTATAACAATAATATAAGATTCATAAGATATATTCGTCTTACTGCTAAAAATGCATTTATATCTACAATGTGTGCTATTCTGGGCTTTTCGTTATCCAAAGCACTGTACAAAAACTCGCAACTTACGTCTGCGTATTGCATCAGGCTTTTCACGCCAGAAGTTATTTTGGTCTCAAATGAAAGCGAGAATCAGTGTAACATCCCAACGTCATTGGCAACAGATGCCTTAACGACCAGGAAGAAAGGCATTGAAAGCCCTATTGACAAGCACAGATTTTAGTTTTACTACAATAACGGTCGTTTTAGTGGTAAAATGCACTAGAATATATTTCCATGCATTTTTTACAATGCATTTCTCGTGGAATTTTGAATCTCAAAGGAAGAGTTATTATTGCTTTAAATTTAAACAAGGCAGCAAAGCTGTGAAATGTACAGACAAAAACAGAAAATAAAAATGCAGAAAATAGGACATTTTGTCAATTTTGATGCAATAATAAATAATGCTTATAACAGCACAGTCAATCAACACTGAATTTTAATCATGCACAACAGGTAACATGGTCAATTACAGGAGCAGATCCAGAGAATTTTCTGACAGTATTCCAAATTATCTTTGTTGATCCATCCTCCATTTTTGATGGTCTTCTAACACAAAAGAATAGATTCCCGTCAATGTAAACTTTAAAATCTGACCATCATATGGAAGAACCAGAAGACAGTTTCTATCCAGCCCTGCAACAAGATTATAGTTTCAGGACCATGAAAGTTCAAATTCACATAATGAAAATCCAAATATTTGAAAATGATGACAGTGCATAAAATAATATTACATAATCTCCTAAGGGTTCATAATGACATCATGCTTTCCTTAGACAAACAAAAAGATGTTATTTTAGTCCTTTTAGATCTGTCTGCTGCATTCGACACCATTGACCACAACATACTTCTGCAGAGACTACAGTACCGATTTGGAGTAAATGATTTAGCACTTAATTGGTTAACCTCACATCTAAAAGATCGAACATAAAAGGTGTCAATTGAGTCCTTGCTATCAGAGCCCACTGTTTTAGAGTATGGTGTCCCTCAGGGGTCTGTGCTAGGTCCATTGCTCTTCTCATTGTATATGCTACCAATAGAAGACATTATAGTTAAACATGGTCTCAACACTGTCATTTTTGCTGATGACACTCAAATTTATGTCACAAGTGAAAGTAATCGCTCCATGGCTATCACCTCAATAAAAACTTGTCTAGTTGAGATCTGGAATTGGATGAAAACAAACATGCTAGCACTAAATGATGGAAAAACTGAACTAATATGGTTTACATCAAGGTCTAAGTCAGACAGTGGAAATGCAATGAAATCTGACATTTGTATCGGTGGTGTCAACATCAATCCATCTAGCTATGTGAAAGATTCAGGTGTCACCTTTGATCAGTATGCAACTATGGATAGACCACCATTCATATCCATATACCTTTACATATCTAATTAGTTTAAAAATGAGAATCTTAACATGCCCAAAAATCAAATCTGAGTGGAAAACACTTATTTCCAAAAAACAACAAAAAAAGAAAAAAAAAGCCATAACTTCACCAAAACTTAACTGATCAAGCTTATTTTCAAACTTATTCTGTATTTCAGTAAGACTGATCACCCCTGTGAACTTCAAGACAATTGGCCAATTTTCCTTGAAATGTGTTGCATATATGCTGAAAAAAATTGAAAAAAAAACAAACAAAAAAAAAAAAACGGCATAACTTCCATAAAAATGGCCTGATCATGCTGATTTTCAAACTTGACCTGCATATTATGAATATTCATCCGTTATGTAAGTTTTAAGCCAAAAGGTAAAACAGTTTTCCACTTATCGTGTTACAGGTGTTGTATATATGCTGAAAAAAGTGAAAAAACAGCATAACTTTCACAAAAATTGTCCAATCATGCTATCCACCCCTGCAATAAGATTATAGTTTCAGGACCAAAAACAGCATAACTTCCACAAAAATTGTCCAATCATGCTGATTTTTTAACTTGACCTGAGTATTATGAATATATATATAAGTTCTGTAAGTTTCAAGCCAAAAGGTAAAAGGATTTTTCACTTATTGTGTTATCGGTGAAAGTGCAAGGTGACGATGGCGAAGACAGACGAAGGTGACGGCTATATTTACAGACACATCTGTGTCTGTACATAAAAACTGCTGATGCTGTATATAAAAATAGTTAAATGTTAATAACTTTGTGAAATTTCCTTAATTCTTTGTGAACTTTGCACAATGAAGCTTATAATTAACAACTGAAATAATCAGCCATAAGCTTATCAGTTGACTGTGTGTAATGAAATTGATTTTTCGGACAATATATTTGAGAAAACTAAAAATTGCACAGAAAAAAGGCAAATTCCATGGTTTAAAATACTTTTATGTTAATAATTTTGACAAATCAAGTCCAATGTTCGTGAAATTTCTACAAATGATGCTTAACAACTGAAATAATCTGAGATCAGCTTATCAGTTGACTGTGCCTAATGAAAATGATGTTTTCAGAAAATATTTAAGAAAACTAAAAATAAGATTGAAAACACTGGCAAATTCCATACCTAAACATATTCAAATGTAAATGATGTTGACAAATCTAGTCCAATGTTTGTAAAATTTGTAAAAAATAAGCTTAACAACTGTAATAATCTGAGATAAGTGTATCAGTTGACTGCGTTGTTTATTGGCAATTGATATGAGAAGATTGAGAATTACAAAAAATAAAATTTTCAATATTACAATAATATTATTCAGTATCAAATGAAGCATTTAATGTTATGATTTGAGTTTGGTTGTGTAAGAGGTGACAAATTACCTATTACTGCCATCAGGAAACAATATATACCCATTCAAGATTTCTCCTTACTACCAATACCAGATGCAGATTCCTCCTTGTAATGGGTGTCTAAAATCAGGCTTTGCACATCATTTGACATTTATAATGTTGCCACATATCATGTATTCTACACATGGATGAGATAATGCACTGCTCTTGCTGCTGTTTTTCACCGCCTACTTTTTTAGGTATTATCCATTACAAGATAGGTAGAGTCAGTTCCCCAAGAAGCCACCATGCTGTATGGAAAGGGTCACCTGGAAAAAGAACAATATATTTGAGAAAAATGAAAATCATATTAAAATTATCTCCTACTAGACTATTAGACTTAAAAACTGGAAACTTTGGTGATTGGTGAAACTGTAGTCAAAATGTGTGTTGGCATTTCAGAATTTTAGTGCAACAGGGGGTTGCGCCCTCCCTTGGGGGGGGGGGAGGGGATGATTCGGAATTCTTTTCATGTTATTTCTGTTATCTCCCCCTAGACCATTTGAGTTAGATAATTGAAACTTTGGTGATTGCTAGACCTGTCATCAGGGAATTGCGTTGGCACTTCAGAATTATTTCAAGAGGGCATTGGGATGTCCTTGGGGGGGGGATAGTTGTTCAAAATTTTTTTCACGTTATAATTTCCCTGATCTCCTCTTAGACCATTAGACTTTAGAAGTTGAAACTTTGGTGAATGATAGCTGTTTCCTCAAGGATGTGCATGGGCATTTCATAATTAGTTCAACAGAGGGTTTGGCTATCCCTGGGGGTGATTGATTTTGAAGCCTTTTCTCATTGTTATACCATTATGCTTATATGTCATGTAACAACTAATTGATCATTTTCTGACGTTTGTATCTGTACAGGCTGATGAGGAAATTATAGGGCAAAACACAATGGCAATGCAAATGAGTTGACGTCAAGCCAATGCTATGTGCACAAATATGCAAATCAATCCCCGCTTGTCACACTGTTCATGCTCAACGGGGAATTATTGCCACTTGCTGCAAGCCAAGGTAATTACAAAGTTCCTTATCGGTTGGAACTGTTCCTTTCTCTAGGCTGAGATAGTCCTATCTCCTGCCTTGCTAGTGGTTTGTTCCATAAGGTGACCTCATTTGAAAGTTTTTGGCGTATTATTCTTAACTCATAACACATATAAATCTCTAAGTGACCCTTTTACAAAATGATAATTTCCCAGGTACTATCAGTGGCGGATCCAGAGATATATTCTGACAGTCTTCCAAATTATCTTTGTTGAGCCATCCCCCATTTTTGAATGTCTTCCGACAGAAAAATTAGATACCTGTCAATGTAAACTTGAAAATCTGACCGTCTTCCGGAAGACCCAGAAGACGGCCTAAATCCGCCCCTGACTATATATAGTGATGATGAACACCGAACACCAGCAGAGCAATATTATTGTTGCACTGACCTGTGCTGAAGCTGTGACATTGTAGATCTTGCTCGTAATGATGAGTTTATAAATTAGCTGTCCTCAGTTGGATGATAATCCAAGAGACATACCTTCATCTCTGCTGAAATCAGAGAACACATCATTAATTAAGAATATATACAGACATATACAGCAGTTACATCATAGACATATCACAGTGATCAAAATATATATAAACACATACAGCCACAAAACAAACATGCATAGTGATCAGAATATATAGAGACACATACAGCATCACAACAGGCAGTACACAGGCTTCAGAATGTATGCAGGCATTTTTTTTCTAGTTGTGAGGGTCAAAAGGGATTGAAATGAACAACTAAGTAAAGCAATATTATTGTTGCACTGACCTGTGCTGAGGCTGCAACGTTGTAGATCTTGCTAGTGATGATGAGTTTATAAAAAAGCTGTCGTCAGTGTGATGATAATCCAGGAATCATACCGTCATATCCGTTGAAAACTCAGTGCCATCCCAAAACAACTCCTACAAGTTCATATCAACCCTTGTCAATTTGTACATATATAAAACTCAGTGGGATATAAGTTGCCCTTTTACAAAATGATAATTATACAGCTACTAATTATAGTTGTGACTGTCAAAAGGGGATAGAAGAGAACAACAAAGTATAGCAATATCATTATTGCACTGACCTGTGCTGAGGCTGCGATGTTGTGGTCTTGATGTGATGATCAGTTTAGATGTCGTAAGTATGATGATAATCAAGGAGATACACCTTCATCTCTGCTGAAATCAGAGAACACATCATTAATTGAGAATATATGCAGACATATACGGCAGTTACAACATAGACACATTACAGTGATCAAAAATATATATAAACACATACAAAACAGACATGCATAGTGATCAGAATATATAGAGACACATAAAGCAATGCAACAGGCAGTACACAGGCTTCAGAATGCATGCAGGAATTTTTTTCTAGTTGTGAGGGTCAAAAGGGTATTGAAGAGAACAACAAAGTATAACAATATTATTGTTGCACTGACCTGTGCAGAAGCTGTGACATTGTAGATCTTGCTGGTGATGATGAGTTAAAAATAAGCTGTCCTCAGTTGGATGATAATCCAAAAGACATACCTTCATCTCTGCTGAAATCAGAGAATACAGGCACATACAGTATACACAACACAGATATAATACAGAGATCAGAATATATTTAAACATTCAAACAATGACAAAGCAGACATATGTACATGTACAGTAAGCAGAATATATACAGACACACACTGTCACAAAAGACAATGCACTGTAAGGCATGAGAAAACATTAAATTTAATGTTTATATATAGGAATTGGAATGACTGTCAGAAATTCTTGTTCACATTCACCAGTTCATATTAACCCTTAATTTTCACTCTGAACATATAAAAGACTCTGTGGGATTTAGGTGACCCTTTTAAAAATGATAATTTACAGGAAATTTCGTCTATATACAGATTTTTCTCAGCGCCTTCCCACCCCAACCCCTATGAGTTCACATCAACCCTTGTCAATTTGAACATATATAAAACTGTGTGGGATCTAAGACTGGGTTCCCATACCTTGATCAATCCATCCGGATCAGTCTAACTCCCTAAGGAGTCTCACTAGATTGCTATCAACTTAATCGACTTAATTGTCTGCCAGGAATATCGAACCAACTAGGGGGTAAAGATAATTACCCCCTTACAGCTTTACTAAGCATGACAGACATTTAAAACGGTTAAGTTGATAGCAATTTAGTTAGACTCCCCAGGGAGATAGATCAATCCAAATATCTGTGGGACTGTCCCCAAGTGACCCTTTTAAAAATGATAATTTCCCAGGAACTATATAAAGTGGTAAGGATCAAAAGGGGATTGAAGAGAACAACAAAGTATAGCAATATCATTTTTGCGCTGACCTTTGATAAGGCTGCGATGCTGGAGATCCTGATATGATGTTGAGTTTAGCTGTCCTCAGTGTGATGATAATCCAAAAGACACACCTTCATCTCCGCTGAAAAGAATATATGCAGACTTATACAGCAGTTGCAACACAGACACGTCACAGTGATCAAAATATATATAAACACATACAGCCACAACATAAACATAGATAGTGATCAGAATTTATACAGACACATACAGCCTCACAAAATTCAATGCACTCTAAGGCTGCATTCACATGCAATGTCTATTTTCTAAATTCTATTTTCTATTCGCGGTATGTCTTATGATCACGGTCTGTGCCCTGAATATCCCGCGGCGTAATTACTGGCAGTGCGAGCCAGTTACTTATACGAAGCTGTAATTAATTCTCGGCGGTGCTCAGAGGAGATTCTGATACCTTGACACATGCGCAGTAGGAAGTTAGCAAGTTATGGCAACCGCGATTGCTTTGAAAAATGTGTTTGTCGATTTTGTGCAACAACAAGATGAAGAAGATGAAGAAGCTATACACACAACAGATGTGAGTACAACCGTCATGATCCGATGGCAAGTGATGCGGCAACGGAGGATGAGATTTTATAGAATGCGAGCTAGGAGGCGAAAACTGTTGATGCTGCTTTTGTTGTCTGTGCTGCTTGTTTCACCTGAGAGGACTATATGGTCTCGGGAAAGGTAATGTTTGCTATTCTTATCAACAGGGAATGTTTCAACAGTGTGACATTTTCCTCGTGTTCGTTTCCTTACACGACTTCACGATTTCAATGTATTATGGACCCCAAATTCTAAAATCCAGATGAGGTGAATCGTCAGGTATAACCCCCCCCCCCACACACACACACACACACACACACACACACACACAAAAAAGTTTGAGAAATATAAAGTGTGTGAAACGGTAACTAAGGCGAAAATATACATGTGTACACCTAGCTAAGGTAAATGTATTTACTTATAATAATAATTTATTGAGCACTAAAATGTTTCAGTACATTTTGCAGGCCCTGTAAACTACTTGTGTTATACATACATGTAATATATATATATATATATATATATATATATATATATATATATATATATATATTTATGAAACCATTATATTAACATTGTTCATATGCAAGAATAATTTTGTTATAGAACAGTCTCAACAATAAACAAGGGAATTATATTCAAGCCTGATTTCTTTTTATACTAGAAATGTATGCATAATGCATTTCTTTGTATTTATTGTTATGTAGTTTTATTGTTTTAGGTCAAGCCATTGGATGGAGAGAATCGTTAATGAAATATTTGATGATAGGGACTGGCAAGAAAGTTTCAGAATGAGGCGGGAGACATTTGAATATCTGGTCAACGAATTAGCTCTGCATTTACCAACACCTGGGATGTGGAGGTAGGTTATGATCTTACGGGACACTGATATTTTAATTTCTATCGGTAAGAAAGAAACCTGTAATAAATAATTGTATAGATAATAAAACTGCCAACATACCATTGTAGATTTCCATTATAAGCATCTTCTATGCTTGAGTATGAAACAGAATTTAGATGTTTAGTTTTTATGTTTGTCAGCATTTTTTTCCACTGAGCAAAAGATAGATGTTGCATGGTGACTATAAGAATGCTTCTGTGCTTGATCCTGTCATAATAAATATTGAATTGCAGGATTTTAGGGTGTTTTAGTTATAGAAATTATGTGGAATGTTTCTTGTGTTTGATATTTGGTGTTTAAATTTCAGATCGATTTCTATGCGACGACGTGTGGCTGTTACCCTGTGGATTCTGGCACACAGCACAGACTACGCGACAGTGGGGCATCTGTTTGGGCTGGGCCGCTCAACAGTGTGCATGATATTCAGACACACGGTGTTGGCTTTGGCAACACACATTGCTCCCCTGTACATACAAATGGAGAGAGGCTCGATGCCATTGTGAGGGGGTTTGAGGAAACATGGGGGATGCCTCACTGTGTAGGGGCCATGGATGGGACGCATATTCCAATTGTGGCACCATTGGAGCACAAGGGAGATTATTACAATAGGAAGGGATTTTATTCCCTTGTTGCTCAGGTAAAAAATAGACTTGTGATAGCTAGCAATAACAATATTGTTTTAGCAATACTTAGAAATAGAACACTAAATTAATAGTAATAAACGTGAGACTATTATATTAGTATTTTAATTTTCTGTTTACTAAGTGTAGAATTTCCTAAATAAAGATATTAAAGTCTCACATCTAACTACCCCCCCAAATTTTTTTTTTCATAAGCTGACTAAAAATGATTAATTTGGGGATAAGAAACTTTCTGACCTTGCTGTATCCTTCCTTCAGTGAAAATATATTTTAGTCATTACGTGGCATGAGCTTGATATTTTTTCCATTTTAGGTTGTGTGTGACCATGAGACCAGAGTGTTGGATGTCGTTGTGGGGTGGCCCGGCAGTGTCCATGATGCCAGGGTTTTGGCAAATTCGAATGTCTACAGGAAGGCAGAAGAGGGGAGGCTGTTCCCAATGGATGATCAACATGTAAGAAACACTGAAGGAATAGATGTCCCATTGTTTATTTTGGGAGATTCTGCCTACCTGCTGAAGCCCTACCTAATGAGGCCCTTCCCAGATAATGGACACTTAAATAGGCTGCATACTAATTTTAATTATAGACATTCTCGGGCAAGGATACCCATCGAATGTTGTTTTGGGAGGACAAAAAAGAAGTGGAGTATTCTCCAATATCGTATTGTCTTTGACACTGAATTTGTTTCGCATCTTTTAATGGCATGTTTTGCTTTACATAACATTTCTTTAGTTCACAAACATGAAATTAATTTTGAGTTTATTTTGCAAGTGGAGCAGGACCGTGAACATAGAGGGTATCATCCACCGCCTAGAGAGGAGAGGGCACGGTTTCGAGGAAAAGATATAAGGGAATCGTTAATGGGGTTTTTCAATAGATAGACTTTCTTCCTCCATTTTAGGATAGTAGTTCTGTTTTTGAATAGTTTGAATTACCTGACCTAAAAACAAAAATTGGTTACAGAAAATAATAAACTTATTTATTACTTTCATTGTCTCTTCTCTTGTATTTTTAAGACTGTGGCATATGCAGATAATGTGTGCATTTACCGAAAGTAACAATGAGGTATTACGGTATTTTGTTTACCATGGGTATATTCTCAATTTTGGATTAATTTGTTATCTCTACTCTCCACCCATTATAAGGGTTAAAATGCAGTAATTTATAGGACATTTACAATTTGCTGGATTACACCCTAGGTTCAAGATGCAGGCATTGCAAGCTCAATTTTTATTTCTTCTTTAACTTGCTGCAGATTCGAAAGTGCACACCGCAAAACAGCAATGACGCAAGGTATCACAAAGCATTGGCTAAAATTTGGTGATATTAAAAAACAGGTGTCAAGGAATTGTACTTTCTGTACAAAATGGCAATCCTGATTTGTGAAGTTTAAGTAACAAAAAGGACAATGTTTTCTTGGATAGATAGCAAGGCATGGGTTAAAGATAAGGACTAACAAGTCCAGGGAAACTACCCTGAGGTTATTCTTTTCTTACTTTCCTGACCTCTGTTACTAAAATTATAAATTAACCTCTTACTCTGGTAAAATATGGAATGTGAATTCTACAGATACAAAGATCAACATATAAGCGGTATCCAGCTGTGGTAAGTGTATTTATGTAGTCCTTGAAAGTAAGCATCTTTTTCAGATGCCCCTCACTCAATTTAAGGTACCCTCCCCTTTACCAAAAAATAAATGAAATTCTACATGAAAGTAAGACCTCTTTTAAAACACAAAAAGAAAAGCTGTCCCTATTTCTCTACGGTCATGGATCTTTATCACCCGCCCAAAATGAAATTATCTTCGAAACTGTTGCAAATTTTCTTCTCGAAAACTTTGTCATCACTTAATAGGTACTATCTCTTTTCTTCTTCTTTCTTTCTGTACTTAATTTGTGCTCCATAATATTTGTATATATGTATATATGTATCCATTTGTTTTATTTATTTACTTATTTAATTTTGTGGAGAGCATATAATGCTTCCAGCGCCTTGCCTCCATTTCTTTTTTTTTGAATAAACGTTGTTAAAAAAAAAGTAAGCAAAACAACCTGTTGTAACCATTTGCCATTTATTGGTTTTAATAAACAATAAATTTGATTAGATATGTGTGTGCTCATTGATCGACAGATTGACAAATTGCCATTGTGAAGTTTAACATAGTGACTACTCAGGATATGGAATGAGTAGACACACGATTGTTTTACTGTCCAAGAAAGAACAAATTATTTTTAAAAGCATGTTTTGTTTCGAGTAGAAGCCTGATCATACCTTTAATTTATAATATCAATTCGACCTTTAAATGGCACTTGCCAAAAGTTTTTTCATTGCAACCAAGGATATAGTTAGTCGTTTTTGTACCAACAATGATTTACCTTTTGTTTCTACAACCTTGTAAATGGTTCACACTTTGAAGTGGAATCATGTGCTCTTCCTAACAAGGAAAGGATACTCTCACTGTAATCATGCAATCTTGCAAGAATGTGTCCTTATCTTATAAAACTTTTGTGGAATGGCCGTTCAATTTTTAATTTGCATAAGAAGACGCATCATTTCAAGCTGGTGCTGTCTTTCTCTTTCCTTCTCTTCTTGTCGTTCCTGTCGTTGCCTCTCCTCTCTCTCTCGATCCATTGCCCGTTGACGGTCTTCTCTATCAAACATTTTCATCTGCATTTCCTGTTCTGCCTTCAGTCTCTTTTCTTCGAACTCAAGAGGTGAAGCGCGTTCTTTTCTCATTTCGTCCACCATCGACTCCAACAATTCGCTAAAGGTTTCCCCAGTTTATCTTCGCTCTCTGGTGCCTGGAAAGAAATAATCGCAGATCAGGCCCATAGCCAGAAATTTCAAAAGGGGGGTTCTTTTTCTGAAAAAGTGGACCGTTTACCATGAAACTTTCATGTACCTTAATTAAACTTCACCCAGAGGGGACCTATTCCCTGCAAAAGGGGGGTTCTTTCGAACCCCCCGAACCCCCCCCTGGCTACGGGCCTGCAGATATTAACCCATTGTAGCCCTCATCATCAAAACAAACGGCAGCCATACTGGAGGGAGACCGGAATCGTCTGCTGTGCATGATCATGTCTACATGTACAATTTAGCATTTAATTTCTGTGTTTTCTTTGATATTAAACCGAGTAAAATGATGAATTACAGCAGGGTATATGATAGAGAGAAGATAACTAACTTTACAAGCGTTCACAGACTGCCTGCAGTGGTAACAATCCAAGGTGTAGGGACGAAAACCGTAAACGGAGGAGAGACTGAGGAGTGGCCTTGAATCAAGACTCATCGGACAAGTAAAGGATAAAACTAATTTATTTTACAGCAAAGAATGAAGACCCAGCTGTGCAGCCTTAACCATAAAAGAAAAAAAGTAGAAAACCAAAGACCGAGGTGTATTAGATATGAGCGCACGTACACTGCATATTAGTAGTGCCCAAAAAGTCTTGGTGGAGAGTGTGTTGTAAAAACGTGTGGAAATACCCAGGCAAGGTTTCGACATTCATTATGAAGACTCACTTATTGCCTTGGGTGTAATTTGTTATCAGTTATGGTGCTCTTTGGATTTTATCTGCTGTCATCTACCTCTTTAATACCTGGTTAGCATTATTGTCAATTAGTGTCAAGGCTACAGTACAATGTACACAGCTCAGCTGGGCCAATTAAATCAATTACATGTACCTGTGTCATGTGTATTTGGAAGTTAGTGGCTTGATTTTAGATTTAGTGTAGTGTTAAGAGTAAATCCGTTTTGTAAGTATATATTCTAGCTCAGGTACCATTTAATTGAATGAACTTAATGAAATAAATTTGAAAAATGTTGAATTCTGTGTTTTCCTACTGTATTATGATGCAAGTTACAATATGAATAAAAATAACTATTACTTTTTTTTTTGTTAATTTACATTTAGGAAATTGATCTGACATTTTCCCACCAAGCCACACTGAATGATTGGGTGCAAATAAATCTTGGTTATCAAAAAAAAAAAAGGTGACAGGTACAAAAGGCAGCTAGATGGCACACAAGGTAGAAGCAGCGAAAAAATATTCTTATATCTTTGTGACCAGCTGAGGAGACAGGATCTGAACATCAGGAGAGTGAAATTCAGTGCATGACAGGAGTTATTTAATTGGATTTGTTTATTTATTTAATTGTTCATTTGTTGTTTTAAAGTTGTTATCCTGATAGCTTGCATACAACAAGGACAGGTATTCTATTTATTTAGAATTGTGAGCAGAAGCACAAGAAGAAACGAAAACACTTTTTCTTTCTCATATTTTTAAAGGCTAAATGAAAAAGTTTGCAAGAAATATAAAATTTTGTATGGTGCACCTCCCACAGATGGTCTGATATGCAGAAACAGATGGCTGTTGTACATGTAGGTTGTGCATTTTTAAATTGTGACCACCAGTTGTGGAATATTCTCCTAAATAAAATTACAAACTGCTTAGTAACACCATCTAAGGCCTTATATGTACATATACCCACACACAATTATTGCACACAGCACATATCAATTGTGAGTCTTCAATCAAGCATTTCTCTAGACATAGATTAAAAATATACTAAACAGGTTCCTCAAATTATGGTGGCTTGATTCGACTTAATATGCTCATGTACATGTTGCATTGCATCATTAAAAGTATGGAAATATTTTTCATGTCAGTGTTATCAACCAAAAGGAAAGGGACCCTGATAATCTGTCATTGAATTGTGCAACAATGTTTTGCATTTTATGTTTACTTTTATTCATACAAAATGGGCATTTTCCTGTATTTTCAATCAAATAAAGACCAATTCGTGAATTGACTTGTTGTTATGTTACATTGAATGTCAAAAGTTTGAAAAATACATTGCTTCTGTGAAGGTCTGGACTTATAATAAAATGCTAACAATGTTGCTTATGTGAATGGTTGAATTCATGGTAAAATATTGAACTCTCAAACAACAGTCATGTTACAAATACTTCCTAATGAACCAAAATGAAGCACAAGAATGCTGAAATAATTCCTGACAGCTTCATGATGTACAGTTAAATCATATCTGACAGCAATATTTCTTGTCACAACCCTGCATACTGTCTTCTTTGATCCCGATGGTCAGCTCAAATTTCTCCTTATATCTATCCTTTATGTAAAAAGTTGCCTCTATAAAAGGTTGAACTTATGATTACACAGTAAACTCTCTAAAACTATAACTGTTATTACCCAATGAACAAGAAAAGTGAAGTAGCTTCTGACAATTCCACAATGTTGGGATACAGGGGTAGGTCAGGATTTCACGTTTTTGGACTGTCTTGAGTTTATATGGGTTGCTCACGCTGATCAGCTGAAGTTTTCACATGTATATACTATTTTCCTTTTGGTGTACTTGTTCGCGATATGAAGATTATTTCATTTTATTTGGTTCACCTATATTTACGCTACTATTCCCCGTCGTTCTTTCCCTTCAGTATGGCCGCTGGACTAGTGTTACGGAGCAAATATGACGTCACTGTAATCGGTTAATAGTGTATAGCAAAATCAAGATTTAATATAAACCTTAAATATTCAACAATGGGACAGGTCACGGCTGACTGTTCAGAGGGACTTTTTCCTATTCATCCTTTAATGCACAACATATAATTCACAAAAGAAGTGTAACATCAATTTCATGAATTATCATGTATACTGGTTAGTGGTAGGTACATTTTAATAATCTAATCTGCTAGACTAGCTCATTAATAATATTATAAACACAGTAAGAAAAACACATATGTCACCAGGATCTTTCAAATATGAATGCAAACCAACAACTTTGTGCTTCAGTTTAAAATAGCCTTTTGAGAAAAAACATATTTAAACATACCAGTACCACCTCTTCTCAGAGGAATAAAGCTGTCAGCGCTACTCGTTGAGCTGAAGCTGGCACTCCTTTGGCGTTCACTAGGAGACCCCAGTGGTTCCACAGCGTCATCCAGCTCTTCCTCCTCGTCAATATTTTCATCACCATCCTCAAAAATATCATCTTGGGAGTTCTCATCTGTAATACAATCAAAAATATACCTGTTACATATAGTTATTTCAATCCATATTGTCTTATTAAAATAGCTGTACTAAAGTTATATGTAAAAAGCAGGCCAGAGTGGAAATAAAATGTAAACAAATGACCTTATTTAAATGCCCTCTAGAAGAAAAACAACTTTTCCAAACATAACTGTTACCATATAAGAATGAGCTTTAATAATCATCTGTGTTCAGGCAAAGTGGAAAATGGCTTTTTTTGTTGCAATAAACATCAAAAGGAGTAGTACTATCAAGATGACAGATTGTATCACTTTCTAAAGGTGGCATGTTTGCAGAATGCCAGGAGCAAGCTACTGGAAGAAAAAGGTAATTATACTTAATTGTTTGTTTGTGGATGCCAGGAAGATGGATCTACAAACAAAGGACATTACAACATTGACTCCCCAAATCTTCTCATTCACCTGGCTTGTCAATTTTTAATGGCTTACCTGTGGCTTGGGTGCTTGTACTTGTATCTAGCAAGTTGCGGAGCATTTGCAATGGGCGATTTCCAAGTATCTTGTCAAGTTCATCAAAATGCTTGCACGTTTTGTGCCCCCTACCACTACGACTGAAAAAAATATAAAGAAAGAATCACATGAAGATATAATGAACACATGGATATTGGTAATCAACAGTAACAGCACCCGAGAGACGAATCACAAGATAGGCCTACCATATGNTGTGAAAAAGCTTATCTGTTCACTGAGTGTAATGAAACTTTTTTAAACAATATATTTGAGAAAAGTGCAAAATTAAATTAAAACAAGGCAGCAAAGCTGTGAAATGTACAGACAAAAACATCTGTGTCTGTACATAAAAACTGCTGATGTGTATATAAAAATAGTTAAATGTTAATAACTTTGTGAAATTTCCTTAATTCTTTGTGAAATTTGCACAATGAAGCTTATAATTAACAACTGAAATAATCAGCCATAAGCTTATCAGTTGACTGTGTGTAATGAAATTGATTTTTTCGGACAATATACAGTATTTGAGAAAACTAAAAATTGCATAGAAAGAAAAGGCAAATTTCATGCTTTAAAATACTTTTATGTTAATAATTTTGACAAATCTAGTCCAATGTTCGTGAAATTTCTACAAATGATGCTTAACAACTGAAATAATCTGAGATCAGCTTATCAGTTGACTGTGCCTAATGAAAATGATGTTTTCAGAAAATATTTAAGAAAACTAAAAATAAGATTGAAAACACTGGCAAATTCCATACCTTAACATATTCAAATGTATATGATGTTGACAAATCTAGTCCAATGTTTGTAAAATTTGTAAAAAATAAGCTTAACAACTATAATAATCTGAGATAAGTGTATCAGTTGACTGCCTCATTTATTGGCAATTGATAGGAGAAGATTGAGAATGACAAAAAATAAAATTTTCAGTATTACAATAATATTATTCAGTATCAAATGAAGCATTTTATGTTATGATTTGAGTTTGGTTGTGTAAGAGGAGACAAATTACCCATTATTGTCATCTGGAAACAATATATATCCATTCAAGATTTCTTCTTACTACCAATACCAGATGCAGATTCCTCCTTGTAATGGGTGTCTAAAATCAGGCTTTGCACATCATTTGACGTTTATAATCTTGCCACATATCATGTATTCTACACATGGATGAGATAATGCACTGCTCTTGCTGCTGTTTTTCACTGCCTACTTTTTCTATAGGTATTATCCATTACAAGATAGGTAGAGTCAGTTCCCCAAGAAGCCACCATGCTGTATGGAAAGGGTCACCTGGAAAAAGAACAATATATTTGAGAAAAATGAAAATCATATTAAAAATGTCTCCTACTAGACTATTAAAAACTGGAAACTTTGGTGATTGGTGAAACTGTAGTCAAAATGTGTGTTGGCATTTCAGAATTTTAGTGCAACAGGGGGTTGCGCTCTCCTTTGGGGGGGGGGTGGAGGAGATGATTCTGAATTCTTTTCACGTTATTTCTGTTATCTCCTCCTAGACTATTTGAGTTAGATAATTGAAACTTTGGTGATTGCTAGACCTGTCATCAGGGAAGTGCATTGGCATTTCAGAATTATTTCAAGAGGACATAGGGATGTCCTTGAGGGGGGGGGGGAAGTAGTTGTTCAAAATTTTTTTCACGTTGTAATTTCCCCAATCTCCTCTTAGACCATTAGACTTAAGAACTTGAAACTTTGATGATTGGTAGAACTGTAGTCAAAATGTGTGTTGGCATTCTAAAATTTTAGTGCAACAGGGGGTTGCGCTGTCCCTGGGGGGGGGCAGGATGATTCGGAATTCTCTTCATGTTATTTCTGTTATCTCCTCCTAGACTATTTGAGTTAGATAATTGAAACTTTGGTGATTGCTAGACCTGTCATCAGGGAAGTGCGTTGGCACTTCAGAATTATTTCAAGAGGGCATTGGGATGTCCTTGTGGGGGGATAGTTGTTCAAAATTTTTTTCACGTTATAATTTCCCTGATCTCCTCTTAGAACATTAGACTTTAGAAGTTGAAACTTTGGTGAATGATAGCTGTTTCCTCAAGGATATGCATGGGCATTTCATAATTAGTTCAACAGAGGTTTTGGCTATCCCTGGGGATGGTTGATTTTGAAGCCTTTTTTCATTGTTATACCATTATGCTTATATGTCATGTAACAGCTAATTGATCATTTTCTGACGTTTGCATTCTTACAGGCTGATGAGGAAATTATAGGGCAAAACACAATGGCAATGCAAATGAGGTGACGTCAAGCCAATGCTATGTGCACAAATATGCAAATCAATCCCCGCTTGTCACACTGTTCATGCTCAACGGGGAATTATTGCCACTTGCTGCAAGCCAACATAATTACAAAGTTCCTTAACGGTTGGTACTCTTCCTTTCTCTAGGCTGAGATAGTCCTATCTCCTGCCTTGCTAGTGGTTTGACCTCATCTGAAAGTTTTGGGCATATTATTCTTAACTCATAACACATATAAATCTCTAAGTGACCCTTTTACAAAATGATAATTTCCCAGGTAGTATCAGTGGCGGATCCAGAGATATTTTCTGACAGTCTTCCAAATTATCTTTGTTGCGCCATCCCCCATTTTTGACCATCTTCCGACAGAAAAATTAGATACCCGTCAATGTAAACTTGAAAATCTGACCGTCTTCCGGAAGACCCAGAAGACGGCCTAAATCCGCCCCTGACTATATATAGTGATGATGAACACCGAACACAGGTAAAGCAATATTCCCAGATAGCAATAAGTGGTCGCGCTACTGGTGACCCGACGTCGGGCCAACGACTGCTTCATGCCATTGGCCTGACGTCGGTATAACGGTGGCTCATCAGCTGTGCGTCGGGTAAGGATCAAAAGGGGATTGAAGAGAACAACAAAGTATAGCAATATCATTTTTGCGCTGACCTGTGGTGAGGCTGCGATGCTGGAGATCTTGATGTGATGACGAGTTTAGCTGTCCTCAGTGTGATGATAATCCAGAAGACACACCTTCATCTCCGCTGAAAAGAATATAAGCAGACATATACAGCAGTTACAAAATAGACACATCACAGTGATCAAAATATATATAAACACATACAGCCACAACACAAACATAGATAGTGATCAGAATTTATACCGACNTACATAAAAATAAGAAGGTGAATGAAGTCGAAAATCTGACAGTGTAATTGATAATTGCAAAATTCAAAAGAAACTCACTTGTTGTTGTCTTTTACTTTTTTGTAGTTCTTTAACTTTCTGATTCTGTTCTGGCAAGCCTGGCCCGAACGATCAACACCGTAATCCTTTCTCAGCCGCTCCACAATCTTTCTGAATACCTGAACATTAGTGAAATGCACACACGCAAAATGTGCTTGCATATCTTCCTCCCCCCAGATGTTGATGAGTGCGACAGTCTCAGCATCTGTCCAATTTTCCACACCCTTTGACCTTCCTCCAAATTGTTTTGCACTACCACTAGCCATATTACGTGTCTGTATGCTTGAGTCGTCACAACTAAACTGATGAACTCCACAACTTAGAGATACTACTGCGCATGCGTCAAGGTATCAGAATCTCCTCCGAGCACAGCCGAGAATTAATTACAGCTTTGTATAAGTAACTGGCTCGCGCTTCCAGTAATTACGCCGCGGGATATTCAGGGCACAGACCGTGATCATAAGACATACCGCGAATAGAAAAAAGAATTCAGAAAATAGACATTGCATGTGAATGAAGCCTAAGGCATCAGAATATAAACATAAAATTCAATGTTTATATACAGGGATTGGAATGACTGTCAGAAAATTTTGATTACGTTCACGAGTTCACATTAACCTTTTAAACTCTAAACATATATAAATCTCTAAGTGACCCTTTTACAAAACATACATAGATAGTGATCAGAATATAAATAGACACGTACAGTGTAACAAAAGACACTGTGAGGCATGAGAATATAAACATTGAATTTAAAGTTCATATATAGGGATTTAAATGACTGGCAGTAATTCTTGCTCACCCCCACAAGTTCACATTAACCCTTCTAACATATATATAAAACTGAGTGGGATCTAAGTGTCCCTATAACAAAGTGATATATTCCCAGTTATTATATCATATTATATAGTGGTGATGGCCACAAAGGGTTTGAAGAGAACACAATAAACATTGAATTTAAAAAAAAAAAAAAAAAATATATATATATATATATATATATATATATATATATATATATATATATATATATATATATATATATATATATATATATTTTTTTTTTTTTTTTTTGCACTGACCTCTACTAAGACTACAAGGTTGTAGATATCGTAGGTGATGAAGAGTTTATAAATTAGCTGTCTTCAGTGAAATGATAATCCAACAGACATACCTTCATCTCTGCTGAAATCAGAAAACACATCATCAATAAAGAATGTATGCAGACATACACAGTAGTTACAACACAAATATAACACAAAGATAAGATTATATTTAAACAGTCATACAATGATAAAACACACATATACAGTGATCAGAAAATACACAATCATATTTAGTGTCACAAAACACAATGCACTGTGAGGCATCAGAATAAATCAAAATTTAGTGTTTATTTATAGGGATTGAAATGACTGTCAGAAATTTTTGTTCGCCCCCACAAGTTGACATTATTTTTACTTTGAACACAGATAAAACTGAGTAGGACCTAAGTGGCCCTTTTACAAAATGATAATTACCAAGAAAATATATATAGTGGTGCAGGTAAAAAGGGGATTGAAGAGAACAACAAAGTATAGCAATATCACTATTGCACTGACCTGTGCTGAGGCTGCAACGTTGTAGTCTTGATGTGATGATGAGTTTAGATATCCTTAGTATGATGATATCAAGGATATACACCTTCATTTCTGCTGAAATCATAGAACACATCATTAATTAAGAATATATACAGACATATACAGCAGTTACATCATAGACATATCACAGTGATCAAAATATATATAAACACATACAGCCACAAAACAAACATGCATAGTGATCAGAATATATAGAGACACATACAGCATCACAACAGGCAGTACACAGGCTTCAGAATGTATGCAGGCATTTTTTTTCTAGTTGTGAGGGTCAAAAGGGATTGAAATGAACAACTAAGTAAAGCAATATTATTGTTGCACTGACCTGTGCTGAGGCTGCAACATTGTAGATCTTGCTAGTGATGATGAGTTTATAAAAAAGCTGTCGTCAGTGTGATGATAATCCAGGATTCATACCGTCATATCCGTTGAAAACTCAGTGCCATCCCAAAACAACTCCTACAAGTTCATATCAACCCTTGTCAATTTGTACATATATAAAACTCAGTGGGATATAAGTTGCCCTTTTACAAAATGATAATTATACAGCTACTAATTATAGTTGTGACTGTCAAAAGGGGATAGAAGAGAACAACAAAGTATAGCAATATCATTATTGCACTGACCTGTGCTGAGGCTGCAATGTTGTGGTCTTGATGTGATGATCAGTTTAGATGTCGTATGATGATAATCAAGGAGATACACCTTCATCTCTGCTGAAATCAGAGAACACATCATTAATTGAGAATATATGCAGACATATACGGCAGTTACAACATAGACACATTACAGTGATCAAAATATATATAAACACATACAAAACAGACATGCATAGTGATCAGAATATATAGAGACACATAAAGCAATGCAACAGGCAGTACACAGGCTTCAGAATGCATGCAGGAATTTTTTTCTAGTTGTGAGGGTCAAAAGGGTATTGAAGAGAACAACAAAGTATAACAATATTATTGTTGCACTGACCTGTGCTGAAGCTGTGACATTGTAGATCTTGCTGGTGATGATGAGTTAAAAATAAGCTGTCCTCAGTTGGATGATAATCCAAAAGACATACCTTCATCTCTGCTGAAATCAGAGAATACAGGCACATACAGTATACACAACACAGATATAATACAGAGATCAGAATATATTTAAACATTCAAACAATGACAAAGCAGACATATACAGTAAGCAGAATATATACAGACACACACTGTCACAAAAGACAATGCACTGTAAGGCATGAGAAAACATTAAATTTAATGTTTATATATAGGAATTGGAATGACTGTCAGAAATTCTTGTTCACATCCACCAGTTCATATTAACCCTTAATTTTCACTCTGAACATATAAAAGACTCGGTGGGATTTAAGTGACCCTTTTAAAAATGATAATATGCAGGAAATTTCTTCTATATACAGATTTTTCTCAGCGCCTTCCCACCCCAACCCCTATGAGTTCACATCAACCCTTGTCAATTTGAACATATATAAAACTGTGTGGGATCTAAGACTGGGTTCCCATACCTTGATCAATCCATCCGGATCAGTCTAACTCCCTAAGGAGTCTCACTAGATTGCTATCAACTTAATCGACTTAATTGTCTGCCAGGGATATCGAACCAACACGGGGGTAAAGATAATTACCCCCTTACAGCTTTTCTAAGTGTGATAGACATTTAAGACAGTTAAGTTGATAGCAATTTAGTCACACTCCCCAGGGAGATAGATCAATCCAAATATCTGTGGGACTGTCCCCAAGTGACCCTTTTAAAAATGATAATTTCCCAGGAACTATATAAAGTGGTAAGGATCAAAAGGGGATTGAAGAGAACAACAAAGTATAGCAATATCATTTTTGCGCTGACCTTTGGTAAGGCTGCGATGCTGGAGATCCTGATATGATGTTGAGTTTAGCTGTCCTCAGTGTGATGATAATCCAAAAGACACACCTTCATCTCCGCTGAAAAGAATATATGCAGACTTATACAGCAGTTGCAACACAGACACGTCACAGTGATCAAAATATATATAAACACATACAGCCACAACATAAACATAGATAGTGATCAGAATTTATACAGACACATACAGCCTCACAAAATTCAATGCACTCTAAGGCTGCATAAAGATAATTACCCCCTTACAGCTTTACTAAGCTCAACAGACATTTAAGACGGTTAAGTTTATAGCAATTTATTTAGACTCCCCAGGGAGATAGATCAATCCAAATATCTAGGGGATTGTCCAAAAGTGATCCCTTTAAAAATAATAATTTCCCAGGAATTATATAAAGTGGTAAGGATCAAAAGGGGAATGAAGAGAACAACAAAGTATAGCAATATCATTTTTGCACTGACCTGTGGTGAGGCTGCAATGCTGTAGATCTTGATGTGATGATTAGTTTAGCTGTCCTCAGTGTGATGATAATCCAGAAGACACACCTTCATCTCCGCTGAAAAGAATATATGCAGACATATACAGCAGTTACAAAATAGACACATCACAGTGATCAAAATATATATAAACACTTAAACCACGGCTAGCACGTAGAACAAAAGCCTGGCCGTGCTGTATTCGACATACATGCACATCATGTACGAGTGCGTTCCACCGTCTGTTGCACTCCCGTTCCTCACTAGTGTAGTAGCCAATCAGAGGCCGTGGTTTAAGCCAGATACAACACTCGTCGCCGAGCTGTACGTGAAAATTACTCGTGTATTGTCTCGCCTGCGGCTTGCCAATACACTCGTAATATTTCACGTACAGCTCGGCAACTCATATTGTATCTATCACATACAGCCACAACACAAACATAGATACTGATCAGAATAAATACAGACACATACAGCCTCACAAAATTCAATGCACTCTAAAGCATCAGAATATAAACATAAAATTTAATGTTTACATACAGGGATTGGAATGACCGTCAGAAATTTTTGATTAGGTCCACGAGTTCACATTAACCTTTTAAACTCTGAACATATATAAATCTCTAGGTGACCCTTTTACAAAACAAACATAGATAGTGATCAGAATATATATAGACACACACAGTGTCACAAAAGACAATGGTTTGTGAGGCATGAGAATACAAACATTAAATTTAAAGTTCATGCATATATGGGGTTTTAAATGACTGTCAGACATTCTTGGTCACCCCCACAAGTTCACATTAACCCTTTTAACTCTGAACATATATAAAACTGAGTGGGATCTAAGTGTCCCTTTAACAAAGTGATATATTCCCAGGTATTATATTATATAGTGGTGATGGTCACAAAGGGTTTGAATAGAACAGAGTATAATTTTTTTTTTTTTTGCACTGACCTCTACTAAGGCTACAAGGTTGTAGATATTGTAGGTGATGATGAGTTTATAAATAAGCTGTCCTCAGTGAAATGATAATCCAACAGACATATCTTCATCTCTATTGAAATCAGAAAACACATCATCAATAAAGAATATATGCAGACGTACACAGTAGTTACAACACAAACATAACACAGAGATCAGAATATCTTTAAACAGTCATACAGTGATAAAACACACATATACATTGATCAGAAAATACACACACATATTTAGTGTCACAAAACACAATGCACTGTGAGGCATCAGAATAAAAACAAAATTTAGTGTTTATTTATAGGGATTGGAATGACTCAGAAATTTTTGTTCACCCCTCAAGTTGACATTATTTTCACTTTGAACATAGTTAAAACTGAGTAGGAACTAAGTGACCCTTTTACAAAATGATAATTACCAAGATAATATATAAAGTGGTGCTGGTCAAAAGGGGATTGAAGAGAACAACAAAGTATAGCAATATCATTATTGCACTGACTTGTGCTGAGGCTGCGATGTTGTGGTCTTGATGTGATGATGAGTTTAGATGTCCTAAGTATGATGATATAATCAAGGAGATACACCTTCACCTCTGCTGAAATCAGAGAACACATCATTAATTAAGAATATATGCAGACATATACAGCAGTTACAACATAGACACATCACAGTGATCAAAATATATATAAACACATACAGCCACAAAACAGACATGCATAGTGATCAGAATATATAGTGACACATACAGCATCACAACAGGCAGTACACAGGCTTCAGAATGTATGCATTAAATTTTTTCTAGTTGTGAGGGTCAAAAGGGTATTGAAGAGAACAACAAAGTATAACAATATTATTGTTGCACTGACCTGTGCTGAAGCTGTGACATTGTAGATCTTGCTGGTGATGATGAGTTTATAAATTAGCTGTCCTCAGTTGGATGATAATCCAAGGCTGTATTCCCAGAGATTTAGATTGATTCAAGGATTAAGATTTAGATCGACCTAACTCCCTGGGGGTTCAAACTAAATTGCAGTCAGCTGAGCACGCACCATAGCTAATTACCCCTTTACAGCTTACAGTAGGCGGGACAGACACTTAAGCCGGCTAAGCTGACAGTAATCTAGTGAGACTCCCTACAGGGATAGATCGATCTAAAATCTATGGAAGTGGGGTCCAAGAGACATACCTTCATCTCTACTGAAATAAGAGAACAAATCATCAATATATAACATATACAGGCACATACAGTATATACAACACAGATATAATACAGAGATCGGAATATATTAAACATTCAAACAATGACAAAACAGACATATACAGTAAGCAGAATATATACAGACACACACTGTCACAAAAGACAGTGTAAGGCATGAGAAAACATTAAATTCAATGTTTGTATATAGGAATTGAAATGACTGTCAGAAATTCTTGTTCACATCCATTAGTTCATATTAACCCTTTTCACTCTGAACATATAAACACTCTGTGGGATTTAAGTGACCCTTTTAAAAATGATAATTTGCAGGAAATTTCACCTATACAGATTTTTCTCAGCGCCTGCCCACTGCAACCCCTATGAGCTCATATCAACCCTTGTTAATTTGAACATATATAAAATTGTGTGGGATCTAAGACTGGGTTCCCATACCTTGATCAATCCATCTGGATCGGTCTAACTCCCTAAGGAGTCTCACTATATTGCCATCAACTTAATCGACTTAATTGTCTGCCAGGGATATCAAACCAACACAGGGGTAAAGATAATTACCCCCTTACAGCTTTTCTAAGTGTGATAGACATTTAAGACAGTTAAGTTGATAGCAATTTAGTCACACTCCCCAGGGAGATAGATCAATCCAAATATCTGGGGGATTGTCCCCAAGTGACCCCTTTAAAAATAATAATTTCCCAGGAACTATATAAAGTGGTAAGGATCAAAAGGGGATTGAAGAGAACAACAAAGTATAGCAATATCATTTTTGCACTGACCTGTGGTGAGGCTGCAATGCTGTAGATCTTGATGTGATGATGAGTGTAGCTGTCCTCAGTGTAATGATAATCCAGAAGACACTTCTTCATCTCCGCTGAAAAGAATATATGCAGACATACAGCAGTTACAAAATAGACACATCACAGTGATAAAAAAATATATAAACACATACAGCCACAACACAAACATAGATAGTGATCAGAATTTATACAGACACATACAGCCTCACAAAATTCAATGCACTCTAAAGCATCAGAATATAAACATAAAATTAATGTTTATATACAGGGATTGGAATGACCGTCAGAAATTTTTGATTACGTCCACGAGTTCACATTAGCTTTTTAACTCTGAACAAATATAAATCTCTAAGTGACCCTTTTACAAAACAAACATAGATAGTGATCAGAATATATATAGACACATAGGCCGCATTCACATCGAGTTGAGCCATGGCTCTACAAAGCCATGACCTAAATATGGCGGTTGTAAATGAAAGGAAAACTGCCTAATCTTTTAATAGTCCCTCCGTCCCTCACATGCCTCCCCAAGTATCATCCCAATGGAGCCAAGATTTGATGACTGTACCCCCGCAGGGACGATGCATGGGGAGGTGTGTGAAAGGCGGAGAGACTATTAAAATATTAGGCAGTTTTCCTTTCATGTACGTCCGCCATATTTAGGTCGTGGCTTTGAAGAGCCATGGCTCAACTCGATGTGAATGGGCCATACAGTGTCACAAAAGACAATGTATTGTGAGGCATGAGACTACAAACATTAAATTAAAAGTTCATATGTAGGGATTTAAATGACTGTCAGAAATTCTTGCTCACCCCCACAAGTTCACATTAACCCTTTTAACTCTGAACATATATGAAACTAGGTGGGATCTAAGTGTCCCTTTAACAAAGTGATATATTCCCAGGTATTATATTATATAGTGGTGATGGTTGGGTTTGAAGAGAACACTGTATAATTTTTTTTTTTTTTTGCACTGACCTCTACTAAGGCTACAAGGTTCAAAGTATATATAAACACATACAGCCACAAAACAGACATGCATAGTGATTAGAATATATAGAGACACATACAGCATAACAACAGGCAGTACACAGGCTTCAGAATGAATGCATTAATTTTTTTCTAGCTGTGAGTGTCAAAAGGGATCTAGTTGTAAGGGTCAAAAGGGGATTGAAGAGAACAACAAAATATAACAATATTATTGTTGCACAAGGGGGGGGGGGGGGTCTGGGGTAGTGTATTCCGGAGGAAAAATTTTCATTATTTCATGCAAAAAGGGTGCAATTTCATGCAATCTGAAGCTCTTCAGTCCCACTAACAGCATAATGTAATGCAGGTTGCTATGGTGTATTTAGGACCAGTTTACATCTATTTAGATTTATAAAAGTAGATCTCAGTTAAAAAAACAATCATTTCAAGAAATATTTACTTGCATACAAAAGTAAAAAATACATAAAAAACTGCAGCTCTGTGCATGACCAATACTGAAATGACTGCATATTAAGGCTGTATTCCCAGAGCTTTTAGATCGATCTATCCCCGCGAGGAGTCTCACTAGATTACTGTCAGATAATGTGGCTTAAATGTCCGTCCTGCCTACTACAAGCTGTAAGGGGGTAATTAACTTTCGTGTCCGCTCGACTGACAGCTATTTAGCGAGAACCCCCAGGGAGTTAGGTTGATCTAAAGTAGATCGATCTAATCTGTGGAAATGGGGTCTAAGAACACAGTATAAATCTGCCAACTTAATTTTGCATGTACAGCTTTGATTCAATATCTATACCCTTGCCCTCAGACACTATATTCGACATAGCATTCCTGAAAACACCAAAAATATCAGTACAAATGCACTAGACCTAAGACATGTCCGCAAATGGACAGTACTATACTGTCCGGTGGAGATTTATTGGGTTATAGAACTGAACTGGGGTCCGGGGTCTGAAGTGTAAATCTGGACTTCCTACAAAAAGTTTCCATTTTTGATTTTTTGCTAAATAAATATCCATGACATACTAGAGTAGACTAACGTTATACGGATATTCAATTGTTTTTTGACATTTTAACATGAAAAAAAACCACACCCTTCTTGTCAGCAGTCACCTGTTGCCATGTATACGTAGTAAGCCGTGGGGGGTTGACGCCCGTTTTTCTTTTTTTCGGATCCCTCGGCTATTTCAATTTTCCATGGTCTTCTGTTACAGCCCTGATATTACTGGACACAGCAGTGTCTATGAGGTCCACCATGGCTGTGGCGGACAAAACGGGGTCATTATCTTGATTCCTTTCAGGAGATTCATCTGCAGTACCAGTGGACGTGACCTCCACGTGTTTGTTTACCAACTCTAGGAACCACGTGAAAGAATTTTGTAATATTATGCGACCGCACATGTCTTCGGGGTGGCATTTTGATCCTTCATCAAACTGTGAAGAGAAACATCCAATGAAAAAGCCAAATACTGTACACGTGACTGAAGCTGACCTGATTTCGCGAGTAATCCAGATTGCATCTCATTAAATCATTATAACATAGCCCACGTGCAGGACCAAATTTTGCGGGAAAATAGCACTGCATTCTTTCTGATCTTGCCACATGGATTCATTTATTTATAAATGATCAGGACTGCTACTATTCTTCAGTCAAAATAACATGAAGGATAGACCATTTATTATATATCTCCAAAAATATAGATAAAGCAAACAAATCTCACAGAATTACATTGATGATGAAACTAATAAGCAGATGTTGATATTCAAAACTTGTCAGTGCCCAGATCCCGCGCCCTCAACATGAGATGTTAAAACTTGTATTACTGCACCAGGCAGAATAAAAATAAACAACTTAACGTGCACACAAGAGATTCAAGTATGCACACAAGTCGTTTGCATCGCGACTGTCGGGAATAAAGGCATTAAAGGCATTGGGCACACACATTCTTCAAGGGTATTGGAGTTCAAAGAATCGTAATGCCAAAAAAAAAAGAAGCGTACAACAAAAAGAGTTGCGTATCGTTGCCGATACGATAAAGGCCTGCGGAGAACCCTGTAAACCTACATGACTTTATAAATTAGCTATCCTCAGTGTGATGATAATACATGAGACAAACCTTCTTCTCTGCTGAAATCAGATAACACATCATCAAGCAGACTTACAAATATCATTCGCAAATAATAAACACGTATACTGCTTACCATGATAACCAACATGCAGAATCTTCGTGTCGTCTGAGAATTGGAAATGCACCGGAAACGCATCTGTGCAGATTCGGACTCCTTCTTGAGGAGAGTTGAGATAAACAAACAGTCGGGTTTACAAAGAGAAAAACCCCACCCCATTAATGCTAGAAACTCTAATTCCCATTGACCAGGGACCAGGCTCGACCAGGATTCGAACCCAAAACTTTTGAGAACAGTGTGACTGCTATACCAACTGAGCTACCCAGCCAGGGCCAACAAACGCAACCCTATACAGGGGCTAGAGCCAGTTTTAACATCTTCGACTTTCCGATTGTGGTGGTTGAGCTAGACCAATCGCGACACACCGATTGTACTAGTTCGGACCAATTCCAGTATGTTTAAAGTACTAGAGCCGATTTCGACAGCATCAACTTTCGGATTGTGGTAGTTCAGCTGGACCAATCGCTAGGCTGGTAGGAAAACTGCAGGTTCCCCCTGGGATTCGAACCTGGGACTCTTGCACACTGTCCAACCGCTCTACCAACTGAGCTACCCAGCCAGGGCCAACACCTGCCAGCCTCTACAGGGGCTAAAGCCAATTTTAACATCTTCGACTTTCCGATTGTGGTAGTTGAGCTAGACCAATCGCGACACACCGATTGTACTAGTTCAGACCAATTCCAGTATGTTTAAAGTACTATAGCCGATTTCAACAGCATCGACTTTCCGATTGTGGTAGTTGAGCTGGACCAATCGCTAGGCTGGTAGGAAAACTGCAGGTTCCCCCTGGGATTCGAACCTGGGACTCTTGCACACTGTCCAACTGCTCTACCAACTGAGCTACCCAGCCAGGGCCAACACCTGCCAGCCTCTACAGGGGCTAAAGCCAATTTTAACATCTTCGACTTTCCGATTGTGGTAGTTGAGCT
>NW_019773881.1:412753-470127 GCF_001039355.2 Lingula anatina | reverse complement strand
ACTCTTGCACACCAAGCCACTGCTCTACCAACTGAGCTACCTAGCCAGAGTCAAAATCCGGCAGTTGCTACAGGGGCTAGAGCTGATTTCGACATCATCGACATTCCGATTGTGGTAGTTGAGTAGAACCAATGGCGACTAACAGATTTCGTGAGTCCCGACCAATTCCAGCATTTTTAAAGGGACTACAGCCGATTTCGACATCATCGACATTCCGATAGTGATTGTTGAGCCTGACCAATCGCGACACACCGAGTGCGCTAGTCCTGACCAATTCCAGCATTTTTAAAGTACTACAAAGGGATTAGAGCTGATTTTGACAGCATCAACATTCTGATTGTGGTAGTTGAGCTGAACCAATCGCAACAAACAGATTTCGCGAGTCCTGACCAATTTTAAGTTCCACAAAGGGACTAGAGCCAATTTCGACAGCATCGACACTGCGATTGTGGTAGTTGAGCTGGACCAATGGATAGACTGATAGAAAAACCCCAGGCTCCCTCTGGGATTCGAACCTGGGACTCTTGCACACCAAGCCACTGCTCTACCAACTGAGCTACCTAGCCAGAGTCAAAATCCGGCAGCCGCTACAGGGGCTAGAGCCGATTCCGACATCATCGACATTCCGATTGTGGTAGTTGAGCAGAACCAATTGCGCCAAACAGATTTCGCGAGTCCTGACCAATTCCAGCATTTTTAAAGGGACTACAGCCGATTTCGACAGCATCGACATTCCGATTGTGGTAGTTGAGCCGAACCAATCGTGACAAACAGATTTCGCGAGTTCTGACCAATTCTAGTATTTTTAAAGTATTATATAGGTACTAAAGCCGATTTCGACAGCATCGACACTCCAATTGTGGTAGTTGAGCTGGACCAATGGATAGACTGGGAGAAAAACCCCAGGCTCCCTCTGGGATTCGAACCTGGGACTCTTGCACACCAAGCCACTGCTCTACCAACTGAACTACCTAGCCAGAGTCAAAATCCGGCAGCTGCTACAGGGGCTAGAGCCGATTTCGACATCATCGACATTCCGATAGTGATTGTTAAGCCTGACCAATCGCAACACACCGATTGTGCTTTTACGTACCAATTCCAGCATTTTTAAAGTACTACATAGGGACTAGAGCCAATTTCGACAGCATCTACACTCCGATTGTGGTAGTTGAGTTGGACCAATCGATAGGCTGGGAGAAAAACTCCAGGCTCCCTCTGGGATTCATACCTGGGACTCTTGCACACCAAGCCACTGCTCTACCAACTGAGCTACCGAGCCAAAGTCAAAATCCAGCAGCTGTTACAGGGGCTAGAGCCGATTTTGACAGCATCGAAATTCCGATTGTGATAGTTGAGCCTGACCAATCGCGACACACGATTGCGCTATTCCTGGCCAATTTTAGTATTTTTAAAGTACTACAAAGGGACTAGAGCCGATTTCGACAGCATCCCCCCCCCCCCCCATCGCTCTCATTACTGGAATTTGTCGCAATTTCGGTGTGTGTAAAGCGTTGCGATTGGTCCCAGGTCATTTAAGTAAGATGATTGTATAACCGGTATCGTCGTCGATCTGCGGCAATAGTGTAAAATTTATTCTTTAATTGCCAAGTTGGTGGCGGTGTCAATATATTGGTGCAGATAAATGGTGTAAGCGTGGCCAATTGGTTCAAAATCTAGGACGGGGCTGACCTTTACAAATCAATGGGAATTAAAATTTCTAGCATTAATGGGGTGGGGCATTTCTGTTTGTAAACCCGACTGTTTGTTTATCTCAACTCTCCTCAAGAAGGAGTCCGAGTCTGCGCAGATGCGTTTCCGGTGCATTTCCAATTCTCAGACGACACGAAGATTCCGGCTAAAATGGTAAGCAGCATACCTGTTTATTATTTGCGAAAGATGTTTGTAAGTCTACTGCTCAGCTTATTTGCCTGATTGTGCGATTGTGTGTGAGTTCGTGGTCGTCCGGTGATAGAGGCCACAATTTTCAATTTGTAGATATAGATAATTGTTAAAATGAACTGATTTTCTTCATAATCTTGTTTAGTGATTTTTTCGTTACAAAATTCCTGAAGATGTGAAAATTATTTAAGTTTGTGGTGGAGGTTGCGTGAATGACTCAAAAACAGTGATTGTTGACCACGTCAGACATGCTGAAAACTTTTCAGAATGGTCGGACATTTGGACCGGCAGTAATGAAAAATTTGCTGGACCAAATGGATTTTTGTTGGACCGAAAAACACCCTATTCGTTTGAGACAGATACTGTCAGTAAGATTGGGAAGCTAACTTTGTTTGTGAATGTGATAGGTTTAAAATGGAGGGGAAAAACGCTTTGGGTTTTATATAATTTTAATAGTGAAGTATGTCGAATGATGACTGTAAATTCAAAATTGTGGTTCTTAAAACAGTTATCGGTCCTTTGTACCGACCAAGTCCAATTTTTTACCGGTCCGGACAAATTTTCCCTGTCATGACTGATCGGACCAACAGTTTCAGCATGTCTGCATGTACTAGTAGTACTCTGTTAACTGTACATGTATGTGTGATGAACACGGGTTTGTTATGATCAATCATAGCCAATTAGATCCAAAACTCTAATTATCAGTTTTTGGATAAATGCTGTTTCATGATATCAAAAGTTTGAGAAACGACTTGTTTTCATTGATGTCTGATCCGTGGTAGGCACTAGGACCCGATATACAGATACTGGGCCCTTATTAGCTAGTGAGTAACGGGAGTGCAACAGACTGTGAATTGCACTGGTGCATTACATGCCTGTCTTGTTCTACGCACTACCTGTGGTTTAAAGCAATAATAACTCTTCGTTTCGGCCAAAAAATGAATTTTCCTGGAGTAAACAACAATTTTCCCATACTTACCAATGGTTAATGAATCCATTTTTACATTCAAAGTTAGTCCCTGGTTTTTTTCTAAAAAGTTTGGTTTTTTGTTAAAATCTCTTAAGAGATTTTAACAGAGTATAGACATCAATGGAGGTCACGTGGTCTAAAGCCAAGTTCAAATATCAGAATAAAAGCTATAACTGCTGTTTTTGTGGTAAAACAGAATATATTATATTTCTATGAGTTATTCACAAGGTTATTATTGTGAAATATAGGTCTCATACAAAGAGTTATTATGCCTTTAAATGAATATATAGCAAAATATGATGCATATTCTAAGTGGTAAGTGTGCTCATAAGATTAGTGCCAAGTTAGAATTTTTATGGCCATGTCCCATTGTTGTTGGAACTTATAATTATGGATGTGAGTATATATAACAAGCGTAAGTGTGGAACAGAGTGCTCAACAATACGGAGCATTTGTACACAATTAAAATAAATAAATAAATAAATAATCAAAAGACATGCAATAACCCTGACTCCGAGTTTCACGGGCATACCCAGAAGGTGTGCCCGATCGTCAGGAGGTTTATTTGAAAATGGTTTTATTAGCAGTTTTGCATACACAGCGTGACAACACTTACGTAGCACGCCGTGTTAGTTACGTCACTTTATGCCGACACATGGTAATTATTTCAGTTCTTTTATTCAGAGTATCTGGTGTTATCATTATCAACAGTTTTTCGTCTAAGCAAAGATTGCATAGGTGCTGATTTCTCCTTTGCGGTGTTGATTTCTTTATGATGTCCCATCTAATGTCATACTGGGTTTTATTTTCTGTTAATTTCCAAATGTATTTGGATAATTCAGTATCTGCAGCATATTTCTTGTCTCTAAATGACTTGGTGTGATTATTGTATCTTAAATTGCCCACCACAAAGACCTATATATTTCATGCATTTGTCCTTAGTAGTAACTGATGCTTGGTACACAATGTTGCTAGACAAACATTCCCCTCTCAAAGGACACTTACTTGGAGCTCTACAATTACATTTCTTATCTTGAGTGTTAACTGACATGTTTTTGAGAATTTTTTTATTGTGACCATGAATGATTTGCTGTATGTTTTTCATACAACAGTAGCTTACTTTTACAGTCGATCTGTTGAATAATCGATAAAGCTTGCTTCCGCGAGGGAAATGTTTGTCTAGCAACTGGAGGAATATATGCCCAATTTTCGTTCTTACATTTTTCGAGTATGGTGGGTTGAACCAAATAAGTTTCCTGTTTTGTCTTTTCACTGTGACGAGAGCTGCTTGCTTTAGAGTTATTACCCAACGACATTACGGTATAGCCCGCGGTTTGAAGGGCCGTCGTGTATACGTTATCTGATTCTTCTGCTACCACTCCTTCAGACGAAAGGGGTTGCAATCTTTTGCCGATGGCTTTAGGAATGTTCCTTATTATTGGGGGGGGGGGGTGATTTGAGTTTTTGTGAACATAGATCGGCTGGGCGTTCGGTTTTACAAACGGCCTGTGTTTCCCGGATTCTAAGTCTAGGTTAACTGTTGATAATGATAACACCAGATACTCTGAATAAAAAAACTGAAATAATTACCATGTGTGGGCATAAAGTGACGTAACTAACACGGCGTGCGACTTAAGTGTCGTCACGCTGTGTATGTAAAACGGCTAATAAAACCATTTTCAAATAAACCTCCTGACGATTGGGCACACCTTCTGGGTATGCCCGTGAAACTCAGAGTCGGGGTTATTGCATATCTTTTGTTTATTTATTTATTTATTTTAATTGTGTGTGTGTGTGTGTGTATGTATGTATATATATATATATGTATATATATATATGTATATAACAGCACATCCATGATACTGGATAACAACAATGGGTTATCATCTTTGAATGTCTTTCAAAACATTCCAATGTGTTTGATAACAATGGGAGCACTTTCTTGCAAAAGAGGATGGATTTGCCTTATTGTAACATTCATTTTTATGTACAGACACATCTGTGTCTGTACATATTGCCATCATCTGCGTCTGTCCTCGCCGATGTCGGCGCCGTGCACTTTCCTTNAGCATCGACACTCCGATTATGGTAGTTGAGCTGGACCAATCGATAGACTGGGAGAAAAACTCCAGGCTTCCTCTGGGATTCAAACCTGGGACTCTTTCACACCAAGCCACTGCTCTACCAACTGAGCTACCAAGCCAGAGTCAAAATCCAGCAGCTGCTACAGGGGCTAGATCCTAATTTAACATCTTCGATTTTCCAATTGTGGTAGTTGAGCCTGACCTATTGCGACACATCGATTGCGCTGGTCCTGACCAATTCCAGCATTTTAAAAGTACTACAAAGGGACTAAACCAATTTCGACAGCATTGATATTCCGATTGTGGCAGCTCAACTACCACAATCGGAATGTAGATGCTGTGGAAATCGGCTGTAGTCACTTTAATTTGAAAGTCAAAGATGTTATAATGTGATCTAGCCACTGTAGTGGCTGGCAAGTGTTAGCCCTTGCTGGGTAGCTCAAAGCGTTGGGATTGGTCCAGGTCATTTAAGTAAGATGATTGCATAACCGGTATCGTCGTCGATCTGCGGCAATAGTGTAAACTTTATTCTTTAATGTCAGGTTGGTGGCGGTGTCAATATATTGGTGCAGATAAATGGTGTAAGCGTGGCCAATTGGTTCAAAATCTAGGACGGGGCTGACCTTTACAAATCAATGGGAATTAATGTTTCTAGCATTAATGGGGTGGGGTATTTCTGTTTGTAAACCCGACTGTTTGTTTATCTCAACTCTCCTCAAGAAGGAGTCCGAGTCTGCGCAGATGCCTTTCCGGTGCATTTCTAATTCTCAGACGACATGAAGATTCCGGCTATAATGGTAAGCAGCATTCGTGTTTATTATTTGCGAAATATTTTTGTAAGTCTACTGCTCAGCTTATTTGCCTGATTGTGCGATTGTGTGTGAGTTCGTGGTCGAATTTCCGTCCGGTGATAGAGGCCACAATTTAAGAGATTTTTGCGTCAAAAATTTTCAGTTTGTAGATAGAATAATTGTTAGAATGAAGTGATTTTCTTCATAATCTTGTTTAGTGTTTTTCGTTACAAAATTCCCGAAGATATGAAATTTATTGAAGTTTGCGATGGAGGCTGTGTGAATGACTCAAAGACAGTGATTGTTGACCACGCACTAGTAGTATTCTGTTAACTGTACATGTATGGGTACTTTTGTAGTATACCCCCCCCCCCACCACCCCNGGAAGTCCAAGTATACATTGTATCAATCCTATGTTCACATAAAATAAGGTAGAGTAGCCAACTAAAACGCGGCAAGTTATTGACTGCGGGTACATTGTAAATTTTCATATTGTATTTCAATGGGGTGGATTAAACATGATTAAAACTAATAAAAAGACCACAGGTAATTACAAAAACATTTTATTTCAACAGCTTTGACATAGGTGAAAAAGACAATGTAAAAAAAATGTTTGAAAAATGAAAGTTTCAGGAAGTTACAGGGTGGGGGGGTATACTACAAAAGTACCCATGTATGTGTGATGAACACGGGTTTGTTATGATCAAGTAGATCCAAGACGGCAACCTTTATTGCCTTATGCTTTTCTCTTCTGACCCTTGAGCTTATTTGGCCTTCTTATATACAGTTTGCTCTCCAAAACATCAAAAATTGGGCCCTTGAGCAGGCCCCAAACCCCACACCAAGGGGCGATGAGCAGCTTCACAACTGAGGCCTGTCATTTTGGACCCCCCCCAACCCCCTTCAAATAATCCTGGATCCACCCGTGCCCATCATGTAATGATGGTGATGATACCTTGATACCTCACATGCCTTCACAGATTAAGAAAATTGTCATTGTCAAAGAAGGCAGGACATTTACTTTGGATGTGTAGATTTTTAAACTTTCGTTTTCACAATCTGTATTTTGAGCAACTTGTCATTCAAATTCGAGAACGCTAACTATCAGTTTTTGGATAAATGCTGTTTCATGATATCAAAAGTTTGAGAAATGACTTGTTTTCATTGATGTCTGATCCGTGGTAGGCGCTAGGACCCGATAAACAGATACTGGGCCCTTATTAGCTAGTGAGTAACGGGAGTGCAACAGAGCATGAAACGCACTAGTACGTGATATGCCTGTATGTGGAATACAGCAGCCAAGTCTTTTGTTCTACTGCTAGCTGTGGTTTAAATGAATATATAGCAAAATATGATGCTGTGTATATATATATATTCTAAGTGGAAAGTGTGCTCATAAGATTGGCGCCAAGTTGAAATTTTGATGTCTCATTGTTGTTGGAACTTATAATTTTGGATGTGAGTATGTATATATATATATATATATATATATATATATATAAGCACGTCCCTGATACTGGATAACAACATTGGGTTATCATCTTTGAATGCCTTTCAAAACATTCCTATGTGTTTGATAACAATGGGAGCGCTTTCGTGCAAAAGAGGATGGATTTGCCTTATTATAACAAACATTTTTGTGTGTTCCAAATGTTGCTGTGTATTTTAAACTTGGATATCACAAGATAGCAAGAAGGCGTAATAGTGCGACGATCAACTGTTTTTCAGATTATTTTCTGAGAATTCAGGATAACTGAAGCAAATGTTGCTGTGTATTTTAAACTCTTAAGCAAAAAGTGCTCTTATTCCCAAATTTTGATAGTTGAAGAAAACAGGGTGGCATGTGCAATTTTTAGAATTACAAACAAATAATTAAACTTAAATATATCAGAACTGTAAGCTGGGTGATACCATACACTGTATATAAGTTCAACTTAGAGAAGCTGACCATGGATATCACAAGATCGCAAGAAGGCTTAATAATAGTGTAATGATCAACTGTTTTTCAGATTATTTTCTGAGAACTCAGGATAACTGAAGCAAACCACATTGAACAGCAGTGCGGCGCTGTTATTCAGAATTTAGCTCGATACAAGCAGGCACAATAAGTGTCCAAAATTTGCGTCAGTAAGCCCCTTGTTAAATAAATATACCGTTATGAGCAAGGCTTTTCCAAGCGAACCATCCAGCAGTCATTTGGACGGCCGCTGACATCACCAGATGGCCTATATTTTCAATGAGGGCTAGACGGTTTAAGATTTAAAAAAAAATGACGTCTTGGCTTGTCTGGGTGGCATAAAATTGCATAAAATTTTCTAAGAGTAATTTGACGTACCCAGCTTTTATGATGCGTCCAGTTGAATGATACTACTTTAATCTGTAGTGCAGGCTATTATTCAGTCATGAAGAAACTACTTTCTAAAGCTTACAAAACACAATATAATATTTTCATTAACTTTAAAATACACATTCCACGCCGTATGCTGCAGTGACAAGAGTGGCCTTCATGCGGTACAAAACACGTCTACGCCCTAAACAAACTCTTAGCAAACTAACTGCCAAATTATGAAAGGGAACACCTTCCAGACCTTCATACATATGGCACCTGACAAAGCTGATAGACAAAAAGGCAATTTTTTATTTTCAGCGAGAGATCATTCGCAATCCGATAGAGACGAGGAGGCAATTTTCATATTTGTTAAAGAGACTTCATTTGCCAAAGAGCGAGACGAGAATGCAATTTTTGTATCGTCAGCGGGAGATCGTTTGCAACCTCATATTCGTTCAATGGCTTTTGTTTGCGGAAGATCATCAACCGACTCGGTCTCAGCGAGACGAGAAGGAAATTTTCATATTCATTCAATGGAGTTCGTTCAGGAAGGAGCGTCAGTGGAGGATCGTATCGATTGTTTGGTTCTGAGTGAAATAATAAAACGGAACTTAATTAAATCACCGGAATGTATTTAACATTTTAAAACTGAACGAGTTAAAACTGATGATTTTATTACTGGTGAAAAGTGAGCTATGATATTTGACACATTTAATTTTATCTGCCCTTTATCTGTTCGCTTAAGTGTACATGGGAATCTTGAAAATCTGTGTGTACAATTTTAAAAGGTCTGATTACGCCTCTGTATATATATATATATATATATATGTATGTATATATATATATATATGACTTTTCATTAATATTCCTTATTTCAACATGTGGTAACTTTGATCAGTGTTTCTGCCTTTCAGATAAATTGCATTGGGAATTTTATTACTATTAATATTCTAATTTAAATTTTCATTTTTATTTTCCTATTAATTAATGGATCATAACCCAAATCTTAAATTTTGTTCTTTTGTCCATTTGTTGATTTAATTTTCATTTAAGCATTTGCTTGTCATTTACTTAATTATATATTGATGCAGTCTGTATACAGATTTAAATACAGATCTGTACATTTAAATGTTCTTATCTGTCATGGTGTAGAATTAGAAATTAAAGTAATAAAAATTAATTCCCATTTCATTTTTTTGCAGGCAGGGCTTGTTTTGTTAGTTATCTTGGTGCTGCATGCCTGCAGTGAAGTAGATGCCAAGTCCAAATTTGTCTCTGTGTCACTAGATGCCAAATGGGAGTCGACACCACTGATGCTAGAAACTAGGTATAGCCTGCTTGGCAGTGAGTTCATGTACTGCGTTTATAAGAACCAATTACAAAATATTCAGACTTGGGGAAACTCATTGTCTGATAGGTCATCGCCGCTTGCAGATATGTCAGAGGCTAAACATAGACTAACACAAATAAGATACTTAGTTCGACCAGCACAGAATTGGGAGCAACTGCAGATCTTTTGTAGTACAGATCCTCTGGACCTTCACTTCTCAAAATTTTTCCTATGTCTGAATATTTGTTAGAAATAGAACACTTGCTAGTTCTAACATATTTCTGTCATAGGCCTTGTTCAGAATTGAAGTTATCGCAGTAGCTGGATTGATCTATCTCAGTGGGAATTTTGCTTAGGTACAGTCAATTTGATCAGCTTAATTTGTCTGGCACACCCCCTCACACTGCAACATGAACAGAGTCATAGACCACAAAGCTTTCCTGACTTTACCTAAGTATTTTATGTTAGGATGGGACGTGCCCGACAAGTGAGCTTATTACATTGACTGCACCTTGGTGAGAATCCATCCTCACTGAGATAGATTGATCCTGCTAATTTTTTTTTTTTTGTGTACAGACACAATGTGTCTGTACATATAGCCGTCACCGGCGTCTGTCGTCGCCGTTGTCTCAATAACTTTTTTTTTTATGTAAGTTTTAAGGAATATGGAAAATTGGCCCTTGAGAACTGCATAGCATAGTGGGGCCTTAAAGAGATGATCTTATTTTGGTATGGGTCCTGTGAGCATGTGCCTGAGGTCTTATAAGCAAAGACAGTCACTTAGAATTAGCTCATAGTGAAAGATAGGCTCTATTCCCATAGATTTTAGATCGATCTATCCCCGCGGGGAGTCTCACTAGATTACTTTCAGATAATCCGACTTAAATGTCCGTCCCGCCTACTGCAAGCTTTAAGGGGGTAATTAATTTTCGTGTCCGCCAGGGAGTTAGGTCGATCTAAAGTAGGTCGATCTAATCTATGGAAATGGGGTGATAGTCTGAAGGTTTTGGGTTGACTTAGTTTTACTATATATATATATATATATATATATATATATATATATATATATATATATATATATATATATGGACAATTAAAATCTGAACATGAGGCTTTTATTATCTACTAAATTTTCACAACCTGCATAAGCTAAATGAAAATGACTATATCATTTCAGCGAGTTTCTGGCCAAAGAGAGTAATGCCATGTTCTGGGCTTTTGTGGATACTGTGGCAGAGGCCAACACTGCTGACATGCAAGATAGTAAGTATACAGTTTTTCTGAATGATATGATTTCATTTTGCATGTCATCTTTTATACGCAGTGGTTTCTACTGGTTTAACTGAATGAACGCAGTGGTTTCTACTGGTTTAACTGAATGAACTACATGCTATTAAAAAGATTGTTTTATGAATTGCCAAGAATATACTTCAGTTTAAGGATCAGTGAGTGACCCTCATCAGTGATCAATCGGCAGTTGCTATCTGCATTGCATGATATTCCCAGTCACTGGAATGCTGTTAGAAGTCACCTGCATTCGTCATCGTGGGCATTTTTGGCAGCATTGCCAATCCACTTTCAGTGATAACCCCATAAGTGGAAAACTGTTTCACCTTTTGGCTTAAAACTTACAGAACTGATGCATATTCATAAAATGTAGATGTGGTTTTAAAATCGGCATGATTGGTCAAGGAAAACCGAGAGGCCTTTTGTTTTAAACTCACAGGAGTGATCAATCTTACTGAAATACAGGTTGAGTTTGAAAATCAGATCAGACCATAATTAAAGATAGGTGATGATTATGCTGTTAAGCATTATGTTTTATTGTATGTATATTGAAGAAAACCTATTTTGGACATGCCATTATGGTGACCATTTCAGGAAAACTTGCTGCTTATGATTCTCAAACTTACCTTGAATTTTGATGGGCCTGAAGACCTATGCTAATCACATCTTTTTCCTATGTATGTTACTTGCAGTGCATAGTTAAAAATTGGTGGCTCTAAAGCATTATGTAATAATTAAAGGAAACCCTGTTTTGGGCACTGCCACCATAGTGACCATTTAATTAGTACCACCAGTGTGTATGCTGGCTGTACTTGTGGTTTTAGTCCAGACCTGTCTCGTACAGCTCTGCCGGCTCCGCAGTCGGGTACCGGAAACAAGTCACCGTTACTGCTTCTCCTCCTAGACCACAAGGACCTGTGTCCCCATATCTTGGATTTAGGTCACATATAATCTCAACTTAAACCCCATGGGTTTTTTGTCTCAGACTGTGCATTGGCCTGGGCGTGACGCTTTTTTAAATGCACCCTTGACAAAATTTTTGAAAATTCAATGCTAAATATCTCCCAAACCAAAGGAATTATGGGAAAAATTACTACAGAAGTCTGACCGAAAGTCATATGCGGAAATTCCAAATATGCTCTTGGATTTGACTTTTGATCTACTTTTCACCATGAACTGAACTTTGCATATTTTCTGACCTTTATATCTCCAAAATTGGCAAAGAAATGCACATTGTTACTATTGAACTTGTATAGGAAGTCATATACTGTGTCCTTGAAATTGACCTTTGGCCTACTTTTTCCCCACCGACTGAACTTTGCATATTTTCTTGCCCCTCATATCTTCAAAACTAGCAGAGATATGCCCAGTGTTGTCCCTAGGTTTTCTCTTTTGTCAGCAAGAGAAACTGATGCAACACTGATAACACATTTCAAGGAAAACCAATTTACTCCAGCAGGTGGTACAATTTCCAGAGGCGGTAACACCCTTCTGATCCTCTAGTGAAAACCATGTCATTAACACTTCTCAACTTACAGAAAAGAAACATGGGACAAAAATACAGCTTGAATTTGAAAATCAGTCTAATTTTGCAATTCTGCAAGTAATTCTCTGAGCAATTTTATTTTTATGGTATAGGTAAAGTACGAGGCGCTGAGCTTTACNGCTGTTAAGCATTATGTTTTATTGTTTGTATATTGAAGAAAACCTATTTTGGACATGCCATTATGGTGACCATTTCAGGAAAACTTGCTGCTTATGATTCTCAAACTTACCTTGAATTTTGATGGGCCTGAAGACCTATGCTAATCACATCTTTTTCCTATGTATGTTACTTGCAGTGCATAGTTAAAAATTGGTGGCTCTAAAGCATTATGTAATAATTAAAGGAAACCCTGTTTTGGGCACTGCCACCATAGTGACCATTTAATTAGTACCACCAGTGTGTATGCTGGCTGTACTTGTGGTTTTAGTCCAGACCTGTCTCGTACAGCTCTGCCGGCTCCGCAGTCGGGTACCGGAAACAAGTCACCGTTACCGCTTCTCCTCCTAGACCACAAGGACCTGTGTCCCCATATCTTGGATTTAGGTCACATATAATCTCAACTTAAACCCCATGGGTTTTTTGTCTCAGACTGTGCATTGGCCTGGGCGTGACGCTTTTTTAAATGCACCCTTGACAAAATTTTTGAAAATTCAATGCTAAATATCTCCCAAACCAAAGGAATTATGGGAAAAATTACTACAGAAGTCTGACCGAAAGTCTTATGCGGAGATTCCAAATATGCTCTTGGATTTGACTTTTGATCTACTTTTCACCATGAACTGAACTTTGCATATTTTCTGACCTTTATATCTCCAAAATTGGCAAAGAAATGCACATTGTTACTATTGAACTTGTATAGGAAGTCATATACTGTGTCCTTGAAATTGACCTTTGGCCTACTTTTTCCCCACCGACTGAACTTTGCATATTTTCTTGCCCCTCATATCTTCAAAACTAGCAGAGATATGCCCAGTGTTGTCCCTAGGTTTTCTCTTTTGTCAGCAAGAGAAACTGATGCAACACTGATAACACATTTCAAGGAAAACCAATTTACTCCAGCAGGTGGTACAATTTCCAGAGGCGGTAACACCCTTCTGATCCTCTAGTGAAAACCATGTCATTAACACTTCTCAACTTACAGAAAAGAAACATGGGACAAAAATACAGCTTGAATTTGAAAATCAGTCTAATTTTGCAATTCTGCAAGTAATTCTCTGAGCAATTTTATTTTTATGGTATAGGTAAAGTACGAGGCGCTGAGCTTTACGAGAAATAGAGCAGATAATTGGCGAGGCGAAGCCAAGACAATTATCTGCTCTATTTCTTGTAAAGCTCAGCGCCGAGTGCCTTATCTGGCTTAAAGCAAGATTAATTAACCCTGTGCACTGGTGCGTGGAACGCATTCGTTAATGCCGTGACTTTACACAAAATAAAGCATGGCCCAACCTATTGTCTTTTGACAGGAGAGTGCTTTAAGGTTTTTTAAACCATTCTAACCTTTAGACAGAGAATAATCTACTTAAAATTGAATAACTGCTGTCAAAATGTATGCAACAGTGCAGGAATAAGTTAAATTAAATGGAATTGTTCTCATTATTACATGAAAAAATGGAACTTATGGATGTACAGGGAAAAGTGATATCTAGCATTCTACATGGATGTCCTTGAGGTCCATTGAGTGAGTGTCATTTTGGTGTCCAGATGTACATGAATTCAACAGAATGAAGTGATGTGAGTTACCAATGTACTCAGAAAAATTCAGCGAGACCGTTCTTTATGTTTTTAAATTATCTGGAATTTAGTATTATATTTGAAGTGGTGAGAAGCTGCCCCATTTTACCACTAGTTTATGAAACATCTATAAAATTATGTTTTTCTGACTCCTCTCATACATTTTAACATTCCCTAAGATAGCTCAAATAAGAGCCAACAATCATATCTGAAGGAACGTAATGATCATAAATTTACTGTTCAAAAAGGAACAAAACAATATTTCCATGATACGCATACTATACGTGGTTCTGGGTCTTTGGGGTAAGAGTGAACTGAACCGCATGTATGGGGTGACGGACTCTATGGGGTTGAAAAATGACGAGCATTATTTAATGAGCATGTTTTTTCCTTTCAGAAGAACCTAAAAGTGTATGAGATGATTCTGTCCATAGCAGAAAAACTTATTCCTTCCAAATAACAACTGGGCCTTCTCAAGTTTTCATTATCATTAAGATCTTATTCACCAGCTGTAGAAATGCATAATCAGGTGAGTAAACAGAAATGTCTTAACATTTATATGTTCAGGTATGGCAGTATGTGCACATATTGTCCTGTAGATCCATCCAGGCCTAATTGAGGAAAGAGCTTCTGAATTTTCTTTCAAACAAACATAATTTTAAAACATCTAACATCCATTATCAGTCAAACTAAAACTTATTAACTAACATCCAGTTATTTTTGTGATTTACTGGGTGTGGTATGCCCCCCCCCCCCTCCAGAACCTAAAGCGTTCTCCAGTCCCCCAGAATGTAAAATGTTAGACTGCCACATTAAGGATTTCTCTGAACCTACATCACAGTTCTACCAATGAGTTTTAACAGGGTTGTTCAGCCAATTTATAACTTGTTTTCCATAAACTTGGTTGTTGAATAACTGTTATAGCTTGATCTTTTCAAAGGGGGGAATTTCAGGTACTGTGTTTTACAGTTACTGTATTGCTTAAAATTTGAATCTTCCGATTCATTGGTAGGAACAGAACTGAAAAGCAGTCCACCTTTTAATTCTTTTCTACACATAATGCTATTTACCACAAATGCTGGTGATTCCAAAATTATGTATCTGAAGTCTTGATAATTTTTTCCCTATTGAAAAGGTCAAGTTATTACTAAATTGTGTGTGCAGTAAATTGTTAACTTTAAAACTCAGCTTTGTAAAGTATTAAATGAAAAATATTATATCCATGCCATTTTGGTGGTAAAACTGCCTTAAAATGGAATCTCATTTGAAGAATTTTTATCCTGTTAAAGGGTTATGTTGGTTTTGTTCTTAGGATCCAGGTATAGGTATATACATATTTTATAAACTTTACTGCTGTATACTTTTTAATTGAATTTTCTGTGTTCAGGTGGCCAAGGATAATAACCCTCCCCGTGATTGTGATACATTTGTCGACGTCCAGGGCAAGGTCACGTGTGATAGCAAGGAAATGAAACGACTCATTAACAGTGCCACTCAAAGGTACTTGCAAATTGGTAGACAATAAGATGTTGTGAAGTTGTGGCATGAACCATTTTAAAACAAAATAGACAAGACACTATGTCTGAAAAGAGGGTAAGCCTTATAAGGTATTTTATTTCCTCATCCACCTGTTTAGCTTCACAATGTGTAAAATAATGCAGCATATTGACCCTTTTCATCTTTTCCATGTTGGAAATTGCATTGTGGGAAAGTGAGTCCTATGCTATGTGGAAACACTTACAGCAGTGCTGAAAAACATGCCTGGGTTTACGTGCTGTGTGTCCCGTTGCTACAATAACAGTAAGAGAGATCGACACATGGTTTTTATAAGTTCCCAACAAACTCGTTGAAATGAAAAATATGGGTAGACAACATCGGTAGAAAGAAAGGAAAATTTTGCAGGTTTGGATCAAGAGCAGGAGACCGTGTTTGTGCCGAACATTTCGAAGGCTGGAAGAAAACCTATAATATGAGAAGATCAACGGTGTTTAAATAAAAACCATTAAAGTTTAGTTAATCAACTGATCGAGCGAAGACTCGACAAATAGAACTCAGGGGAAAACAATGCGTGAAAAAAAAACACCTAAATATGTGAAGAATAAATTGAAGAATAAAAAGAAAGAAAAGACTTTAAACATGAAGTTATAAAAAGAAACTGAAATGGAAAACACTTTATTTGAATGATTTTATTTGATTGAAAACAATAAAAATATGCATTAAAACATTTTAATAAATCAAATAATAATATTACTATAATTTTGTTTTGGTCTGACGGTTTTGTTTCAGTTTGACAGAATTTTCACGCTTGTCAGACCAAAAGTCTGACATTTTTTACCTGTCTTAAATTTTGTACACATACTAGTGTAAGACACAGTAAACAGTGTTATTATAATCTGGGAAGGAGTCAAAAATTCCTGTCTCAGCTATTTAACACACAAAATTAGAAGGTTTTAATTACAGAGGAAAGACCATAGTTGTGGCCGCCCCTCTTACCAAACAATTGAACAATTAACACTTGATGCCTTATCAGGTACCAAATGATTTAATTAGTTAACCGATGAACAATCTGCGTGTCAGTTTTACCTGTATACATAGTAGGTACAGTATGAGTCAAGCAACGCAGGGAATCTTTTCATTTTATTATTTAAAAAATCTCTTAAGACATCCTTTAAACAAGACACAAAAATCATAATGAATTGCTACTACTGGTACATGTACACATGATAGTAAATAAAGTGATATCGCCACAGCTGGCATATATACATGTAATATTATGAAGACGTACATACCTGTCCATACACTAGAAAGCTGTGTACGAGTCTACTGGCTATTTTGATTTAATAAAAAAAGTATAACATGTTTCTTTCGCATACCTTTATTGTTGGAAACATTTAAAAGAACTCTGAAGCTTAGGTTACTTCTTAATGTAAAAGGGTGAAAGTAAATTATTGTACCACCAGTATAGGCACTGGCAGTACACATGGTTTTAGTTCCAACCCATCTCGTCTGCTGCATCCACTGTATCCACTGGCTCCGCCACCATGTCATCACTACCGCTTCTCCTCCAAGACTGCAAGAGCCTGCATAACCATCTCTTGGACTTGAGTCATATATAATCTCAACTCATTCCACTTAAATTTTGGACTTTGTCAGTGCACAGGTTAGGGGTGGAGGTCATTGCAATGCACCCTTGTCCAAAATTTGCAAAATTAAATGCTAAATATCTCTCAAACCAAAGGAATTATGAGAAAAATATATGTAGATGGCTGACCATAAGTCATTTCTGGAGATTTCAGATATGCCCTTGGATTTAACTTTTGACCTTTAATTAAAGGTCAAACGGGCCAAAATTTTCTAAAAATGGGAATTTATTTTTTTACGAAAAAAATTATTTGCGCCAATATTCAGAAACTACACAGACCTAACCTATAATATTATGGGCAGGTATTACCCTTAGGGTCATCGTTCATCTTCTTGAGTTTGGGGTCAATCTGTGCATTTTTTTGGGAGAATCGGCCATCAGAAGCCAAAACTGAAAACTCTCTTGTTTTTGTAACTTATAGAGTTTGTCAAGCACAACACTGGAGGTGGTGTCTGTTATTTTTTTCTTTTCCATACTGTTTACGAGTTGTGCTATATCTAAAAGTACAATGGGGTGAAAATAAAATATGAAATACGGTAATATGCCATAAAAGAACACCAGGAAAAGATAACAGAAGGCTTTGCCAGGGACAGACAACCTACTGTCAAAAATGACAGAATTTCATGAAATTTGAACATCTGGAATTTCTGAGCACCTCCCATTTCATGAATTTGGCCAAAACAATATTTTAGTTATTTCAATTAATTTCTTCTGTAAGGATTTTATGGCAAATTGCTGTAACCCCAAAATAAGTCCTTTATATCTCCAAAACTGGCAGAGATATGCCCATAATTACTATTGAACTTAAATAGGAAATCATATACTGGCAGCCTTACTGTGACCTTGAAATTGGCCTCTGACCTTTCATCATGAAATAAACTTTGCAACATTTTAGTCCCTTACATCTCTAAAACAGAGATAAGGCTTATGGTTACTATTGAAATTGAATAGGAAGCTGTATCTTGCAATCTAACAGTGACTTTAAAATTGATCCTTGACCTTCTTTTCACCATGAACTGAACTTTGCCAATTTTTTTGTCCCTTATATCTTCAAAACTGGCCCATAGTTACTATTGAACTTGAACAGGAACTTGTATATTGAGTCTTCCTGTGACCTTGAATTTGACCGTTGACCTACTTATCACCATTAATCGCACTTCACAAATTTGGATTTTACCTTTTACTTCTCCCCATGATTTAGTTATAAATAGTGATTTTCAACAAAAAACTGTTTACTGCATTTTATAGAACTTGTCAAGCACAACACTGGAGTTGGTGCCACCTTTTTTTTTGTTTGTTTTCCATACAAATGTGCTTACTCCAGATGGTGGTACAATACCCAGAGGTGGTATCGCCTCTCTGATCCTCTGGTTTTAATATTAAAATTGTGCATTGGTTGTCAACTTGAGAATTTTATGCAGCAAATTATGTTTTGGACACATTTTTCAAATGCAGATTCCTATGAAGTTCATTTTCATCAGTTATTTTGAATCCATGTATAATTTTGTGAGCATGTCTGAAAATTACAATCAAATAGTTATTTACTTCTCATTGAGGATATTAGTGTGTAATTTTAGGAACCATCTGAAGAGAAGGTGAGACTGGCTGGGTATGGTGTGGAGTTGGCAATAAAGAGCACAGAATACAAAGCAAAGGACGATACAAAAATGCAAGGTTAGGAGTCAAACAAACATGCATGTGACACCTTATATTTCTGTCAAGTCACCTTCAGGGAGGGAGGTTGCAGATGTTGACAATGTCTGCACCAAGGGAGGAGGGGGACTGCTCAGCTGGGGTACAGATTAAAGCAACAATTTATATCCGCGTTCATTGACAAACAGGACATTAATGAATTGAAGATATTGGAGAAGAATTACTTTAATGACAAAATTTCTACATTGTAACTTCAGCTAGCTCCTCCTAGATCATTAGGGTGAGGAAGTTCAAACTTTTGGTATTGATAGACCTACCAGTATCATCAAGAAGATGCCCCAGTGTATGTGTGGGAACTGCATTAAGCATTTTTTCATGGATACTTTTTTATGTACAGACACAGATGTGTCTATACATATAGCCATCACCTGCGTCTGTTGTAACCGTGCACTCTCACCAATAAGTGGAAAACTATTTTACCTTTTTGCTTGAAACTTACAGAACTGATAAATATTCATAATACATAGGTCAATTCTGAAAATCGGCATTTTCTCAAAAGTTATGCTGTTTTTATGTACAGACACAGATGTGTACAGACACAGATGTGTCTGTATATATAGCCATCACCTGTGTCTATCGTCACCTTCATCGTCGCTGTGCACTTTCATCGATAAAACGATAAGTGGAAAGCCATTTTACCTTTTGACTTGAAACTTACAGAACTGATGAATATTCATAATGGGCAGGTCTAGGTCGAAAATCAGCATGATCAGGCCATTTTCTTAAAAGCTTTTCTAGAAGGATCGAACCAAAATGTAGACTTGTAACAAGCAAATTTAATGTATGGATAGGCAGGGAAAATGCAGTAAAACTTACGATGAAGACTCGTATAGGCCTACGGTACACAATGGTAGTGTCACAGTACCTATTGTATAGACAGTGGATAACATCGCCAATACTTTAATTCAGCCAGGCTGAATGCAAAGGATAAAGACAGACCTTGTTAGCTGCCAAGTGTCAAGAGATCTCACAGTCAATTATCAAGCACCAGAGAAGAGGGGAATTCGTTCAGTCTACAAAATGAGATACAGAATGAATTAGAAGAGATAAAAAATGAATTGAAACACTGTTAAAACTGACCATCTCAGGCAGATAGTCCAGCAATCACTGCTTGACTTTATGAACGAAATAAAAAAAGAGTTCAATGAGCGTGTTATGGAAAAAGAGGAAAGGCATACCAGCATGATAACCGAGATGAAAGACAGAATGGACGATGTAAATATGGACAATCAAGCGCTGGGGAAAAACTGGCCGAGAGGGAAAGGGAGCCGAGGGAACTTGGGAAGAGAGTAAAAGACAATAAACAAATGGCCGTGGAAACAAGCTGTTGTTCAAATAGGAATGAACAACACTCCAGAAAACAATGTTAAAGTTTATGGAGTGAGTAAATCTCATGAGAAAGTGAAAGAAAAAGTGATAAAAACACTGAGAGGGGCCGCATATGTCGAACTGCAGGAGAGCGAAATCATCACCACATATAGAATCCCAGGAAAAGCGGGCAGACCAAGACCAATAATTATTAAGGCGAGAAATGCCAAAGTGAAAACAAAAATTATGAAAAAAAGAAAAGCAATCAAACTGGCCGTCAAAAGGGTACATGTGGCTGACAACATTACGTACTTGAATATAAAACCTATACAGAGTCTCAGCCAACATAAACATATAGATAGTGCATGGTATTTTAATTGCGATGTCTACGGACAGGTCAGTCAAACTAAAATAAAGTTTGACATTAACGATGACATTGGGGAGAAAATAAAAAAAGACATTGACTGAATTAGGCCTGAATATAAAGTAAAAGATTAGTTTCTCTCTTTTGTCTTGATATCAATGTAGGAAAAATAAAAGTTGTAGCATCGTATATATTGCAGGGCATTGTTTATTACTAGTAAAGCGTAAAATAACCTACGGCACTTGTGTGACAAACTGGTTTTCAACAATCACATATTAGATACCGATTACGTGATAGATACAATACGAGTCGCCGAGCTTTACGTGAAATATTACGAGTGTATTGGCAAGCCGCAGGCGAGACAATACACAAGTAACTTTCACGTACAGCTCGGCGACGAGCGTTGTATCTGGCTTAAACTACGGCCTCTGATTGGTTTCCACACTAGTAATGCAACAGACCATGGAACGCACTCGTACATGACGTGCTTGTATGTCGCATACAGCACGGCCGAGTCTTTTGTTCTATGTCTTGCAATTTCAACTAATGTTCATGTCAGACATTTGAAAAGCATATCAATTTTCATGTTTTAATTATAAAGACAAGTCCAATAACAACAGCAGCACAAAATAGTGCCTTCATCAGGCACACTGAGAAATAGTGGCCTTATTTTTCAGCATGTTACAGTCTGTGACTTAAACTTTTCAGTTTTCTGGCCATTCGAATCACCAATTTCTTAAAATCTACTGGTCTGACTAAAAATTTACTGGTCAAAAAAAAAAAAAAAAAAAAAAAGCAGCAGACTGGACATTTACCTCTATTACATCCATACTAGTTATAACAAGACCTTGTTTTAATTGTCAAATCTTTCTGGATTTAGAATTACATTGTACATATAAAATTTTGGAATTCAGAAAAATATCAATCAAATTGAAAATATCTTCTGAAAACTCAGTTTCATAATAATATTTTGGTAGAATAATTGTACTGCCTGAAAAATTTTCTAAAAGTGAATAATTGTACTGGATATTTATGTAATACATACATTAAACTCTTCCATGTGTACACGCAAAATACTGGTAGTAAGAAAATGCAAAATGATTATCTACAATTGTTTATGTTTTTAAAATCCTTATTTATTTTAAAAAATGCAAGAGAAAGCCATGTAATGGTGCTCAGATGTTGCTTTAATTATATCATATTTATTATTAATAATAACTAACCTTAAATTTTAATCACTATGTAAATATTTAAAATTTATTTTAAATTAAACTTTTATCACATAAATTACCAATTGAAAATATCAAATGATAAATACACATGAACACAATGATCCAATATGCATGTTGGATTGAAAAAAAAAGCTATTTATATCATCTCACATTTATTTTTAAAATCCACCAGTCGCTTTAAAAAAAATAAGTTTACACCGTTTTAATCACTGTACTTTATGGCAGCTGAGCAGGAATCAAAACAATATCTGCCTTGGTCAACTACAGGTAGGAAGACAGAGATCTTCGCCACTGTATCTGCACTGTCGACATGTGTTCACCCCTCAACTCGGTGGCTTGTATTAATCGGTTCAGCAGTGGTAGGCCAAAAGTGTAGTGGTGGGGAATACATATCGGTGTAATTTTTTTTTTTTTTTTTTTACTATACTTTGAGTTATTTGGGAGAATCCGATTAAGAGTCCAAGCATGGATATTCTATTTGGGATCAAAACAATAAAGTAAGTTACAGTAGACTATGCATTTGCTTTAAGTTAATAAAAAGTTGTACAAACAATGCATGAAACCCCAGAATTTCGCAGGTAGGCTAAAAAATGCTCATTAGGGCAAAAGTTATTTTAAAAGTATGAATTCATGACCTACTTTTTTGTGCTGGGGCTTGTCATGCAGTGGCAAAAAGCACTGACAAGTGGGCCAGGACTTAGTATTTTAAAAGCTCTGCTTTTTGATAATACAGACATTGTGACTGATATGTTGACATCACAAGTCGGACATTTTCAATTTGTGCCAGATTTGTCCGGCTGTCCGGCTGTTTTTCTGGAACACTGCTTCTCCTCCTAGACTACAAGGGCCTTGGATTTAGGTCACTTTTAATCTCAACTCGATCCGCATAAAATTTGGGCTTCATCAGTGCTGGGGTCTAGGTGTGGTACTCATTACAGTGCACCCTTGTCCAAAGTTTGCAAAATTAAATGCTCAATATCTCCTAAACTGAAGGAATTATAGGAAAATTTTCTACAGATGGCTGGCCAAAAGTTATATGTGGAGATTTCAAATATGCCCTTCGATTTGACCTTTATTTCAAGGTGAAACGGGCCAAAATTTTCTAAAAATAGGAATTTTTTACAAAAAAAAAAAATTTTTTTGTGTCGATATTCAGAAACAACACAAACCTCACCTATAATATTATTGGCAGGTGTTATCATTAGGGTCCTCTTTCTCCTTGGGTCCTCTTTCTCCATGGGTCCTCTTTCTCCTTGAGTTTGGGGTCAATCGGTGCATGTTCACGGAAGCAGCTGCCATTAGATGCCGAAACTGAAAACTCTCTCTAATTCTGGAACTGTTAATGCTAGAGACCTCTTTTTTTTTGCATTAGATAGAGCTCAACACTGGAAGTGGCATGCATTTTTTTTTCCCATACGATTTACAAGTCAAACTTACTAAATAGATTCTTAGGCCAGAAGCGCAGCTTGTGTTGGAAAATCGGCGTGATTGCTTTCTGTTTCACAAAGTTTGAACAGCAGCTTTATTGGAATTTTTTTTTTCTTTTTTAATTTATTATTATTATTCAAACACTGGCATTTTCAAGATGTGATTTTAACTCCTATCCACCTGAAGCTCTGTACATTTTCTGCATTTCTACATAAGTAATAGTATTGGTGTTTGTCTTCAAATATTATGTAGAAGTATTTAATGCCCTGTCATCATTTTTCACATATTGGGATTTTCATTATGTGAATTTGAACTCTCATGGTCCTGAAACTGTTATCTTATCGACCATATTTACCTGTTGTGCATGATTTAAATTCAGTGTTGATTGGCTGTGCTGTTATTCCATAATTATTTATTATTGCATCAACATTGACAAAATTACATATTTTCTGCGTGTGTATTTTCTGCTTTTTGTCTGTACATTTGACAGCTTTGTTGCCTTGTATTCTGTTGTCATCAAGTTTATTTGCAATAATTTTACATATAAAACCCAGGCACTATCATAGATGTCATGGGTTCATGAGGGTGAGCTACTCTTAAGAATATGAGGAAGTGAGAAGATTTGCGGTGGCTACCCATTGACAAGATCTAGTTTTAGATGTAGATCAAATGAACTGTTAAAGAAACTGAGTGATTGATACTACTAATATTTCTACTGAGTATATTCATTGCTTTGATTTTTGTTTCTCATTATCAAGTAAATATGAATTTCTATAGTAAACAGTAATATCACATGTAAAGAGAATGTAATTGAGCAGGAAGGACCTTAGAATGTGTGCATGTAAATAGAATTTAAAATGACATTAAATGATGTTTTGTGAATAGGTGAATTAGTAAAATTTGCAACATTATGTTATTATTTGTTCCTTTGCGAACACAAAGAAATTGCATTCTATCTGTTTCATGCATACATATATGTTTTAGTTGTTTTGAATCTCTGTAAAAAGTTTTATCTGCTTACTAGCAGATGACTTGAAGCTTTAAGCGAACTTATGGTTAAGTCCTCTTCTGATGTGTTTGTTTGTAATTACAGCTGGTGAAGATGAGGAAGATGACTTGGAAGATGATGAAGGAAAGGATGTTCAGGGCATTGTGTTCTCATCTCTACGGTAAAAGTGACAGTCACATAGTGCTTTATTTTTCTGAAAACTATAGATTTTCTTAAACGTGAAACTCAGGGATATAAAACGGGTATACAAAGCATTTTTAGTTGAAAATTATTCACAAAAACAGCATTTTTACAGCATCAAACACGGCAAATAAACAAGATCTATTTCAAATTTAACCTCTAACAAAAGCCCAGTGCGTAGAAATAAAGAACTAAAAATTGCATTTACATCCCGCGATTGTAACATACCCACGTGTCACGTGACTTAGATACTAGCATATGAATGAATGGACAGGAAGAAGTGTGGAAAAATTGCTCAGCATACTTGCTGCCAGTAAAGGCTGAGTGAGCAGGCCTACCACATGACTGCCCTGATTTAACAAGTCAGTGCAGTGGACGATGCAAAGAAAAAAAATTTTAGCACATAAAAGGGATAAAAAGCAGAAGGAAGTACAACACAAAAGTTGCACAAATAAAAGTAGGATTATAATAGAGAGGGTAATACCATGTCAGCAGAGATACATAAGAAGTTTAATGTTTGGAAACCTTGCACTGTGGCAACGTCAAATGATGCAATTGCCACACTGGTTGGGAAGCCCCGATAGTATTAGTAGTTTTCAAAGACAGCAGAGTGTAAAACTGAATGCAAAGAGGGGACAAAAAAGGAAGTTAAAATTTTGTTTAAATGAATAATAAATACATCTAATGCTGATGATTATATAAGATAATTTTAGACACCACTCTTATGTCATCTGAACAATTATGATAGCACCTTCCTTCGGTTTGTATGCCCCTTTAAAATTCTCAATATATTTATGTGTAAAGGTAAACAGTAATGATTGCCAGTTTGTAGGATGTGCCGTAGGGCCTGAATCCATAGATGCTTTAGTTGGTAGTGTAGGCCACTGTGCTTGGTGAGGGTGGGATGTTCATTTGGCTCATCATTCCTCTTTCATTCTTCATCAAAACCCTGCAGTCCCGTTTGTGGAGGATCATAATGTTTTTTTGTGTGAAAAGTATGGGAGGAGTTCTGTAGATGGGTGAGTCATCTGGCACAGCAGTATGTGTCTTCCTGCACAGAATCATCATATGGCAAAGATGTCAACTCAAAATCAGTTCACCTGAAGACCTGAATTGTGATAATGTCAAATGTCATGATCTCTGTTCTGCATTTCATCCAGTATTAGAATCAATTTTTATTATCTTAGTATAATATAACTGAGTAATTCAAAACTGTTGAGCTTATTATTTTTCATTATAAAAAGAATACTGTGCAAAAGAGGCTACTGTTGAAAAATGTTGTATTTTAGATCATTTCAGTATAATATTTTGTTATTTTTTTGTATTCAGAATGAAGCATCCTGATTTGAAGGAGAAATTGAAAGAATTCAAGAAACATCTTATGATGAGTAGCAATGAGCTATCCCCTCTGAAAGTTTGGCAGTTACAGGGTATGTACAAAAGTTTTTCATATAGATGTCATTATTAGATTGGTGGATGAATTTTCATAATTTAGAGTGAGTTTTGTGGCTAGAGGGTGGGGCAATGCAATCAGACAGTGGGTTTAGAAATATGGAGTTATAAAAAAAGTAATACAACATTATACAGCTTGCAATTAACTCCTGTGTGTAATCATTATATATATATATATATAAACACACACATATATATATATATATATATAATGATAGTAATATTATGTGCCAGCATATGCTGGCAAAAATATACACATATATTAGGATATGACAGTAGGCTACAATACCTAGCACTAAACTATAATTATATAAAATATAATTTAGATGAGTAGTTAAACTACATGAAACTTTCCATTTATGATTAATAAGTGATCAGAATAATGATTTTAGTAATAATAGCAACTGGGTGCAGTTCAGTTGAGATATATCTCTTAACTAATATATATAAAATAAAAACAGTTCCAAATGGTTTGTCAAATAACTTTTCTTTTTCCTTAGAAATCCCTCTAAAATTACTTAACTGGTTTTTTAAGCATTGTGATAAACTGGTTTGGTAGCCTTAGATCATTTTCTATGGTTTTTAGGTGTATTGAATAGGTTCATTATCCAGTCAGGGTGACAAACACACATGCCTGTCATGCAAAACAGTAAATCACTGTTTTTTTTTTCTAAGGGTATTTCTTCAGAACGTATATTATGTTCACACATGGTGACTTTGTATCTTAATCCCATCCTGCCAGTCATTCTGATGCTCAAGATCATTTCTCCATATAAGAAAGTTGGCCCATGACACAGTGGTGCTGTTGTCCGACAGGGCTGCCCTTAACCAAACAACACTCTTTTGCAGGAAAAAAAGGGTTGATTGACAAATGTCAACATGTAATTTCCATTTATTTTATCAAAGATTTTCTTTGCAATATTGCTTTGACTTACTACTCTATGCCTACCACAGATTTCTGTGTAGTCTTGGTAACAAATAGCACTAAAACAAGAATTAGTTTCAGCAAATGTGCACTGCTTGAAATTGTACGTCTGTTTGGTTTAGATTTCACGTCATTGGATTCTTTCTTTGAAGCAGGTTAAATGTCAGTTAATATCTTAACAACAACTGTACAAAGATATAGAGTTGTAAATTTGTGACAGTCCTGTCATTTTCTAATAGAGAGTATTATGTATATGAGTATATTGTTGTCAGAATACAGAAGTGTTGTGAACATGGTTTTGTAAGCACAACATAAAAGTATTGATTAATATATTACATAATTGGGCCCTTAACTCGAAAGTATCACGCATTGCAACCAAGGGCAAGCGTCTTGATTCCATAACTTGCCCATGCTCGCCCCATATAATACACTGTAGCCTCTATGTGATATTGCTATTGGCAATACGTGATGCTTTCGGGTTACGGGGTCCTGGTATGAAGTCTAGTGAATTGTAAAAAAAAAGAAGATGATTGTTCTATCTAGGTCTCTGGCTAAAGTCAGTGTCAAAGATGACATGCGTAGGGAGGTAAAGTAAAACCAAATGGTGGGTCCATTATCTGCAAAATGGTGTCATATTATAGATATTCACTCATGTATGTCTGATAGATATATGGAACGTAGGAGTACATTTCCAGACTCAGATATCATTGTAATTTTTCTAAAAACTACTTTTTTATAAATGGTGTATATTATTGTAATTGTACTAAAATCTACTCTTTCATAAATGGTATATATCATTGTAAATTTTTTAAAAACTATATACTCTTTCATTAATGATATATATCATTGTAAATTATTTAAAAAATACTCTTTCATGGATGGTAATCCAGTTTAAGTCTTTAAGGATTAAGATCAGGTGGCAGGAACATGACTTTCTTCTTAACCAACCAAGATTTACAATAAAAAGCTAATTTCAACAGCTATATTCATTTTATATCATTATTTCATTATGTAATTGTTACGTATAACACTAAGTAGGTTTTCTCAAAGAAAGATTTAGACAAGTGTCAAAACTAATTAGAACCTACAACCAATGAAAGATTGCATTTATATGCAAGATCTAAGATTTGTCTCACACAATGAGCCTGGGACTTAATAATACCAGCTCTGTTTTTTACGGGTGTATCAGCCATGGAAGGGGAATCATTGAAGTGGTCATTTTATAAATTGGGATATGTTTGGTAATTAAACATGTATCAAGAATATGAGACACATTTCTGTTAAAGGCAAAGGGGCTAAAAAAGTATGCTGTGTAAATGTAAGTGTAGCGCACTCAAGTTTTTAAGGTATATCTCCTTATGTTACCATTATGTAATTAAATAATAATATGAAATATGCCATATGATTAGTGCTGCATTCTTGCCAGTCCATTCTTAATTAATTGCAGTATTTGAGCAGTATTTGAACATTCTCCCTGGGGAATCGGCTCTATTCTTCAATGGCCTACAATATGACCTTGATATCAGTGATGTGTTCACTTTGCTGGATACATTACGAGCTGATGCCAAGATTATGGAAGGCTTATACAGTATGGGTATTAAGGTAAGTAGTTTGTGCTTCGATTCTATACCAAAAAGAAAAATGGAACATGGTAGTCAAGCCTGTCTTAAAAAGTTGCCAAAGTAGGCAGATAATGGTTAAGTTGATTTGAATTAAGAATGATATGTGCTAAATATTTGAATCTGAGTTTATTTTTGGCAAAAAGCTGTGGTTTTATTAAATTTCAGTTTCTTGTAAATATAAAATAACTCTGTGGCCAAAGTTACTTGGCACTACCTATCTCTCTACACAAGTGTTGACCAGAATTTGCCTTACTGACAGCTGGGAGACCAGCTTCAGTTGACATCATGCATGTGTTGATCATAATCAGGTAGCCTGCTGAGAGGAGGTGCAGCAAAATGGGTCAAACCAGTTTTTCTTTAGGTGTTCAAATAGTGTTTTGCTTGCTATCCTATATCCTGTAATACTTATATGCTGTTTGATGTATTAGGGTGAAAGCCTAAGTAGCCTCCTTAAGCTTGACTTGAAAGAAACAGTTACCAGTTATGCTGTAGATATCCGGAATGGGCCCATACAGGTAAGCCAGAGAAAGTTTTTACCCAGAAAGTTGAAGGGGCAAAAAATCAAACACAAATAATTTATGGATAAATAAACATAAGTAGTTGGTAGACAGATGAAAGAAATGATATATGGACAGTCAGGGAAGGGGCGAAGAGATGACAGGCCTTATTAATGGATTAGGAGTTTACTAACACTACCTGCAGATCTTTCAGCACTAACACCTATATTAACCACATAAACTGCAAATTAACCTCCACTACCAGAGCGGATGAATATTAGTGCTTGGAATCGCGTTGGTGTGCTGGTTGATTCACTGGTTATTTGGTTAATATGGTGTTAGTGCTAAAAGAACTTTGGGTAGTGTTAGTAAACACGTAATCCATTTTTAAGGCCTGGGTGGAGAAGCTAATAATATCTGGGCAGACAGGAACAAATTGTATGAATAATTCCAGATGGGTTACTCTCTAACTGGAATGATTGGATTTGTTATAAGGTTGACATAAGGTTGTGCATATAGAGATAGAGCTTTATGTTGGGTGACTCCTGTTTTGACCTAAAATATAATTTTGTAAAAGAACAAAGTCATTAAAATGAATAGATTATTTATTCACCTAGATAGACTCAGATAATACCTGTATTTCAGTATATCAATGATCTTGAGAAGGACAGAAGATACCAGCAGTGGCCCAGCAGTGTTCAGGACATGTTCAGACCCACCTTCCCTGGAATGCTAAGACATGTCGCCAAAAACTTTTTTACAATGGTCAGTGTTTTCTTAAATACCATTTCTTTAGTAATGTTTTCTTCAAATTTTGATATAATCTCTTCAGTACAATTTTTATGGTTTTAACAACTAGAAAAGCATTTAATATGAAACATTATTTCATATGTTGTACAGAAAATAAATAGGAATGGTGACCTAAATAATCTTCATTTCAGTTTATCTTTATGCCTATGTGAAATTAAAACAACTTTTACTTGTTTAATATATACAAACTATTTGTATTCAGATTATGTGTCTTTGTCATCTCCGTATCTGTTATCTTTGCTTATGCTGTCTGACATTTGTTCAAACCACATTTGCCAGACCATATTTCCAGCCCCCATTCTTCCCAGGAAAGAATATAGCTGCTTTTCATTTATCTATTTGAGGCATTTATACATTTCTTGAATATTTTACTGATAATAAGAAAGGAGACAAAAAGTATAATAAAAACAAAGGTATTGGCTAATTATTACATGATTCAGGAAGCTCACTTACCAGCATAAACAGCCATGAGAGTTTATCTGAAAGGGATAACAACTGTTTGTATGAGATCATTTCACAATGAATACATTGTAAACAACTCGGAGAATATATAATAAATTCCATTTTACCACCAAAACACTGATTATCACAATTTTTCTGGAATCTGTTCTTGCCATATGACCACTTGGACTATCTTCGAATGTCCCAGTAGATTCATTAACCTTTGGTAAGAATGAAACAGTATCTTCTTTTTTGGCCAAAACATACAGTTGCTATTGCTTAAAATTATAAAATTGAAAAGATGCAAGTTTTGTAAATTTGCCATTGCATATCATTTTTAAGTAAACAAATAGCACCATTTTATTAGTTTTACATCATTTGATCTAAGTGAGTTTTTGAATAACAGGTCAAGTAAATAATAATAATGAAACTGAAAAAAAAGAAAATAATTTTCCAAGGGGTAGTGGGGAAACAATTTAAACCGACAGTAAGTTCATCAAAAGGACACCTGTATGAGTGAGATTATCTGTTTACCCCACCCTGTGATGCACCTTAATTATTGGGGGAGGGAGGGGTACCAGGGGGAGAGAGGGGTACCAGGGGGAGGGAGGGGTACCAGGGGGAGGGAGGGGTAAAACAATAACAAGAGTCAGTTCATGAAAGGGATACCTGGATAAGTGAGATTATCTGTTTACCCACCTCTGCCTGGAGATACATTTTGATTAAAGGCAGGTGCTTTAATTTTTCTCAGTTTCACATTGTTCATTTGTATAGTAGTATTCATTACAGGGGTGCATTGTCCTGATACTCTTTAGATTGGTGTTCATTTTCTGTTTATCATTATGTAATAATACATAGAATTAACAAAAAGCTTATTTTGTGCAGTGCTGCCATAAACAATATTAAATGAAAATTGTGTTACTTATTATTCTTCAACTTACATGAATGATTCTAGGGACTGAAAGATGTATCAAATTGTGGCACAAATATTGGTGATGATTATGCTTAAAATGCACTTAAAACTATAATAAACACTTGCATCAATTATTTCCGCACTGCTTGGTGTTTGTACATTTGGCACCTTTGCTGCCTTGTTTTATGTAAATTATTGGACTACTTATTTTATTGGACCTATTAGGCTTTGGAATATTTTTGACTTGAAAATGTCCCAAATTTTGTTTTAGATAACTGGCAGTATCTTTTTTCCATCTTTCTTACCTTTTTTGTGACTTATTTAGATATTGTTGTTGAATCATAATGTATTAATTGCAATGTGAAATGAAGTGTGCATGGTATATAGAATGAGAACTTGTGTAAAATAGTCATGGTTTGAGGGGCAGATAATCCACTGTTCATAAACTTTTTCCATGTTTAGTGCAATGTGCCAGTTTATTTAAATGGAACAATAGTAACGAATATGTTTATAAAGTGAATGCATATTTGATAGCTTTTACCTACTAGTATTGCATGTATTAATGACAAAAACATTTATTAACTTCTGATATGTCTTCACAAGGTATTTATGGTGGATCCTTCCCAGCCAGATGCCAGAGATTTGCTGAAGATGGCAGAATCATTCTATGTGCACAATGCCCCAATCAGGTAAAACATTTAATGTCACATTGTACTCTTTTAGTCATCTGACCTCTACTTTGATCCCTACTGTGCTATTACTTTCACACATCAGTGCTTTCGATAGATGTGCTGTTAGCCAATCAAATCAAACTTTGTGGCTGAGATGTCTTATAGTTTAGTGGTCATTTAGCAAGCCCTTTAAAGCACACGGAAATTGTGAGCAACTTTTAGCTCAACACCTAGGCCTTGGTGGGTATGTTTGGGACAAAGAAAGCAAGGGAGTGTAGTTACTTTTTACACTTAACATTTTGTACGGTGTGTTTGAAGTACCAAGTTGAACCTTCTCAACATTAATATTTTTTGGCTTAGGAGTTCAACCCTTTTGTAATTATTAGAAAATGGCTTACTAATACTGAAGGTTGGTGGTTTGTTTTAAATAGCTTCTGTCACACACACACACACACATGCACAAGCACAGGCACACAATCCAGTGACATCTGTTAACATGCTGATCTGTTTCCAGACTAGGCTTACTGTTTGTAGTGAACAATGAGAAGGAAGTGGATGGAGAACAGGATGCAGGTGTCGCCCTCTACAGGGCTTTCAACTTTGTGAAAACAGCCAACACTGTGTCTGCTGCTCTTTCTTTTCTTACTGATGTAAGTGACTGATACTTATAAAACTGCTAGTTCTAGGAACTAAGCTTTTTCATACCTTGATTGAATTCTTTTCAAGTGCTCTGGTAGCTGTACAAGTGATGAAGATAAGGGGCAATCTAAGGGATAGTCACTGCAACATATAGCATGTTACTGGGGTAAAACTTACGTTTACATTTGTGTCACTAGATACTTGATCAATCAGATCTTGATACTGACAGAGATGTGTTGATTTTTATGCATATTGTGGTAGCATACTGAAAATGTAGCTCAATTTTATGTAGTTGCATTTGGCATTTCAATTCAGTGGACATTACAGAGCTCTTTGAAATAAATTGATGAAATTGACAAAGCCTACCGGTGTTACCATCTGATTGATTTGATTTAATTTGCTTTCTGGTGTCGTTTTGAGAAAGTATATTGGAAATGTTCTGTTGATTGTATGTATTTAAAGGTAAATCCATCAGACTTTCCTTTGAATAACATTTATTTTGCTTTTATTATAAGGGGATTCCCTAAGTATTTATAGTGTTATATGTGGCCTCAAATGAATTTCCGCCCCTCCCCTATTTTTGATAAGGAACACACTCTTCTTGGCTAATGTCAATGTTACTACAAAATGCATTTGAAAATGTAGGAAGGTTTATTTCAGATAATTCATATCAGAAAACCCGTGTTCACATGCGAAATTAACCAACATAAGGTGATAGATTTGCACTGCTGGTATATGACCGACAGATTTAATATCTCGAAAGGGAGGTGCCTCATAAAAATTAGAAGTTTTGTTATAAAATCTCGAATCAGCTAAATCAAAATATATCTTAGTTATTGTTGTAATCTTATGTTATAATAAATACAATCTCATCATAAAAAAACCTGATGTTCTCGGACTATTTATTAGCTAAATTGGTATTTTTAGAATTTGGAGGCTAAAAACACCAGAGTTGTCTGGTTCTCATATTGAGGCACTACATATTGTTCATGTGCTTAGCAACATAGAAATGTGGAACCTGGCATGGTTCTTGATATTGACAACAGAAATCTCTATTTTATAACTCTATACGTGATAGTATCAATGTAATTATACATTGTCATCAGTATGAGTTTTTCTTTCCTTTACAAATCATTTGTTGGACTATATGAGCATGAACTGATAGCCCTCGGTGTTCAAAAGGGTAGTGAAGATGTTCCTATATTATCTGTTGTCAGGTGTTTGATAAGGTCCAGGCTGGAGATTTGACAGCAGACCAAGTGGTTGCAGAATTCAGGTCACAGTATCAAGATGAGGATGTCAACATGGTGTTTTCTTCAGACTCAGATTATGATGATGGTAGAATAGTAAGTAGAGTGCTGTATATGCTCACACCTTATACCTAGATAGTCAGTATGACATCAACATATTGTGACAGTCAAAATTATGACATAGACACAAACAAATATTAGGTAGCACATATCGCTGTGCACAGAGAAACTGTAGGAAATTGACTGCTCACTACTTTTGCATTCTTAGCCCATTACCTGAAAGTGATAATGGGAGAAAGGAATGCAAGCAAGTGCATTAGAAACTGTTGTTTTCTATGAATTGTTTATGCAAGAAGTGAGAAGCACTGAAAGGCTTACTGCAAAAGCTACTATCATGTTGTCTATCGCTTTCATTAATGAGAACTATCTATTGACAGTATCTGTGTTGAGAGACAGAGAAGAGGAGGACACAGGCAGTGAGTTACTTTTATCAGTTGCATTCAGCTTGTTTACATTTTTGACAAGTCACATGAGATTTTTTAACTTTTAAAGGCAGTAAGAGGTGTTTTAAGAGCTTCTGTCGTTGATGATAATCATTTTAACTCAGGATTTTAATTCTTATTATCTTTTTAGTACACTTTTTTATTTATGAACAAAAATGACTAAACGTATGATGCAAATAGAAGAAATGAGCTTCAACATATTTAATTGTTAGAGAATCAGAAATAACTCTAAGCCTGAGACACCATGAATTAATGTTTTATTGTCCTAATACATATAATACATGATAAAGATAAAATAAGCCCAAATCTTGTTTTAAAACCAAGTAGTCAACCAATCAGTCCACTAAGGTTTATTATTCAATGTGTCATTTCTTTCATGATAACAGAGTTCTGCAGAGTACTTCTCCCTCATTGGCCTCACCTCACTGCCTCAAGTTCTCCTAAATGGGGTTCCTCTCAAGAAAGAGACACTTAACCAAGACAGTTTTGAGGAAGGTGTGGTTATGGAGATAATGAAACAGACTCCAGACTTCCAAAAGGCTGTCTATAAGGTAAGAATAAAGATAAAATTGTTTTAAAACAGCACACATTCAGACTTAAGACACCTTATTTCCTACACCATTGTGTTGTGTTTAAAGAATTCATGTAATTCCTGGAACATGTGCAACTTGTATCTTTAGTTTTTTTTTCAACTGAATTAACTGGATTGAAAAAGTCAATAATAAAAGTTTAAAATGAAAGTTAATGAATTTTATCATTTTACTGAAAGTAAAAACATGTAACTTGAAATCAGATGATTTTTAAATGTTAAATTTTTTTAATGAATTCATGGCTGATGGATATCAATTTTAAACATGTAATTACCCACCACTAAAAATGGCAAGCATATAGTTGGGGGGGGGGGGGGCATATAGTGAAATTTTCTGTGTCCCCCAAAGTTGGGGGGGGGGGGGTGCTTGGTTTCTGTGTGTATAGTTATAGTACTACCAGCTTGTGTGTAGGAGGTGTCTTGGTTTTAGCCCTAACTAGACTGAAAATGCTCAGTATTAACATAGTTTACATCAAAAATATTAAACTGTGTGTGCAGTCTGTCGTTTGGGATGTCATACTCTGTGAGGATGACTCCAATGTTCAGTAGGTAGAAACCTTTACTAGTGTCTTAAGAAAAGATTTGCCTTTTTTTGTCATCATTACACAGGAAGCTATCATAATTTGACAGGGTGAACTGACTGACAGAGATAATGTGTTGGACTGGATAATGGAAAAAGAGGATGTTTTGCCAAGACTGAATGACCAGATACTGGACACCAAGGACAAGAGGTACCTGCAGTTTGGACATGATGCAGATCAGTAGCAGATCAGTGGGGAACAAGAATTACAAAATATCCTTTTACAGTTGCTTGAAATGTGGCTGAATATTTTATCACATTAAATTATTGATTCTAACTCATAAGAATAAATTGTACCACCAGCGTTAGCGCTGGCGGTACACATGGTTTAAGTCCCGTCCGGATCGTTCCGCCGGCTCCTGCGGCTCCGCTGGCTCCGCCGGATGGCTACCGTTACCGCTTCTCCTCCTAGACGGTAAGGGCCCCCGTACCCATCTCTTGGATTTAGGTCACCTATAATCTCAACTCGTTCCACGTAAAATTTGGGCTTTGTCGGTATTGGGGTCTAGGTGTGGCACTCATTGCAATGCACCCTTGTCTACAAATGGCAAAATTAAATGCTAATTATCTACCCTACGGAAGGAATTATGGGAAAAATTTCTACAGACAGCTTTCCAAAAGTCATATGTGAAGATTTCAAAATGCCCTTGGATTTGACCCTTTACCTTTATTTCAAGGTCAAAAGGGCCAAAATTTTCAAAAAAATGAATTTTTTTACGAAAAAAAAATTACTTGCCCTGTTATTCAGACACCACACAGACTTAACCAATAATATTATTGGAAAGTGTTACCCTTCAGGTCATCATTCATTTCTGTGAATTTGGGGTCAATCGGTGCATTTTCACGGGAGTAGCGGCCGTAAGATACCGAAACTGAAAACTGTCTCTAATAGGGAACATCCGAGATAGCCTATTTTGAACATCTGCGCAGCAGATGACGTCAAACGAGACCTGGATTGGAGCGAGATTTCACGAGAGGTGGGGTTAAAATCTGCCATTGAAACTTCTCTCGCGGTTGGGCACAAGTCTATGTTATAGGATTGCATTGAGTAAAATTTGGCGTTGTCATGTAATTTGAGATAAAGCAACGCAATGGCGAATTGCTAATGTCGTGTCGTAGGGTGCATTGCAGTTAAAGCTAAGCGAGAAAACCAGGAAAATGACCATGGATGACGGACACTACTGGCGAGAGAAGTGATGTAAAGAAAGAGAAGTTGGGCTTGATCAGATTAAAAGGACTAAGTGCCGACATATTTAAAGTACAGATCAGGTCGCAGTATTTTGTAGGAAGAAAGGGACCAATTGCAGACAACTAGCCCCCGACACGTCACTGGCTTCAAGGCATCACCGTATAGACCGTATCATCAACGGTAGAGGGGCATATTAATAAGTTTTGTGTGTGTAGTTTACAGGACACCATGGTTTATTAATGTAATACAGCCCTAGTACTTGTGATTAATAGTCTTTTACGGTAACCAGGCCCGTAGCCAGCAATTTTAGAGGGGGCTCGTTTTCTGAAAAGTGGACCTTTTACCATAAAATCCTCAAGTACATAGATCAAATTGTACCCAGAGTGGACCTTTTCCCAGCAANCTTGGTTTCTGTGTGTATAGTTATAGTACTACCAGCTTGTGTGTAGGAGGTGTCTTGGTTTTAGCCCTAACTAGACTGAAAATGCTCAGTATTAACATAGTTTACATCAAAAATATTAAACTGTGTGTGCAGTCTGTCGTTTGGGATGTCATACTCTGTGAGGATGACTCCAATGTTCAGTAGGTAGAAACCTTTACTAGTGTCTTAAGAAAAGATTTGCCTTTTTTTGTCATCATTACACAGGAAGCTATCATAATTTGACAGGGTGAACTGACTGACAGAGATAATGTGTTGGACTGGATAATGGAAAAAGAGGATGTTTTGCCAAGACTGAATGACCAGATACTGGACACCAAGGACAAGAGGTACCTGCAGTTTGGACATGATGCAGATCAGTAGCAGATCAGTGGGGAACAAGAATTACAAAATATCCTTTTACAGTTGCTTGAAATGTGGCTGAATATTTTATCACATTAAATTATTGATTCTAACTCATAAGAATAAATTGTACCACCAGCGTTAGCGCTGGCGGTACACATGGTTTAAGTCCCGTCCGGATCGTTCCGCCGGCTCCTGCGGCTCCGCTGGCTCCGCCGGATGGCTACCGTTACCGCTTCTCCTCCTAGACGGTAAGGGCCCCCGTACCCATCTCTTGGATTTAGGTCACCTATAATCTCAACTCGTTCCACGTAAAATTTGGGCTTTGTCGGTATTGGGGTCTAGGTGTGGCACTCATTGCAATGCACCCTTGTCTACAAATGGCAAAATTAAATGCTAATTATCTACCCTACGGAAGGAATTATGGGAAAAATTTCTACAGACAGCTTTCCAAAAGTCATATGTGAAGATTTCAAAATGCCCTTGGATTTGACCCTTTACCTTTATTTCAAAGGTCAAAAGGGCCAAAATTTTCAAAAAAATGAATTTTTTTACGAAAAAAAAATTACTTGCCCTGTTATTCAGACACCACACAGACTTAACCAATAATATTATTGGAAAGTGTTACCCTTCAGGTCATCATTCATTTCTGTGAATTTGGGGTCAATCGGTGCATTTTCACGGGAGTAGCGGCCGTAAGATACCGAAACTGAAAACTGTCTCTAATAGGGAACATCCGAGATAGCCTATTTTGAACATCTGCACAGCAGATGACGTCAAACGAGACCTGGATTGGAGCGAGATTTCACGAGAGGTGGGGTTAAAATCTGCCATTGAAACTTCTCTCGCGGTTGGGCACAAGTCTATGTTATAGGATTGCATTGAGTAAAATTTGGCGTTGTCATGTAATTTGAGATAAAGCAACGCAATGGCGAATTGCTAATGTCGTGTCGTAGGGTGCATTGCAGTTAAAGCTAAGCGAGAAAACCAGGAAAATGACCATGGATGACGGACACTACTGGCGAGAGAAGTGATGTAAAGAAAGAGAAGTTGGGCTTGATCAGATTAAAAGGACTAAGTGCCGACATATTTAAAGTACAGATCAGGTCGCAGTATTTTGTAGGAAGAAAGGGACCAATTGCAGACAACTAGCCCCCGACACGTCACTGGCTTCAAGGCATCACCGTATAGACCGTATCATCAACGGTAGAGGGGCATATTAATAAGTTTTGTGTGTGTAGTTTACAGGACACCATGGTTTATTAATGTAATACAGCCCTAGTACTTGTGATTAATAGTCTTTTACGGTAACCAGGCCCGTAGCCAGCAATTTTAGAGGGGGCTCGTTTTCTGAAAAGTGGACCTTTTACCATAAAATCCTCAAGTACATAGATCAAATTGTACCCAGAGTGGACCTTTTCCCAGCAAAAAGGGTGGTTCTTTCGAATCCCCCGAACCCCCCCAAAATGATTTTATTTTACTTCTTTATAAATAAAGTTTAATAGTAAAACATTTATAAAGAAAAATTAGTTGCAGTTATAAAGTTTTTGTTGTTCAAACGGATCTCATGAAATGACCAGCCAATGAAGAACAATCAAAAATGAACAATATCTTTAATATGTCTATTTTGCATCCACTGGCACGTTTAGACAAGCATCTCTTTAAAATCCCAAAGACAGTAATATACAGTGACAATTTAAAAATGAAAAAGAGTGGATAACTATATTAAGTTCTTGACATCTACATCTGGGAAATAGTGAAAAAAAGAAGTTTGTAGCCAACACCGATTGAAGAATATTTGCAAAAAAAAAAAAACAGAAGTAGGAAATTTCATATTGCAATAAGCTGGAGTTAACAATTTAAATTTAGTAATTGTGTTAACCTAAAAATGAAGCAATTAAGCCCTTGACAGCACTGGATTATTTTATTTACAAATGTCCAATGCTTGTAGAATGTACATGGACCTACTTTCAACATTGATCTCATTGAAAGCAAAACAGTCATGTCACTCCCATAAAGTGACAAAAAGGTTGCAAGTGAATCTCATGTCAGTTGTACGTACATATTATATCAATACTTTTTCTTTATAAAGTGAAAAAAGAACAAGCCTGTAGCTCAAAAATTTTGCAAGTTCAGCTATTTTTCAAGTAAAGAAATCGCTGCTCTACTTCCTTGTGGTCTCCATATTTTAACCCCACCTCAAGGCAGATCTCGTAAAATCACGGGGAAATGTGGTCTTCTCGTTGACAACCCGGACAGCCTCTATTGGGGAACCGTTAATGCTAGAGACCCATTCTTTTTTGCATTTTGTAGAGCATGTAAAGCCCAACACTGGGGTGGTCTCCGTTTTTTTGTATTCCATATGGTTTTCAAGTTACGCTGTATCNCGATAAGCTGGAGTTAACAATTTAAATTTAGTAATTATGATAACCTAAAAATGAAGCAATTAAGCCCTTGACAGCACTGGATTATTTTATTTACAAATGTCCAATGCTTGTAGAATGTACATGGACCTACTTTCAACATTGATTTCATTGAAAGCAAAACAGTCATGCCTCTCCCATAAAGTGACAAAAAGGTTGCAAATGAATCTCATGTCAGTTGTACGTACATATTATATCAATACTTTTCCTTTATAAAGTGAAAAAAGAACAAGCCTGTAGCTCAAAAATTTTGGAAGTTCAGCTATTTTTCAAGTCGCTATTTTTCAAATCGCTGCTCTACTTCCTTGTGGTCTCCATATTTTAACCCCACCTCAAGGCAGATCCCGTAAAATCACGGGGAAATGTGGTCTTCTCGTTGAGAACCCGGACAGCCTCTATTGGGGCCGTAGCGATAGTCCGAAGGTTCAATAGTCCGAAGGTTCATTGGTCCGAATGTTCACTATAGAACCTTCGGACCAATGAACCCTTGATTAAAAAATGGATGAAAATGTTACCACTTTTCGGATCAATGAACCTTCGGACCAATGAACCTTCGGACTATCATGACGCCCCCGCCCAATAAGCCCGTTACCTAACCATCCTGGCCCTGGGGGCGTGTGCTGTCAGGGTCTATAGCATTGTTGAGTGCACACGAAACAGGCCCGTAGCCATCAATTTCAAATGGGGGAGGAGGTTCTTTTTCTGAAAATGTGGACCTTTTACCATAAAATCTACATGTATCTAGATCAAATTTTACCTAGAGTGGACCTTTTTCCAGCAAAAAGGGCAGTTATTTCGTCCCTTTCCAAAATCAAGCCTTGGAAAAATAAAATAAAAATAAAAAAACTGCATATGCCCTCTATAACTTAAGAGCAAATTATTCTTGTAACTTAAAGCAAAATCAGACACTCTGTTTATCTGACTCCCCCATAGAATTTTGACTCCCCCACAAAATTCTATAAATTTTATTTGAACATATGACTTATATCTTGTAGTATGCATAATGGAGGATACATTGGCACTTTTTGCTAGTATGCGGGTGAAATTTTTCATGAGAAAATAAGAAAATTAAAAATGTGTATTTTACCACCCAACGACCCCCTATGAAAAAGCTATATATTTGATATTGGGTGATCATTTCAACATGGAAATATTTGAAAGTTTGATGGTAAAAAATCAGGTGAAAAAAACATGAAAAATCTTCATACCCATGGGATTTGGACTTCCATGAAGAAAAGACTCTTCATATTATGTCCCCATACCATTTCATTGTGAATGTTCAGGTGCAACAATATTTTCTCAACTTCTCATAACATGAAAATGTTAAGGGGTTTTTCAAAGTGAAGTGCCAGACACAATGTACAAAATAAATGTTATTAAAATAGCATTTATTCAGCTTTAACAGTATAATCATAAATATATAATTTTAATTGTTTTTAAACCTTTATCAAAGTGTATGATAAATGTTTAAATATAGCATAACAGCTCCATGTGTCTCACAACACTATGGTTAACCTTGAATTTGAAGGATTACAACCATTTCAATTTCTACAACATAACTGCATTACTATCACAGCTTTTTTCTTTGCATTTTAAGCAGAGTGGTAAAATATGCATTCAATATAGTCTGCTGATACATAAGATTTAAAATAAAGGAAGTCAGTCATTAGATGACACTTACATTACAATGGTAAGACAAATATAAAACATTAACTTAATATGAAAGTACATCGTACACAGCTCTTTGGCTCTCTTCCTAAACTCTCCCACACTACAGTACTCAGATGCAAAAACCTTGCAAGACATTTGTATAGAAACAAGACCTTGCTATGATTGCCATAAAATAGCACCTTATGCATGATTTCTTCAACAGAAATAAAAAAAAATCAGGAACATTTGTTGACATATACTGATCAAAAAGCACCTGGATTCTATGAAAATCCCTTGATCCACATCATAAGCTTTGCAACTACGTGATTATGATTTATTATGATTTATGTTTTTAAGCACTACAAAATATATAAAATTTTCAATTAACTAAATATCAATGAGCTTCAATCGATATAATGATAAATCTATCACAAAATATTCCAATCTTTTTATACACAAAATGGACTTAATAATAACAATGATATTGAATTTTGATGGAAGCCTGCACAAGAAAAAAATATGCCAACTGCAACCAGACCAGAAATCCTAGTTGGCCAATCTAGCTACACTTCAGAATATACACAGCCTCCAACATGTATTTGAAGTTTAACTTTTGTTACAAACCCCATCCAAATGCCACCATTAAGTTTCAAATAGAATAATCAATCTCAGTAAATGTATACTGACAGTCAATGAAAATGCATCATTTATTTATCAAATAATATTTTAAGTTCCTTTAGCACATTAAGAAAATTACAGTTTTCGTGCGAAATATGACCCATTATTCAGACACACAAGGTGAAATAAAAGTCAGAAAAGATCATCAAATGCAAGGTCATGTGATCAGATCTCTTTCGTTCCACCCAGCCTCCAGTATCCCCAGGGTCTACAGTCCCTCTTCCAGTGTCAGGCATGGCATCACTGAACTTTTTTGTCATGTGTCATAATGGATTTGGTGACTACCTTAAACAGGCTTAATTAATTACCATATATTGAACCTGATTAATTCACACCAATCACGAGACAGGAAAAACACATGATTTTGTAACAGCTGATCACAAAATCACTGAAGCGGAAATTTTAAGAATCCGAGTGGTCAGCCCACTCTTTAATGACCAAACAAGTGCATTTGTACTCGTTTATATGGTTGAAATCGAATCCAGACCGAGTTGACCCCACATCCTCCCCCATCCAGAGTCAGACACAAGCGTATCTGGTCAATGTACCATATTATTTTTTGGTTGGGTCCTCAGTAACTTCAGCTTGATCTACATTTGTTTCAGTTTGGACTTCAATCATTTCCTGAAACGGAAAGTTGGGACTTCTGACAAAAGATGTGCAAAGGAGTAATATTTCACATAACTGAATCATTAAATCAATTCTATTTTATAATACTTTGATATCAATTACCCAAAGAGTACATTAAAAAAAATCTAATTTCTTAATGGCTATTATTTTCAGTATTATTGTGCTTTTAAGTACGGAAATTGCTACCTTTTTTTCAAAAGAGAAGTTTGCTACAAATGCATTCTTTCCTTGACTTGGGTTCAATAAAATATTGTTTTTGATATAGACATTTCAGACCAAATATTACTCTGTAATCTATGAAGTCAACATCAATTAACAGCCAAGGGAAATATATTATTATGTACCTCTGCATTTTCCAAAAAAATTGGAATAGCAGGTGTCAGTAGCTCCAACAGTACTTCACCAGTTGGCACCTGGTCTGCATTGAGCACTTCTGTGACTGAAAAAATTATTCTTTTCTTTAAAAGCAATTCCTGCTAAAACTACTAGTAAACATACATTGTAAAGTGACTGAGAGTGATCACTAATCACTTCATTTGTATAGGAATTTTTTTATTACTAATGTTATTTTTCTTATGTAATCAATTATTATATACTGGTATATACATGTATATATGTTTCTATCAAATCTATTATCTTAAGTTTGGCAATGTACATATTAAATAACCTTTATCACTTCAAGTGTTACAAATATCAATGATTATTTTTGAATAAATAAAGTTCATGTGCTTCAAATACCAAGTCCAGTAATATTTCAACTTCTACATTACCTGCAATATCACGCAAGCTGACAAATCTTAGTTTTTGATAGTAACCAAGTAGAAGCTCTGCTTGCGGGAACTCTGCTTCAGTGCGTATAACAAAATGATTTCCATTGTCTGCAATAATCCTGATGTCTACTTCATACAGCTGTGCTGCTGCCCACAGAATTAAAGCATCTCCCTGCGTGCCACTGTGACTCATGTGACGAAGGTACCACCTCCACTTAATTTGGCACAGCTGGTTTTGCTTGGTGTGCCAGTCCTCGGTTGCAGTCTTTTGGAAGATATGTGCTTTTTGTTCTTTGTATTGCCTCCAGGAAGGGTCGTCATTGTCCAGGAAATGCACCAGTGACATACCATCTGTCTGGAATATTTTTTTCACTAATCACTTAAACTCTGTTTGTGACATAATCTAATTTACCGTACTGACTCATCTTTTCAATGGGGAAAATTGTAAATTGCACAGATTCCTAAAATTAGAACATTCCTATTGAGTGGTAGCGACAAAACTGAAAAGCAGGTTACCTTGTATTTCTTTTGTATGTAGTAGAAACACCACAAAACCTATATCGAAATATAATTTTAATGATTCTAAAAAGATCCTAAAAAGAAGGATTAATCATTTTTTCCCATTGAAAAGATCCAATCATTAACATTATACAACTGATATCTGTAAATGGGCAAATTATGTTTGCTTCTTGAAACAATGCTTCAACTAGTTTAATTGCAGAGAAATTAGCTATTTTTTCTTTTCAGTCTTCCTGCCATTCAAGCATTCTGCATAAATTTTTGAAATAGTACAGATTCCTTTGGTCAACAAAACATACATTAATAAAAATTTTCAAACCTTTTTTGGATTGTGTCTCAGATGCTTAACTATTTCTTCTCGAAACTTTTGTCCTGTTGTCTGCAAGCTAAGATGTTCTACTAATTGATTAGCTAATGCATTAAACATGCAATTCTCATTCAAAGGATCTCCTATCATTTCTTTGAAATTATCTTTGGCATAGTCACTTAAGAATCCATCATCCAATCTTTGCTCTTGAAGGAAACTCTGCAGTGCCATAAAAATTTCCCTGAATTCTGAAACAATTTCAAGGTAAAATCAGCTTTTCATTAGTACATGTATTATATTTGCTTGCTTGTGAAATATTGTGAGATTTCTAAAAATCAAAATCAAACTAAAAAATATGAACTCTAAAGGGACAATATCTGCAGACATGGCAAAATTAGTCTTTCATTGTTACTTGTGTCAAGGCGTTACCTAAGAACAATTAAAATGAAGCCATGCCTCATAAAGCAGCTACAGTAGGCCTTATAAACGATTAGGCATTAACTAAAACTTCCCGTACTAGATCTTTTAGTACTAACACCCATATTAACCACATAACCCGCAGATTAACTACTACTACCAGAGCAGATGAATGTTATTGCTAGGAATCGCATTGGTGCGTTGGTTAAATTGTGGGTTATGTGGCTAATATGGGCCTTAGTGCTAAAAGATCCGTGTTTATTGTTAGTAAACACCTTATCTGTTTGCAAGGTCTGATAGTTGAAAAACAAACTTAGCCTCTTCAGAAACGATCTTCCTTTTCACCAATATTTGACATTTTTACTCACTGCTAAAAGCTCTGTGTTTCAGGAGTTTCCTTGGACCTGCCCTGTGTCTCAGTTTAACACCAAGTCCCCGGGAAAGTAAATCTTGGAAATGCTTGTCAACAGAGCCAGGCAGACAAGCAATTAATTCTTCTGGTCCAGTGATTTCACATTTTAACTGAAAGTTGTCAACAGTAATTTACTTTTGGTCATGTCTGTTAGAGATATAACATTAACTAGAATATCAGAGAGGATCAGAGAGGCCATACCGCCTCTGGGTATTATGCCACCAGCTGAAAAAAAAAAAAAAAGGACACCATCTCCAGTGTTGTGCTTGGCAAGATGTAAAAAATGCAGTCTAGCGTTCTAAATATTTTTATTGAAAATTACAGCTTAAAACAAAATCATGGGGAAAAGTAAAAGTTAAAATCCAAATTTGTGAAGTGCGATTCATGGCAAAAAAGTAGGTCAAAGTTCAATTACAGGATCACAGTTAGATTGCCAGTATATAACTTCCTACTCAAGTTCAATAGTAACTATGGGCATATCTCTGCTAGTTTTGGAGATATAACAGATAGAAAGGTTGCAAAGTTCAGTTCATGGTGAAAAGTAGGTCAAAGGTCAATTTTAAGGTCACCGTTAGATTGTCAGTATATGACTTCCTATTCAAGTTCAGTAGTGACTGGGCCTATCTCTGCCAGTTTTGGAGATATAAGGGATGGAAACTATGCAAAGTTCAGTTCATGGTGAAAAGTAGGTCAAAGGTCAATTTTAAGGTCACAGTTACATTGCCAATATATGACTTCCTATTCAACTTCAATAGTAACTATGGACCTATCTCTGCCAGTTTTGGAGATATAAGGGACTAAATGTTACAATTCTGAGTTACAAAAATGTGCCACCACAAAGTACTTTTTAATACAGCATAACACGAAAACCGTATGAAATACAAAAAAACGGAGACCACTCTCAGTGTTGGGCTTTACATGCTCTACAAAATGCAAAAAAGAACGGGTCGCTAGCATTAACGGTTCCCGAATTAGAGACAGTTTTCATTTTCGGTATTTTATGGCCGCTACTCCTGTGAAAATGCACCGATTGACCCCAAATTCACAGAGATGAAAGATGACCCAAAGGGTAACACTTTCCAATATAATTATTGGTTAAGTCTGTGTAGTGTCTGAATAACAGTGCAAATAATATTTTTTTTCGTAAAAAATTTCATTTTTTTGAAAATTTTGGCCCGTTTGACCTTGAAATAAAGGTCAAAGGTCAAATCCAAGGGCATATTTGAAATCTACACATATGACTTTTGGAAAGCCGTCTGTAGAAAATTTTCCCATAATTCCTTCCGTAGGGTAGATAATTGGCATTGAATTTTCAAAAATTTTGACAAGGGTGCATTTCAAGGAGCGTCACGCCCAGGTCAATGTACCGACTGAGACAAAAAAACCTGGGGGTTCAAGTTGAGGTTATATGTGACCTAAATCCAAGAGATGGGGACAGGGGTCCTTGCGGTCTAGGAGGAGAAGCGGTAACGGTGACTTGTATCCGGCGCCAGTACGCGGAGCCGGCGGAGCTTACGGAGCCGGCGGAGCCAACGGAGCCGGCGGAGCCGGACGAGACGGGTCGGGACTAAAACCATGAGTACCGCCAGCGTACACGCTGGTGGTACTAATAAAGAAAAGGTCATTTTGGTTGAAATTCTCAATTGAAGTGTGAGGTACTAAAAGGTTCAAGATGTTCAAATTTCATGAAATTACGCCATTTTTGACCAAAAGTTGTCTGCCTTGCCAAACCTTATGATATCTTTTCCAGATGTTCAAAATTTATTACACATTAACATATTGCACATTCTGCTTTCACCATCACAATGTACTTTTTGATACAGCGTAACTCGTAAAATGTAAGGAAAACAAAAAAATGGACACCATCAGTGTTGGGCTTGACATGCACTACAAAATGCAAAAAACAAGAGGTCTCTAGCATTAACGGTTCCAGAATTAGAGAGAGTTTGCTGTTTTGGCATCTAATGGCCCCCTGCTACCATGAAAATGCACTGATTGACCCTAAACTGACGGAGATGAAAGATGTCCCTAATGGCAACACCTGCCAATAATATTATAGGTTAGGTCTGTGTAGTTTCTGAATATTGGCACAAATAATTTTTTTTTCGTAAAAAATTCCTTTTTTTTTTAGAAAATTTTGGCCTGTTTCACCTTGAAATAAAGGTCAAAGGTAAAATCCAAGGGCATATTGGAAATCTCCACATATGACTTATGTTCAGCCCTCTATAGAAATTTTTTCCATAATTCCTTCGGTATGGTAGATATTTAGCATTTAATTTTGCCAATTTTGGACAAGGGTGCATTGCGATGAGTGCCACACCTAGACCCTAGCACCAACGAAGCCCAAATTTTATGTGGATTGAGTTGAGATTATACGTGACCTCAATCCAAGAGATGGGTACGCAGGCCCTTGTAATCTAGGAGGAGAAGCGGTAACAGTGACTTGGCCGCGGAGCCGGCGGACCGGACTGGACAGGACTAAAACCATATGTACCACCAGCGCCTACCCTGGTGGTACAATAACTTTAAAAGACTGCTTGTAATTCTGACCCCCCCCCCCCCCCACCACGCCCTCAACAAAAAATACAGTAAAATGGTAATAAAATGCTTTGCTGCAAAAGTATGTACTGGTCAAATTTTAAAAAGAGTCGGCAAAGCTAAAGGTACAGACAAAAAACAGAAAATAATGATGCACAAAATGGGTTATTCTGGTGCAATAATACCTTCCTATTCAAGTTCAATAGTAACTATAGGCCTATTTCTGCCAGTTTTGGAGATATAAGGGACCATTTTAGCAACATTGATAACTCCAGGACTCAAAGTTTGAAGACAGTAAGCCCATCATTTTTCCTTGAAATGTGTTATCTCTAAAGTAGGAACAATAGATGCAGGTGATGACTACATGTACAGACACATAATAGAACTATAAGATGTCCACACACACACACACACACACACACAAAATACTCACATGTGTCTGCAGAGTTGAAAGTCTGTAATTTGGGTAACATTTCTTAAGAGGTGGTATAGGTCCAGTCTCTTGGTCACTTAGGATGATGGCCATGACAGTGACCATTGCACTCCAAATATCTGACTTCTTATTCACATCTGCAGCCCTGGCTATTTGGGGACTACAGTAGTATGGCGTACCAAACCTTTCGCTTAGATCCTGATCCTTGTACAACTGATGAGCAAAGCCATAGTCAACCAGTGTAACCTTCAACTGCTGCTATATTAGAACATGAAAAATGTAAGATTTCAGCATGAACATTGTATTTTAAATATTTGAAACTATTTTGAAAGATCATATATATATATATATATATATATATATATAAATTCAGCGCTTAACAAATTTTGCTCTTTACTTTGATCTGTAAAATTCAGATATCAATAGTTTCATAGGGTTCATTCCCAATAAAACTATTATTCTACAGAGATGGATCCATGTGGACTCTTGAAGAATGCAATCAGACTTACATTTTAAAAAGATTAACACCCTTACTCTTGTTTTTAACATACTTGTAAATATCCAGCTTTTCTGTATTCCTCTGAATGCCAAGAGGAGGAATGTTAATCTGTTAATCTGATTGAATTTAGCCAGACTCATAACAGAGTTGGAGTAATCTATGTAAAACAATAACTTCACTGAGAATGAGACCTTATGTTGAGGAATGTTTCTGGGGGTAGGTAGTTTATATTAATGTTTGCTTCATTTGGAATTATTTGAACCTATACAAAAAATGTATGTCAATAATTATTTTTCATATATTATTAAGTATGTTACTATAATATTGTTAAGTTAGTAGCATAACCAAAGACATTTTTTTATATAGCTAAAAAGTAAAGAAATCAATAAGTTGGTTATTTATGAATAGTTTAATGTAAAAATGTACAAATCTTATATTTAATTGATACATGCTCTAATGGTTGAATAAATGAAGATTAATACATATAGTACATCAATACTGTGTCATCTGCAAACATTCTTATTTTATCAATTTTACATGTACGTCTGTAGAGTCAGTACTTTTCAGTTCAATACCACCCCCCAAGCACTACCCTAATTACACTTGTCTGATAAAATGAGAACTTACATCATCTACAGAGACTACCAGGTTATCTGGTTTAATGTCAAAATGTCCTATTTGCTTATTATGTAGGTGATTTATATGTCTTAGCAGCTCTTCGCACAGTTTGAAGCACTTCTTCATGTCTTTTCCATATAATTTTCCAAACTTTGAACCTGAGAATCCTGAAATAAAACAGATTAATTACAATAATAATAAGAGAATAAAATGAAAATTTAAATAATATAAGTATATATGCATATGTGTTTGCATGTGTATACACATGTAATAAAGCCTAAACACTCACAGTCAGTACTTATATAATTAGAACATTTAGACCCCATTCCCGATCAAGCAAGATTGCCCCCTTTCCCGGGGGATTTTCTCGCTTAAGCAGCTCTGATGTTTGGCATACCTACTGAAGCTGTTAGGGGGTAATTAACTATAATTCAGCATCTTCAGTAGGCGTGACAAACAACAGAACAGCTTCAGCTGAATGCAAATTAGCGATCGAGAAATCCCTCAGAGATGGGTGGATCTAGGGATGGGGTCTTGATTGTGGTTCCCAGTCATTTATACAGTGTTTGCAGTCCTTAATTTACAATTTCAAGTTACAGACACAAAAAAACTTATCTTAGAATTGTCTAAGATTATACACTCACCCTGTACCAACTCCATTATAATATAGACACTGTCTTCGTAATAATATGCACCATACAGCTTGGGTGCAACTGGGGGCTTTAACTTGGCAAGAATTCTGAGCTCATTTTCCCGAAATCTGTCTAGATCTTCAACCTATATATATATATATAAATTCACACACCAGTTTATTTGTTTGGGAGAAACTAATGTAACNGTCTTAGCAGCTCTTCGCACAGTTTTAAGCACTTCTTCATGTCTTTTCCATATAATTTTCCAAACTTTGAACCTGAGAATCCTGAAATAAAACAGATTAATTACAATAATAATAAGAGAATAAAATGAAAATTTAAATAATATAAGTATATATGCATATGTGTTTGCATGTGTATACACATGTAATAAAGCCTAAACACTCACAGTCAGTACTTATATAATTAGAACATTTAGACCCCATTCCCGATCAAGCAAGATTGCCCCCTTTCCCGTGGGATTTTCTCGCTTAAGCAGCTCTGATGTTTGGCATACCTACTGAAGCTGTTAGGGGGTAATTAACTATAATTCAGCATCTTCAGTAGGCGTGACAAACAACAGAACAGCTTCAGCTGAATGCAAATTAGCGATCGAGAAATCCCTCAGAGATGGGTGGATCTAGGGATGGGGTCTTGATTGTGGTTCCCAGTCATTTATACAGTGTTTGCAGTCCTTAATTTACAATTTCAAGTTACAGACACAAAAAAACTTATCTTAGAATTGTCTAAGATTATACACTCACCCTGTACCAACTCCATTATAATATAGACAGTGTCTTCGTAATAATATGCACCATACAGCTTGGGTGCAACTGGGGGCTTTAACTTGGCAAGAATTCTGAGCTCATTTTCCCGAAATCTGTCTAGATCTTCAACCTATATATATATATTATATAAATTCACACACAAGTTTATTTGTTTGGGAGAAACTAATGTAGAAAGAAAAACATAACAAAGTTGTCAAACGTATAGACATAAATAAGAAAATAATAATGACATTGCAAAAAATAACATCACATAATGCCTAACAACATAACCAGGGCTCACCATTAACTGTTTTCACTCTGAACCAGCGGTTTGGTTGTTGTTTCATTGGGCCATATTTAAGTGATATAAATCACTCCTGTTAGTCTGAAGGTACCAGTAATAAGGCACACAATTATCCATTTATTCATGTCTACCCAACTACCAAACTCGGCACTGAATGATCCCGAATTCACAGATAGATCGTACCACACTACCCGTTTTCAAGGTGTGTGTCAGTACGCCTTTCACAGTATCATACCCTGAACAAATTTTGAGTGGTGATGCAATACTTTCCAACCCCGCTGAGAATCATCACTATCACATTGCGTACTAGGCAAGAGCATTGTCGCATCTGATACTTCAAAGCGCGTATTGACGCACACCTGGAAATTTAGTTACTTTTATTACTCTTTCACAGTTTTCAGTTCATTCAAAATCCAACTTATAGTTCTAATAATAATAATAATAATAATATTAATTATTATTAGTGATGTCAATGCCTACAATGACCACAAAAACAAATTTAAGTTCTGAGTATCACATGCAACAAATGGAAATGTACATGTACCTTTCTTCAAAACCTGTGTACATTTAAGCAAGAAAAAATTCAAACAATGTCTTGTGCTTTTTTAAATTACAACAACAAGTCTAATTTCCACCATACCTTCTTCACAGCTAAATGCGTTTTTAGTGTTCCTTCTGGGAATTGAGCTGTTATAACACTTCCATATGCTCCTGAGCCTATTTTTCTCTCATACTTTACATTGGTCAGCTGTTGCATTAATCTCTTTTTTTCATGATATTCCACTCCAAAAACCTACCAATAATTTGAAATGCACTTCATTCTCAGAACTTACAAATACACATCAAGCAAACTGAATATATACAAAGATTACTGTAAAATCACTGTAGCCAATGAGATTCTCTCCTATTATTTAAAGGTAAACACAGTCATGTATTATATAGCAATATATGTATCATTTTTCTCATTGTGTGAATGGGTGTGTAGAGGGTGCCTTGGTCTACAATTGTGCAAAAAACATCCTGCATTGACTTTGCGTATGAAATCAATTTGAAAAAAAAAATAAATGAATAAAAAGCAGCAACTGGTATCAAAATTACATTTTCGTTCTGCCCCAGTTTATATCTCAATCTTTGAACATGACACTGGTGCAGTAATTAAAACAGCATTATAAATACAATAGAATTCTAAACAACAAGAGAGGGGTCTCAAGACCTAAATCCAAAAAATTAACAGAAATAGAACAACATCTGCAGAATTATGATATTATATATTATATATTTTGACAGAAATAATAATCTTTGAGAATCTCATCTGAGGACTGTTTTGCTTGGTTTCTGAAAAAATGGTTTAGGATTTTATGGTCTTCATGGCATGTGCTTTGATCAATGCTTTTTTTTTCAAATATCCTGAGGTCTGATACAATACCCGCTTTAAGTCCTGAGCACTGCACACTGTTATGACATATTTCCAGTCCCTTTGTCTGTCGTCTTCATGTAGATTATCAACAAACTCTAAAAAGGGATTTATCACATGGTCTTCCTTGCTTGTCTCTCTCAGTTCCCTTGGATCCCATATGTGAACTTTGACCTGGAACAAAAATTCATTCATTACTGTTAACAGGTCAATTTATTCCTATTCATTTCCAAAACTGTCAAAATTTTTAATCTGTAAAATTGGTTTTAGCACACATATACTTTTTGCTGGTTTCAGTTTATGACAATGATTGCTTTCCTAGCTTTAATCAATGTAGAACAGAAATATATCCATCCCTTTTAAATAATAGAATTGTTCATTTACTTTTTGGTTGCTTGAGATTAGGATAACTCTAATTCTTCCTTATATTTCACATCCAGCAGAACTTGAGAGATTTTTTCACTACTTTTTTGACTGACTGAGATTCTGGCTCTTCTGTCAAGCTTGTCAGTGAACTATCAGCACACAAGGTAACCAAATCCCATTTTATGTAACACTGGCAGTGGTAACATAAGAAAAATAATAAATTTTACAACACTAAAAACCTCAAATAAGGTACATTACAAACTATGGGTCCTTTAATTTCCTATGTTGAAACTTGTAAGGGCATTTTATCTGCCATTCTGAAAATCATCATTTCACCATCTAAATATTTGTTGAGGAAAAAGTTATTTTTACGTATGCATTTAGCATCAATTTCTGCAACAGAAAACACCAGTTACTCAAAACATTGAAGATTCAACCTACTCAATACAGGTATATGCATAAATATAGTTACACAAGCTTTGCATGCCTTCAAGAATGATTGATTTACCAACCCTAAAAAATAATGGCTCAAATTTCTCGTTAAAAATGGACTTTATGACCCATTTTGCCTCTAAAAACACCTGTTTCTCTATAGTTTTCCAAAAAGTTTATTATTTACCCTACCCTTCTATTATATGTTAGTAACAGGGGTGGAGATTTTGTTTGATATTGTCTCTTTCTACTCTTTTTGATTTTTTTTTTTTGGGGGGGGGGGAGAGGGAGAGAAAGATGAGACGGGAGTGAATGTATCCAATAAGTTTTTAGCTGACTGCCCCAATCCCCTAGTTGTGCCCTTGTATAATGTAAAAGAGATTAAAAACTAAATTTTGTATGCACACAGACCTTTGCCTTTTCATCAATGAACAGACTCATGACTCAGAATTCAATGGAGAATATATGTTGAAGTAGATGATGCCAGATTGTCATACTGCTGCATGTTCTTCAATGCTTGCTGAAAAATAAGAATTACAGTAGTATAAGTAAGGATCAATTATACATACAGTATTTCTATATGACCAAAGTTCATTGATGAAGGGTTAAAACTTCATCCCTCAAATTTTGTTAAGATGTGCTTAAATTTCATAATTAACATACATAGCACTACAATTGAGGATACACAGATATANTTTTCCTTGCTTGTCTCTCTCAGTTCCCTTGGATCCCATATGTGAACTTTGACCTGGAACAAAAATTCATTCATTACTGTTAACAGGTCAATTTATTCCTATTCATTTCCAAAACTGCCAACATTTTTAATCTGAAAAATTGGTTTTAGCACACATATACTTTTTGCTGGTTTCAGTTTATGACAATGATTGCTTTCCTAGCTTTAATCAATGTAGAACAGAAATATATCCATCCCTTTTAAATAATAGAATTGTTCATTTACTTTTTGGTTGCTTGAGATTAGGATAACTCTAATTCTTCCTTATATTTCACATCCAGCAGAACTTGAGAGATTTTTTCACTACTTTTTTGACTGACTGAGATTCTGGCTCTTCTGTCAAGCTTGACAGTGAACTATCAGCACACAAGGTAACCAAATCCCATTTTATGTAACACTGGCAGTGGTAACATAAGAAAAATAATAAATTTTACAACACTAAAAACCTCAAATAAGGTACATTACAAACTATGGGTCCTTTAATTTCCTATGTTGAAACTTGTAAGGGCATTTTATCTGCCATTCTGAAAATCATCATTTCACCATCTAAATATTTGTTGAGGAAAAAGTTATTTTTACGTATGCATTTAGCATCAATTTCTGCAACAGAAAACACCAGTTCCTCAAAACATTGAAGATTCAACCTACTCAATACAGGTATATGCATATATATAGTTACACAAGCTTTGCATGCCTTCAAGAATGATTGATTTACCAACCCTAAAAAATAATGGCTCAAATTTCTCGTTAAAAATGGACTTTATGACCCATTTTGCCTCTAAAAACACCTGTTCCTCTATAGTTTTCCAAAAAGTTTATTATTTACCCTACCCTTCTATTATATGTTAGTAACAGGGGTGGAGATTTTGTTTGATATTGTCTCTTTCTACTCTTTTTGATTTTTTTTTTTTGGGGGGGGGGGAGAGGGAGAGAAAGATGAGACGGGAGTGAATGTATCCAATAAGTTTTTAGCTGACTGCCCCAATCCCCTAGTTGTGCCCTTGTATAATGTAAAAGAGATTAAAAACTAATTTTTGTATGCACACAGACCTTTGCCTTTTCATCAATGAACAGACTCATGACTCAGAATTCAATGGAGAATATATGTTGAAGTAGATGATGCCAGATTGTCATACCGCTGCATGTTCTTCAATGCTTGCTGAAAAATAAGAATTACAGTAGTATAAGTAAGGATCAATTATACATACAGTATTTCTATATGACCAAAGTTCATTGATGAAGGGTTAAAACTTCATCCCTCAAATTTTGTTAAGATGTGCTTAAATTTCATAATTAACATACATAGCACTACAATTGAGGATACACAGATATATAAAGTTAATCAAATAAAATGTAGAAATAGATAGTGTTAAAACTGTACAATTGAAATTTATCTCCAGCTAAAAATGACCACTCTGCTTCACGTCTTACACCACTTGACGCCACACTTCTGGCACATTCCTTTCTCCTCCGGTACCCCTTATTGTATAGCCATTTATATAAAAATCAATATGTTCATTTGTATGTTTATCTCTTCATTTGAGCTCTATTATAGCTAGTTGTGCTGTCACTGATTGTATCTTGAGTGTGAAGTTGTGTAATCAATCAAGAATCTGAATCTGTACTGTACCGGTACAAAAACTTTAGGTTTACGTTACGTTTCACCAAACCTTATTGATTTAAATTATTATACATTCTCTCTGTCGTTGTTATACATTCACAGTTAACCTCGAAGTGGAAAATTAGAATATCTAGATTCCTTCAAATTTTGTTCTTGCTTACCGTCAACTTACTTTCATTTCAGCCGAGCACAGCAAAAACATATGTGGATAAAACGCGCGTATAAGGTCAATTAGATTAATACAAATTTTAAGAGTACTATTCAAACAACTGATCATGTATAATAAATGAATTATCTTGAAAACCATTTAAATATTGCTACTTATTTTTAATATAGCGTCATTGAGCATAACATCCTAACTGTTTGCATATTCTTTTGTGTTTTTGACATGGTTTTTATGCGTGCGCAAGAGCTCACACAGAAGGTGGTGACATCTGGCGTGCGAACCGTTCAAAGTGCGGCTCGGTATTTTTTTGTGCATTTTTGGGCAAATTGCTCTTAAACTGCACTTTAAATAGAAGTTAAAATGAATTTAGAACTTTTAGGTGAGTCTATGTTGTGCACAACGACGACCAATTCTTTCAGGGTGGTTGTAAACGTCTTGATTTCATATTGCGGAATGACTGTTTACAAACTACACAGTAATCATGTGTTGAGTATATTATTGCAATTTATGAAATGTCACAGAATTGATGTATTATTTAAAAATATATATCACATGGGTCTGTAGTGACGAAAATGCCACTATATGTGAGACTGTGAAACTTAATATATTTCATAAATAACATGCCTTGTGTTATTGTATTGTGTGCGATCATTTCACAATAAGTGTAGTTTTTATTTTGGGGAAAATAACCTGACTATGCTAGAGCTCCAACTTCTGACACATGCTTACTGTTAGAATGCTGTACCACTGAGCTGTTGAGCTCAAGTCAACCCCCGCCAGTCACCTAAGTACCTCCATGTTAAAATTACTGGATCTCCCTCTGCTGCAGTACCAGAGGAAGGAACTGCGGCTAACTTAATTTTCTTTTCAAGGTGGTTGAGGGGTTGGATCCAGCGATACCTCCTGACACTTACTTAGTACCAGCTTCCAACAAACTTCTTGTAAGGGCCAAATCATTCATTGGCTTTAACAGTACCAACAAAAGTCTCTGTTACATTTTACAACACCGCAACACACCAGTTAGAAAAAACTTTCTTTGTTAGAACAGTCTCTGAATGGAATGAACTGAGTGACCAACAAGTTCATGCAGAAACTGTGGAAGGCTTTAGATCAGGCCTACACTGTGATTAAGTTTTCTTAAGCTCTCTCTTCCCATCTATCATATATCAGCAGTGGTTCTTTAGACATATACTGATAGATACGGATACATTGATAGTTGCAATATTTTTAAGAACAGATTATTCTAAAGAATTGTGTTAAAATTTGTAGGTCTCTGTTAATAATGTTGCAATTCTAATTTCTATATTGCTGTTATAATAAAATTTATTTTACTTTCTTTTATAATTTTTTCAGAATCCTTTGGGCAAAACTTTCCAGAGGTAAGCCTCAGAGGAAAAATGTACTTTACAAAATATCTTTTTAATCTTTAAAGTTTGCTTTTCACAAAGTGCTCTGTGTGTAAACTGCTTTAGATATTCATTAAATCATGTATCAGTACATGTATTTTTAGTAAATTTCATTTATAAATTTTCAGTATCTGTGTGATACCATGCTGATGATATGTGTAATTCTTATATGGAATCAAGATATTATATTATGAGCACTACAGAATTGCACCCTGAGCTTCAGAGCTAACTTGACACTAACCTCTTCACTGTAGCCTATCTTCATCGTGTCAAGTAACCTCTGACGAAAATAGTTTGACCTAGTTTATATAAGCCAATCAAATCCATGTTTCAAAATTTTTCACCAAAGTTTGGTGAAAACGCTGATTGGTTGACCGTCAATCGGCAATCCTCGGCTGATTCCGCAAGCTCCATACTAACAACAAAGTTATTGA
>NW_019773881.1:388728-411630 GCF_001039355.2 Lingula anatina | reverse complement strand
CTTTTAAATTTGATTGGCGGGCGGCGGAGGCAATCGAATCTGGTCAGAGGTTACTTGACACGATGAAGATAGGCTACAGTGAATAGGTTAGTGTCAACTAGCTCTGAAGCTCAGGGTGCAGAATTGCCAACTTAATTGCTTGTTCATGTAACAAGAAGCAAAACATGTTGTAGTTCTCCACCTGATATTTATACAATGCAGCATATAAGGCACATTAGACTATATGTCACTTTTAATCGAAAGAATTTACAACAATGTATGAACATCTTGCTCTTTCATTGTACTTTGGTTGTGTATGAGATTGTTTAAGTATTGCAGTTGTTTCCTCATTTAACAAATCTATAAGTGTTTAAATGTATTTTTTTCCATCTGTTTTAGGACTTTGACGGTGCACTAGATTGTATAAGTATTGCAATAACTTGTTCATTCAACAAACGTGGCACTCTGCTGGCAGTTGGCTGTAATGATGGAAGAATTGTTATTTGGGATTTTCTCACCAGGGGGATAGCCAAAGTGATCACTGCTCACGTCCATCCTGTCTGTTCTCTCAGGTACGTCCTGTGTGTGTGCATGTGAGTGCGGGCACAGGCGTGGGTGTGCATGGGTGTATATGTGTGTATACATGTGAGTGTGCTTGTATATGTTTGAATATGTATGCATGCTTATGAGACGTGCATGCATGTGTGTCCATGTGTGCATGTGTGTGTTTGGTTATATTATCTTGTGGAATTTTCAATTATTCAGGTGAAACAACAGTTCATTGGTGAAATATTTTTGACTGGTTATAAAAATATAGTTGAAAAAATATAAATTATCTTCTGAGAAATAAAGAAAATATCCCTAATGAGAAATTTAAACTTTTTAGCAATTTTGTGTATACTTTGTTTGTGACCAGTATTCATTGAGAGTATAGTAATAAATATTTCCTCTGTTTCCTTTCCAGCTGGAACCGTAATGGTCATAAACTTCTAAGTGCTTCCACAGACAATAATGTATCAATATGGGATGTGACGACTGGGGAGTGCGAGAAGTCCTACAGGTTCCCCTCCCCAATTCTTAAAGTTCAGTTCCATCCCAGAGACTGGTAAGAACCTCCTCCCCCTTTCTTACTTAGGCATGTGTGTGCATGTGCACGCGCGCACACACAAACACACACACATTTTTAAGTTTCTGTTTCTGACTTGCTGCTTTTTCTGTAAGAAAATATTGTCATCTCCATGAATACTTTCAAGTGACTAGCAAAAGTATTGGTGAAAAGGCCACATTGTCTACTTTAAGTTTTCACCTCCCTTTAGTCTTGTATTCTAATTAAATGATAATTTACCGGAGCAATATCACCATTATTTGCTCTCTTTATCCAAAATGGTCTGTGCAGTACAGATCTAGAGGAGGAAGATGCTACAGTTATGGTACAGGTGACTGCTGTGAAAATGAACTCATATAATTAACTAAATATTCAATTTTTTTGGTGAAATGTTGACCAGGATTCTTTATTTTCCAATTGCAGTAACCGATTTCTGGTTTGTCCTCTGAAACATGCAGTGGTTCTGGTCGACACAGAAAAGAAACACAAAATTATTCCACTGGACGATGAGGTAGGTGACGTGAAGGGATTTGGTATTTGTAAAAAATAAAATATCAACAAAAAGTCAGTGTTGTGAAGATAAGATTTACTTAGTAAATTTCTTTTAACCATTCACATGAGACACAATGTGTATAATCTTTTGAAATATTTCAATGAACTTAAGTCTGACAACATTACTGCTTGTTATGACCACGCAGTATTGTCTGCATTGTAATTTAAGTCCAGTGATAGATTTGAAAATATCCAGATATTTAGCTGACACTTTCATTTTATTCTATAGTGTTAGTTCATTCATCTTGAAGATGAAAAAAAGTTAACGGTGAAATATGTGTTGTTTCTGGTGAATTTCAATCTTGTGGGCTTGGATTGAACAGATCCTGAAAATGAAAAGAAATTGTAGATTCATTTTGTGTGCATGTTGGAGCTCTTAAGGATAATATTTTCTTATATTTCCTTCCAGTCTGATTTGAACATTGTGGCCTCCTTTGACAGAAGAGGGGATCATGTTTATACAGGAAACGCCAAAGGAAGGGTAAGACACAGATTGTGGACATTTTATAATATTGATAAATGAGTTTTTAAAAATAATATTTAAAATGTGAAAAGCGGTACCAAATCTGTCCTTGTAGGAAATATTCGATTATCAAAGAGTAAATATATGAAAGATCTCCTTGGCATCTTTTCTGCCAGCTTGTCATTAAGTTCTTTGGGTGAAATTACTTCTGTTTGATTTGATGTGGCACATGTCTATATTTCAGCTGGTGGTGCATCCTTAAGAGACAGTAACGCCCCTCTGATCCTTTACTTGAGTATATTCCCTGTGTACATTTCAGGTTTTGGTATTCAACGCCAGTACGTTAGAGATTGACGCCTCCTTCAGAGTAACCACGGGAACAAGTAATACCACGGCTATCAAGTCTATAGAGTTTGCCAGGAGAGGAAAGTAAGTGTGTGGTAGCTTTGCGACTTTGTGTTGTCAGGGATTTGCATGGCTCATCCACCTAAAGATGTTGCATTTTCACAGAAAAAACTTCAAAGACTGAAAGTCAGTTTTTATTTTTAGACAGAAATTTTGGTTTACTGCAGGATAAAGAGATATGCTGTGGCCAGTCTCAAAAAAAAAAACAAAAAAAAAAAAAACTTAAGACCAAAATTTTTTGATCAGCACGGATTGTAACTTTTATAGTACATACTTATTTCCAGTTGTTTTCTGGTGAACTCAGCAGACAGAGTCATACGTGTTTACGAGAGTGGAGAGGTGCTAGCATGTGGTAAAGAGGGAGAGCCAGAGCCCATACAGAAGTTACAAGACTTAGTGAACAGGTAAAAACAATGATTAAACCCCTTCTCATATAATGAAAAAAGATATTATTAACTCTTTCAGGTAAATTATTAATTAATTAATTTATTTATTTATTTATATTTTTTTAAAGAATTGGACAAATTTCTGGAAGAAAATTGAAGAGAGAAGACAAAGAAAAAGATATTGCTGAACAAAATTCTTTAATTTGTAGTCCAGGCATATGTCATGACAGGAAAGAAAAAAAGCAATATTGGACAGAATCTTGTAAAGTTCTGCTGTATTTCAGAACACTGTGGAAGAAGTGTTGTTTCTCTGGGGATGGGGAGTACATAGTGGCCGGGTCCGCCAGACAACACTCTCTGTACATCTGGGAGAAAAGTATGGGAAACCTGGTGAAAATCTTACATGGAACTAAGGGGGAAATGTTACTGGATGTCGTTGTAAGTCTGTGTTAAAAGAAAAGAAAGAAAAATAAGGTGACACATTTTGAGGAATCTTGAGAGATGGCACCTTTGGTGCTATTTAAGTATTTAAATGGTTGTGTCTGTTCTTTTTGCCTAAAGAATTCAAATTTCTAAACAGTGTCTAAAGAATTTTCCATTATTTCCCTTGGAGATAAACCACTTTGTCAGCTAATAGAATCTGGGGTTGCTGCACAGGGATGAAATATTTTCAAATCATGTGGAGGAGAAAATGTTCATAGTTCTATTATTATTATTATTTTATTTCCAGTGGCACCCAGTGAGGCCAATTATAGCCTCTATATCCAGTGGAGTGGTTTCCATATGGGCTCAAAATCAAGTGGTCAGTTACTGATTCACATTATTTCAGTGTTCTTCTAAATATCAAAATTATTGTTATAGATTTATGTTGAAGAAAAGCATTAATTTTTTAAATAACTAAAAATTTGTAATAAATAAATGTAAACAAAAGCTTGTGTAGCTATTTGTCATACATGCAAAGAAATAAAAGTTGTAATCTGTAATTACTACTCAAAATTATTTTAAAGATTTCTTCATGAGAGTTGCAAAGGGAAAACAAATAAAAATTGAATAACATTTGCAACAGTAATTGCATACAACAACCTCTATAAAGTCAACATCAAGAAAGATCAAACTCTCTTTACAATTATTCTTTCAGGAAAACTGGAGCGCTTTTGCTCCTGACTTCAAGGAGCTGGATGAGAATGTGGAATATGAGGAAAGAGAATCTGAGTTTGACCTGGAGGATGAAGATAAAGAGGTCCAGGAAACAAAAGGTGAGAGATAGCTACTGGGGGGTGTAGTATAGGCTGCAACAGGTGCCCTGAGGACACAAATTACAAGAACAATTAATTTGGGAAGAGAAAAATTTGTAAATTGTTCAGTGACTGTTGGCAATTTATATCATTATAGCATCTAAAATATTTGTCCATATTAATTAAAGTCATTGTTTTCTATTTTGAGACAAGATATTGTTGATGTAGGTGCTGATGAAGAAGACACAGAACTTATTATTATAATAACAGCATGTTGTCATTGTTGATGTAGGTGCTGATGAGGAAGACACAGAGGTAGATGTGACGTCTATAGAACCCATTGCAGCATTTATCAGCAGGTAAACACAATATTTTTATCTCATAATTTCCTTATGATTTAAGTGAAGTGTATTTGAAAACAGGAGCGCAATTTTAGCTCATTGCTGTATAGAATGTAAAAAAGTTCAAATTAGTTTTCTAGTGACATATTGAAATCACAGTCAGTCTAAAAAACTTGCTATCTGAAATGTATCAGACAGAAAACTTGAGACCCATTTTCCAACTTCTGAAGTCAGTCCAAAATAAGTCTGGTGGTACAAACTCAGGAAGTGACCATGCCCCTCTGATCCTGTTGTTTTCCATCATAATTTATTTGTTATCTTCCTCCAGTGATGAAGAAGGAGAGGACGAGGAAGCCTTGTTATACTTGCCGACGGCCCCGGAAGTTGAAGAACCGGAAGAGGGCTGGGGGGTGCCGCCCCAGGAACAGCTGGTATATAGGATGGATTTTTTTTTTTTTTTTTTGACAGATATTTTGATAATTTCAGCTAATCAATACTGTGAATATAATGTTTGATATATTTGGCAAAATACTATTAACAATCTTTGGTATTAGGAGAAATTTTGGACAAAATAAGTGTTAAATTTGCAGAAATCATCATGTTGATTTTTTTCTGTCAGTTTAAAAAAAACATTTCAATAGAATTGATGATGAAAAGTGTAAAAAGCAAGTAAACAAAGCAAACAGTCAACCGCAGCTGTCAGAACTTAAATAAGTTGATAATAAATACTAGTCTCAAGTTTCTGTATACGTAAGTCAGTATAGTTATTGGAGCCTTGCATATGTAGTCTTAAAACTGGTTTATACCATGAGCAGTGCTTGGAATGCTAGGACAGTTGCACATGTATTTCACTTATAAGAGGATGAAAAAGAGAATGGAATGCCTTGAAGTGTATTGAAATACAGGCAATTGTACACCTTTGCAATAGAAATACGGGTGTTATTGCCGTCATTTGATTTGCCAAAGGTGAGATAAAATGAGTAAATTTACATTTTTCTCTCTTTGAGGTGAAGGAACACAATATGTTAGATGCATTACTGCAGCAAATCACATTCCCACACATTCATATTGGGCTGGAAATGTTAACCTCAATTCTAAGTCGGTTTTACTTCTTTTATTTTCCCCGAGTAGACGACTGAAGAACCTCAGACGAAAAGTGAGAGGAAGAGAACAGCTCAGCAGTCACCAGATTCACAGCCAGCCACCAAGAAGAAAAAGCTGAAACCTGTGGACGTAGATCTGCCAAATGCCCCGGCTGATGGTAGGTACTGCTCATGTTGTGTACTTGGATTAAGGAGAGAGAGAGAGAGAGAGAGAGAGAGAGAGAGAGAGAAGGGGAGAGGGGATTGGGAGTGAGGAGAGGGTAGGGGTTGGTGGGAAGAGACAGAGAAGAGAGAGAGAACGTATTATTTATGTTGCTGAGATTAAGGGAGGAGAAAGAGAGAGAGAGAGTTGGAAGGGGGTTGGATAGGGGTCGGGAGGAGAGAGATGGAGTGTGGAGGGAATTGAGGATGGGGAGGGGGAGTAAAAGTAATAAAATTTAGGATTTATGGTCATTTTAGATTATGTTGTCAATCCTGTTAAAATGGAATGATGCATGTTCATCTGTTCATGTTCCAGAAATCCACCCACTTCTCAATGTTAAGAAGCCTCAGGAGAAGAGTTCATCACGGAAGTCGCGGCCTGGCAAAGGTCAACAGAAGGCCAAGGCCAAGGTGCCGGCAGGTGTGTGATGTCACACGGCAGGGCATGGTAGGCACGCTTTGGCTTCTAGACTCCTTCTCAATCCCTGTCTCTTTCTGAAAGCTGAGTGCAAGATGAAAGCTTGAAATGCTTGGGTTCAAATGGTGGTTTGTAAACTTTTGGTTATAAAAGTGGAGAGCAGAGGCCGGTTTGACACAAGTGCTTAACCCACCATTAAGCAGCAAGGGTTTAGCTCTTAAGAATGTCTTCTTAGATAGCAGATTTGCATACAGACGTGACTCAGAAAGCATGTTCAGTTTGTACCTTTGTGCAACATATTAGTTCTACATATCTTTAGAGAAGGCAACTAGGAAAATTATCTGTGGATAACTTCTGTCTCCTTCTATACATTGCCACATTGTTTCCTCATTTGTCATTATCTGTTTTTTTTTTTTTTTTTACAAGCTTCGTTTGGTATGCCTGTCTCTGGTTGCCTGAGCCAATTTCTTGTTGAAATAAAAAAAAAAGAAAAACTCAACATTGCTTTCAAGCTTTTAGATAATGTACCAGAATGACCTCATTTTTTAATATTCTTCTGCATTTTGTGGTGCTTTGTATTATTTATGTGTATTATAGCCTATTTGTAATGTTTACTTTTCCTAAATGGCTTTATGATACCCACTTAGAATACTGCATTAACTTCACAGTGAAGTTTTTGCCTGCCTTTGAAGCTGTCATAATTTTAATATTTCTGTTTTTGAACATTTGGTTGACATTAATTGATGTATGTTTTTAAACAGAGAGAAAATAATGTAAATTATTCATTCAGTATGTACAACAGTAACTTTGTTTTTTGTCTCCTTTTGCAATGTATCGTATATTGTTGTGTATTGTATTTTTTTTTAATTAAAAAGGGTGATATATATAGGCCATTAATAATAATAATGATAATAATTATGTAAAAAGAAACTGCTTTTATCTTTTCAGATGTTGCTTACAGACCCTGAAGACCAGTATTGTTTACTGCAATGCCTGCATAGCTGGATATCAAATAACAGATACAGTCTCTTCTCTGTCCATATTCCTTTGCACAGCCAGTGATATGGACCTTGTAGGGGAAAATTGTCTTTAAAAAAGAAATCAAACTCATGGGGAAAGTGTCTGTTTGCTTAACTAATTCTTCAAATCTGTCATGGAAGCCTATTCACAAAAGATGATGGAGTATAATTTTTGCAGTTTTATTGAAAGAAATGCAACTCATACTGTTTTACGTATTGTGCATAGGAAATTGTTCTATACAGGTTATTTTTGTCGCCAGAAACCTAGAAAAAAACACCATGTTGGGTGGCATGGTAACCACATAGTCTTCAAGTGGTGAAGTAATGGGGAATGTTCCTAGTCTTTTTGCGTATTGTTTGTGAGATATCAGTGACCATTTAAAGTCTTTGTGATGAGGACTCAACATTTTCTCTGATGTAATTATTGTTAGTCCAGTAAGGGAGTTAAAACAGTTCTTATGCATACATGTGGTTGAATTTTTTTGTTTCTGGGGAGTTTTTTCTTGTCAGTGGCAAGTTGACTGCATGACTTTCATGGGTTCTTAGTCTTAGGTGTTTTCTACTTCCAACTTGGGTTGTATGTAGAATACTATAGAAATGCACAGAAGGAAAGAAAATTGTCACACTTTTTAACTAAATTAGGGTTAATATTAATTGATACAGGTTGTACATAATGTACATAAATTCATGTCAGTGGCCTTTTTATACAGATTTCTGTGGTAAAAATGTACTTGTGAAAATATTTTAAAAAGTGTACACTTTAGGTTGATGCAACTTAGGGTTAGCAATTGTGTAGAAAATTGTATAGTCTTGTCTAAACTACTAAATGTGTAGTCCCTTGTTTCTAACCTTGAAATCTAGACAGTTTGTACATATGTATAAAGGTATACTACATACACTTTGTAAATAGACCTGCTGATAATGTCAGTAATAAAAAAGCAAGTAGAAGTAAATGTTTTGTTTTTTAATACAAAGACATGTACAGTATGTATCCTGATCAGTGAGCTAGTGGTGCACATTTTGTTTTTAATCCTCCAGCTCCTATTGAAATTAATTTAACATTTTATCCATGCTTTTCATTTTGACAAAGACATTCACTGCCACACAAATCCGTCAACATATTGTAACATTGAACACATTAGAAGCATGTCTGAGCTTTATCAGGCAAGAAGGCAATCATTCAAGTAACAATTTTAAATGGGGGGGGGGGGGGGAGTCCTGTGATGTCAAGCTAAAAGTGATGTACTGTTGATATCGCAATTCTTTACCTGAATTTAACTTAATGCCCAACTCATATACAATTCAAAATATCTGGTTCCAAAAGTTTAAGTCCTTGAATCAGCATTTCCTTGTCTTAAATTGTGTTGGAAGCAAAAAAACACAAAGAAAAGAGGAACTGCAACTTTAAACAAATTTCAGTGCAAAACTACTTTATTTTTCCATTAAAACAATTGAATTCCAAAACAGTACAAAGACTGCAGTGAATGGGAATTCATCAATAAAATAAAACAATAATTTACCAATTGACCATCACTGATTCTTTAAAATACTATAAATAAAGGCTTAAAATTAAATTTACATATTAAAAATGTACTTTCAATATAAACTCTAGATCAAGGCAAATTCCAATTTGAAGACTTCTTCCTGTAATCGTCTGTTCTCACATTGAAGCCAAAGTAAAATACACACTAAACACTACAGTCACTTCTAGTTGGTGCACAGACAAAGTGTAGGCCTTCTCTCCAGTTATTGTATAATTTTTTATAAGTCACAATACTACATGATTCAGTTTTTTAAAAAATTAAAATATAAAATCAGAAATGTTGAGGCAATTTTTTTTAAACAAAAGGAATGTTCAGCAATAACACGACAGAATTTGGATAAAACTGAGTTGAGATGTGCAAGAAAATTTCTGTAATTTCCCTGAAAAAAATATCTACACCAACAAGTGAGGCCGAGCCTTTCTGCTGATTGTCTAGAAATAAGTTCTGGTAATTCATCTGAGACATTCAAACTTGTCTTTTTCCCTGTCATTTCCTGACAAACCCAATTTCATGTAGTAGTTTTAAGCAAGTGTTAAAGTTGTGAGTAACATCCTCACTTCCTCAGTATAAAAACCTTGATGCAAGCACTAGTAGAAAAGCCTACAGTTTAAAATCCTCCCATATCATGTGACACGCTTGTGTTTCAGCCTATAAAGTACTAGTATTTGGTAACGTCCTATCAGATTTGATTCTTCCTTCACTTTTCACCATCCTCCATTCCTGCCTGTGTCATCAGATCTGCAATGTTTTTCTCTAAGTCATCAATGCGATGGCCCATGTCATCTAGTGCACTCAGTTAAGAAATCATTATCAATAATTTCAAAATGCGACTCTGTGCCAAGCTCTTAGACTATTGGAGATAATCAACCTTAATATGAAAATATCATTAAATATGCATGAAGGGAACAACTCCTCAGTAATTAAGGAAATTATTTCCTTATTAAATTGCCTTAATTCCAAAACACAATACCATGAATGATACATAAGAACTGACATTAAATTGCTTTTTTTTGTAACATATTATTATCAGTAGCAGTTTTTGACACAAAACAAATAAATCCAGCAGGCAATACAACAACCAAAATTAATCTATTGGTCTTCAGAACTAAAAATTTAATCTCAGGGATGGTTTCTTCATTTCACCCCAAAATTTAAGGAATCAAAGAAGTACATTTGTTGTGTTAAAGGATATTCCTTGTGATGATTTGATCTGACATGTTCTGGAATTTGTCTTGCATCTGCTGGAGGACATTTTGTACCTAAAAGTAAAAAATGTACAAAATATTGTTTGAAAATGTTTCATTACACTTGCAGTTTCACAAATTCTGATTTGGCCAAAACAAAACATAGTAAGTGAGGACAGTGCTTTAAAATAATGAATAATGTTCAAAATCATACAAAACTTAACGAATGCACACTTTGTAACTGAACTTTTATTGATTATTGACGTCGCCCCATTAGGCTTTAGACTAATGTCATTGTCACCAACTTTATAATTGTCGCCAAGAAATGACATCGCACTCTTCGCTTTTATAAGGTAACAGTCACTCCAATTTTGAGCCCAATAAATTCTTCTTGGAAAAAACTTTTCATGTGAATACTTACAAATGTTGTAAGATCCTGTATGCTCTTAGGATCAGCGCTGTTTGAGATGTAGTCTGATTTCACCACGTCCGCCATTCTTCGTTCGTTCTGTTGCAGTGACGCGCTGCAGGTGCGCATGACAGTTGACCTTGACATTTTAAAACAAACAATTTGGGTTTGTGCGGTTATCGGGAAAAATACTGATAAAAGTTTGATAAAGGGTTTATTAACCACCGTTTTTCTTATCTCAAATTCAAAAATATGATTGTTCTCGTATTTATTCGCCATATCAGGAAATAGGTCATTTTAGCGGAAGTGATGACCTAGTTAGCGGCATATTTGTTTGTAAGCAAATTCTTGATGTGAGAACTGCTGTTTATGTGGGATCGAATAATAATTTAACCAACGTAATGGCAACAGCCAGACATAAGGATCAGTTAAAGAGCTATCTAGCATCGCACAGAAGTCCGGGGAAGGTGGTTGCTGATAGCAAGTCTGTCGGAAACGCAGGGAAAAAGTCCAAAATTGAAAATGACAGGTGAATATTTTAATTCACAGTGTACCGGTACATGTACTTGCTTGAAAGTTAGTTCCGAAAAAATTAAAAGAATAATAATGATAATGGCTTTTTGGGCCCTTTAATATCCCAGATTATATTTACACCATTTTTATTCATAAACAAATCAAAACATTTCAAAAGTATAGTTTATAATATATTTTGTTTATTTGTTATTATTTATATACTTTTACAGACCCTCATCAGGAGGTGACGTAAATAATATAACCAGAAAATTCACGAAATCTGTTAACGTATCCTCGGGACCAAGTTCTCCAGCATCAAAACCCCAAGACAGGAAAGTAGCAACAAGACACCCACACATTAAAACTGCAACCAGTGTCACAAGAAGAGGGAATTCAGTCAAACCTGGCAAAGTTTCTATCAACGAGTAAGAAGGTTTTATTTGGTTTAAGATGTTTTAATGTAATGAGAAAGATTTCAGAACATTTAAACTTTGCCATTGGGTTAAAAGTCATACTTAGATTATATGTAAAAAAAAAAAGTTTGGTTATGGTTTCTTAGCCTACATTATTTGTATCTTTGTATTTGTTCTAGCATCATCAAAGAATTTCTTCAACTTTTTAATTATCTTTGTTGCTAGCACACCATTGAATTTTTGGTTTTTCCCCACTTTAAATATGTATACAATGTATATGTCAATTTTAGACCTATTTTAGCTTTAAATAAATGTTTGTCTATTTTAGCCTCCCAGATGAAGTTTTACGTCAAGTATTTTCAAAGCTTGGAGCAAGTGACTTGCTGACGTCTGCCAGAGTGTGTACAAGATGGAAGACACTTGCAAATGACAAGTTAGTCAAAAGTTCTTTAATTGGGCAGTATTTCTGCCCCATTAAAGATGAATTCCCTTTCATTATATATCTGTTTCCCCTTGCTCTCACATTCTTTTCTCATAAATCCATTGGAGTTAAAATCAGAAATTCCAAAAAAGTTTGAGTGAGGAATAGATGTTATTTGGTGTAAATACTGTTGGACAGTCTTACTTTATTCATGACTTTGTTTGTTTATTAATTTTTAAATTTTATTTACTTTTGTAAATTGGAAACTTCTTTGTTAAATTGTATTTGTATGAATGAATTAACAGACAACATTTTTTTTTTATTTCAGTAAACTGTGGCAACAGATGTTTAAACTGTATGCAGTGAAGGTGAAAGGACCCCTGCCAAAGATACCACAACACCCCCCAACTGCCTTCTGGAAGAAACACTGTATTGACAGGTACAAATAACTTAAATAACCTTACTGTTGTTAAAGTTAAAGATTAACACTGCCAGGATACCACAACACCCATCCACATCCTTCTGTATTACCAGGTACAATTAAATAATGTACTAAATAATGGAACAGTTATAAAATATCAAGATTAAAACCAGGTTTGTATGAGCCTTAGACTGCATTCCCATAATCTTAGTCTGTACTAGCAGGATCGATCTATATCGGCCGAGATTTTCACTAAGACAGTCAGTGTAATCAGCTTAATTGTCTGGCACTCCCCCTGGCATAGCAACATGATTACCTTCATAGACCACAAAGTTTTCCCAACTTTACCCAAGGACTTTAAGTGAAGAGAGGCGTGCCAGACATTTAAGCTGCTTAAACTGAATGCAATTTAGTGAGTATCCCCAAAGAGTTACATCAATCCAGCTAGTACGTGTGCTAGATTTATGGGAACTCACTTAGTGTTATCTTTTGTCAAAAGGTGGTGACACTTGTTAAAGCCAGATTCACATTGTGGCGGTGAGAAACTTTTATTATTTGAAAAAAAAAAACTTTTATACAAAATGCTAACTTTATTTCAGGTGTTCTAATCATAGAAATTCAAGGGCACTGGCATTACTGAAGAAGCAGAGTCCATTTACATGTTTGCCAATGAAAACCAAAGAAGCACTTCAGTGAGTAAACGATCATTATATTTTATCTTTCTCTACAAGAGTGGTGTTATCTGGTAAACCTACTACACCTAAGGATAAAAATGTTTGCAATACATGGCAGTCGCACTTTTACTCAGTAAATGTACACAAACTCCAATTACAGAAGAGCTCCCACTGTCATGTAGATCACAACCTTCTTTAGAATCATCAAATTTCAAGGAAAATGTTGTGATTGGGGTGCTTGGCATTGAAAATGTGAAAATTAGATTTTTTTTAATTGGTTAATTAAATAAGTAAGTAGGTACCATTTTGCGTGGGCACATGGATATTCATGTGAACACACACAGAACAAGTCTTAAAGTTTTCACACTCAAGTATTTCCTGTCTCCATGGTTACAGGAGGGCTGGTGTCAGGTGGCATCTAGTTCTGACAGACAGCAGTAGCATAGAACACACTTTGGTCTGCCGCGATATCTTCTACTTCCCCATGTCTGTGACCTTGAGGTGGTATGACCTCCAGATGCCCTCTCTGGCCAGCATCAGGAAATTGGCAATTTATGCTGTGAATCCAGTCTTTTTCAATGACAAGGGAGAACCCTACAGCAACAGGTAATGGTAATAGGCTTGAGTATACTTTTTAGAAATTCTGTTTTTGAAATGAAATAGATGCAAGTGATATTTTTGGTTCTTTTTTTTTTTCTTTGAAGTGTTAAATCCAATACTGTGCTGCATGCAGTGTTGTTTAATTTTGTTTTGAGATTTAAATTAAATAGTGTCAGTGGGATATAAATTTAAGATTAATAGAAGTAAAGAGTTTGTGGCCAAGTGCAGTAATTTTCTGACATTACTGAATTTTGCATGTACCAATACACAGCAGTGCCATTATTTTTGACTTCTCATTCATTGTAGTCCCTGCCAGAGATCTCTACTTAAAGAAATGGCCTTTGAATGGAGGAAATTGTCTTCTAGATTAACTGTAGATGGCGCTGATGACCAAGTCCTTATTCACTGCTTGTCTGATTTAGGAATACTGCTGGCAAGGTGGAAGGTATGGGACTTAATTATGTTGCCATGACTACAAAAAACAGAATATAAGGCAATAATTGGAAACATTTTGTTGACATTTTTTTAAAAACATTTTTTTCTAAGTTGGACAGCAGTAACCACACAATTTTGTCTTTTAAATATCTTGTTACAAAATTAATTTGATTGACCTGATTATTGAAATACATCAGAGATAGAAAAAATGTGTCAAGTGACACCCATCAATTTACAGAGTTTTTTTTTTCACATTTAGGGGGATGGTGAGTTGGCATTTATTGCTGTGTCTCTTCATTCCAACATGTTAGTACAGAGATCCCTTATGGGAACAACAGACAGGTATGGAAAATATTGTATAATATTGTAATTCTTATTCATTTAATTTAATTTAATTTATTGAAATTTGATATGAAGAACATTATTACTAAGGAATAGTAGTGGAGGAGGGAATGCATTCACAACTGAATGATATATATGATGATGATAATGATATTTCTTAAGAATATAAATGATAATTCTTAATAATTTATATTTTGCAAAAATAAAGTTATTGACATAAATTTAAACTGCGAAAAAGCAGTTGCTTAGAAAGTGTGACACATGATCACAAATTTCATAATTTACATGTATTTATTAATCCTGCCAAATTGGTGATCTTTCAATACTTAATTGCTGGTTTATAATTCTGAGATCATGAATTTTCCTTCAGCGCCTACCTCCCCACCCCACACAAGATTGTAAAGGATGATGTTGACTCTCAGTACGGTGAGGTGGATGTTGTAATGTGGAGACCTGGTTTATTAATTTTCTTTGAAATGCTTACTGACTCAGAGCCTTGTTTAATTATTACTTACAGTAACTAAGATGGTCACAGAAAGAAAAGACAGAGCATATTATCACTGATTCACTGCAACAGATGTCAACCTGTTTAAAAAGCTAGGCGTATGCATTCAAAATTGTAAAATTGAACGTTTATTTAAATTGTTTTCAATTTTTTTTATTTTAACATATTGAGGTTAGCACGTTTTGAATTATTTTGTTATAAAAGCAAGTTACTGTTAAGACAAGATATAAACAGAATTGATCATTATATTTTCCAAAATATTATTTAGATGTTACATAATTGCCAGTGAAATAACAGAGTCAAGAAAATCAGTTTTGCCATTGTGTTAATTTCATATTGCTATATTTTGTAATTTATATAATTTGTTTATATGTTGTTAGGTCTCCATGGTTACTCATGTACAGTAGAGCTACGAAATTTCAGAAATAGCTACTGGAGTCAACAATTTCAACATTTACACTGCAAGAGAGAACACATGGGTGAGTGGGTTATTATTTAAAAAAAAAACATTTTTCAATGGCAATATTTGCCTTAATTCAATAATATTTATCCATTTTTTTAAAATTAAAAAAAGTACTCAGGTAGATGCCATCCCAAAATATTTTTGTAGCACCCCATTGTGAATTTTTTTCTTTAAATATGGTGCACAAGACTTTGTTAATTTACTCTCCAGCTAGAGAGAATTCCAAAACTCCAAAACAAATCAATGAATAATCATTATATCATTATGTATTCTATTGCTAATTGATATTTACATTATGATCATACTTCTCAGCTGAAATTCTAGGTGGTACGTAGGTGTGGCATGTGCGTGATTAATGAAAACAATCGATTTATGGTAGCATAATTTAATAAGAATTATGAGGATGTCAGTAATAACCATATATAAATAATGATTTTGAATAACTTAATTTTAATGGTTAATATGTTTCCTATCCAGGTGGTGGTTTTGCTGTGCTGTGTGCAATCCGTCCAGACTTCACCTCTGATCATGTGCCAATAGATAAGAAACTCAATATGCCATGGAAAACTGATCTTTTCAAAAACATTGTGCAGGTAAAATAACAAAAAAAGGCCTCTGTAGAGTTTCTGAAATTGCTGCATAAAAAACCTCATATTTGTGACATATTGAGTGATTTTACACATATTTTTGTATTATTGTTTTACTGAACCTACAAAGTAATCTAGCCAAAATGACATTGTAACCTGATCACCAGGGGACCATTCCCACAGATATTTGGATCTATCTATCTCCCTGGGGAGTCTCACTAAATTGCTGTCAAACTAACTGCCTATAAACGTCTGTCATGCCTAGTAAAACTGTTAGGGGGTAATTATCTTTACCCCTAGCTGATTCGGTAGGCATGACAGACATTTAAGCCTCTTGAGCTGATAGCAATTTAGCGTGAACCCCCAGTGAGTTAGGTTGATCCAGATGGATCGATCTAAATATGGGAACCCAGGCCAGGACTTCTGATGATGGATCATGTTTAGAAGTCCTATAAAAGAATAGAAAAAAAACTTGACAATTCTGTTGTCTCAACTAGATGTCTCTATAAACATACAAAGTTAAATGTTTCTGAATATATACGTCTCGAGTTTGTGAAAATATAATAATAATTTCTTGAATTCTGTAAATGTGACAAACTTCTCAAAAATTTCTCTTGATGCTTTCCAGAAGTGGATTTTTGTGGCTTCTTTTTCTCTTGATGTGTTCAGTTTGTATAATTTACATTATTATAATTCTGAATCAAAATAAAAAGTGGTTTATGTCCTATTCATTTATACTCGGACAACTGTGTGTTCTTTTCAGGACGTTTGCGTCTTAGATTTGACATTACTTGATGAAAGAAAAGACCCGATGTGGTGTATCAGGTAAGGTAATGACTTGGATCATAGCAATAGGGGAAAAATATCAATGTTTCAGATACATAATTTTGGAATTATTAAAATACATGCCTGTGTAGCATTTTGGTGCTTTTACTGTATTGTATATAACTATAATAGTTTGCTTTACAATTGTGTTTCTACCACTCAGTAGGAATGTTGTAAGAGTTACTTAAATAAATACAGTATCTGTAAAATTCAAAATTTTCCCCATTGAAACGACTTGTCGAGTCTTTACCATAAACTAAATTTTAATATTTCTAAATTATTTATTAATAGGTGATTCAAGATGGTTCAGTGCTGTAATTAAAATGAAGACATTTTGACAATAAAATTATATTAGTATTTTATAAATTATTCCTGGGAGTTAATTTTTAAAAGAAAATTTGCCAACACATAGCCAGAATTAACTAATTCTTTGACAAGTGGAATTTCAATATTACGCCAGTAAGAAATCCAAAGTCAGCTGTACTGAGCTTATCCCAATACTCTGCCTTTGTTATCTTTCAGCTCACCAGTGGCAGTACATCAACCAAAACATAGTATGGGTAAGTCTTTACACAGTGGCTTCAGTTTTGGGATTTTCAAAAATCATTTAGTCCTGAGAACAAGAAGTTTAATCTTATATCCAGTTCAAAATAGGGTAATTACTAGTCCAAGGGCCATATATGGTGACCCACTACAAAGCTTGCTGTCTAATCTGCTAATAGACACTGAATAGATATCCCGTGGGGAAGCATTCAAGTGGGTCGGCCATATTTGACCCTCAGACTAGTTAGTCCCCTGTTCTGAATGAGGCCTTAGATCTTATTTTTGGCCAGTGTATTTTGAACCCTACATCCAAATTAAGTTGTATGTTGGATGCGCCACTCTCCAGCTATTACTTTAACCTTCCATCTTATTTCATGAATACCACCCTTACAATATTGAAAAATCATGTTCTTTTCAGTGAATTACGACTATGGGGGCGACATGTACCACATTGCCTATGCTGATAACAGAGGCAGAGTAACACTGCAGTTAATATGGGTAGGTTGTCTAGACATAAAAAAACAAGGAGAAATAAGGTTTCTACATACATTTACATTACCAGTATGTAGAAGGTTGAAACAGTAATATAGAGTTATCATACATATAATTTTATAAGTATTTCAATGTGCTGCATAATATGTATGTGCATAGTGGTACCGTAAGGATTTGTTATAGTGTGCACTGCTTCATACACACTGTTCATGGTACATATTCATTATATACTGTCTCAAACAATCTCTAAGTGAAAGTAAAGTTCAGTTCTTATGTGTTGCACTCCTCATACATCTCAGCACTTCTTACATTGGAGACCTGGTCAGACTAGGTGTTTACTCTCACCTTCCTGGGGAGGAGACAGTCTGTCATGCACCCCCTCCCCCTCTATCCTTCCCCCCTCTCTCTCTCTTTTTAATGGATTGATTGACTTTCTGTATTATCTATATAATTTAATTAATTAATTATAAATAAATTTAATAGAAGAATGGATTGTTTCAGTTAAACTGATCAGAAACTTGTCTGTTTTTAAGGAACCAGAGAGAGAGCAGCTGATAATAACCTGTTTGGAACTGTCTCTCTCTTCTCAAACCATCAATCATTGGTTTGGAACAAGTTATTGACACCTTTTCCATAGCAGACTTACGCATCCAGCAGGGTCTAGAAACGTGTTGTCTGGCATCAAATACCGCTACAAGACACAGGACTGTGGATGGTTCAAATACCAGCAGAAGATTCATGGAAGACAAAGGTCTATGCCATCTGTACAAGTTCTGTGGCCAGCTACTGTGTGCATAAGGCCTTTTACAGGCCCAGAGGTACGCTTCAAAGTACACTTAGTTTGATCTGTCCTCTCTGAGAGACCAGCCTGGATATTCAGACAGTCTGTTACTGGAGTGGAGCCCACGCAAATAACACAGTCAGTGACGAAGCAAGCTCAAGTATGAGAAGGTGTGAAAGTGTGCAAAATCTTCTGAAGTGTAATTGTCATTAAGCTGGCCTCTCAAAATAGTGGACTGGTCCAGTTTTGATTTGAAAAGGGCCGTAACTCAGTGGGCCCCCGAGGTACTACTAGTCCAAATCCTAGTTGAGCCAGCCTGACCATGACATTTCTGGACAGTGGCAAAATAACAGCTAAAATTGTCAGTAGTCTGGTTGGACATGTCACTTTGAAAAACTGTTTTCACCTAAATGCTTATGTTCACTTGTCACAGACTGGGGGCCAACACAGACAACTGCAATATCGACTTTTGAAATGTACCTTTTTTATGTTGGGTTCTGGGAGATAACAGACAGTATCTCTTTTATATATATATATATATTGGTGTACTGTCCACATGATGTCTTGAAGTTCAAGGCTAGATTACTATGAAGGTCAAGGTCAGATGACTATTAAGAAATGGCCCCATGTGATAGATAAACAGGGACTTCATTTAATGTTTGTTAATAGCTGTCAGTGCAAGATAATCTATGATATTTTCTTTTAATTTTTCTTTTATCATCAAATTCTGTCTACATATAAAAGATAGTTGAATTACTTTTCACCATTGTGTATTTTGAATAAATAAAAGTGAAAAACAAACAACCATGGTTTAACTAGTGTTTTTTGTCCTCCATTTTTATTTACACCTAAAACACCAACTTTGTTTTGAACAACTAACAACTGAAACAAGCAAGGCTTAGTAGCAAATTTTTCAACACATTCTTTTTCAACTTAGCTCTTCATCTCATTCCACCTGTGAGTGCCTTCCAAGTGATAGAAACCAAATCTTTAAAAACCTTACTAAGGAGTAACTCGACGTGCATACGTATAAATTGCAATCAACTATGTTAAAAGATGAGTTTTTCATCTTCTTTATGCACTCCTGTACTTGTCACTGCAATTCATCTGTAAAACCAATCCAACTCAATAAAACGGTGGATGGTTTAGATTAAAGGCCATGTTATGTATCGGGTAGTGCACCAAAAGCCAGTTTCATCTGCTCTTCATAAGTTTTACTTTGCATATTCTTTAACGCTGGTTCCATATTTATTTTCCCAGTATTCTAAAACATCCTTCTTCAATTGCTCTCGTTTAGCAAAATACTTTGGGTATGCCGCCTTCTCCTCTTCTGCCCATTCATCCAGCAACTGCAATGAAGGATTGTACTCATTACTTACAGTCTAATATCCAAGTAGGTTCAATAAACATAATCTGTCATTCTTTGCTAGTGGTTACAAAATGTTGAATTTGACCGAAAATTTCAAACTTTCTCTGGGAAGCTGTAATTTTGCGATGTGATAGCTACACCATCACAGTTTATCATTTCATAAAAAGGGAAACAGCAGCTGCCCTTTTTAGGGCACACAGGAGAGTTGAACAGCTATACCCACCAAATCCAAGACGCGTTACCCTGGGTAATATATTTTGCACAAACTAATGAAAGTCTAATGGAATGTTTTCAGTTTTAGTTTAAATCATAAGGGGGTGTTGTCTCAATGCTTCAAAACTGGTTTTGAAGAATTTAATCCACATTTCATAATTAATAAAAATGGTGAATATGTGGGTCACGGTAACGTTATTGACGCGGGTACAAAAACTTTTTATAATCATGTAAATAATAACAATATTTTTGCTATTATCCATACACACTTCAATCATGAGGGGCACACCACTTTCACATGCTTTTAAAATGGAATTGACAAACACAGAGGAATAATGCACATATTTTATTTACTGTAACTCTGTCACATGGGACACACACTGAACAAAGTTGATCTAAAGAATGTTCCAGATTGTAGTTTTTTATCTGAATTATTATTTTTTTATTATTATTTTAAAACAATAAAGTTCAGTTAAATACAAAATTTAACAAAATGAAGTTCAGTGTAACACAAAGTTCATAATTGTAACATTCTTCCTGACATATGTGGACCAATGGTGATATCTGTTCTGTGCTCACTAAGGCATCCACTCTTGGGATTCTGAAAAAAAATCACACAAAGAATCTGTTAACTTTGATAACGAACAATGGATAACCTAAGATCACAAATAGTTTATTGCTTATTCAAACAAATTCCAGTGCATTATGAGTGGCAAACACGCATTACTGAGACACATTTTCTACACCCATTTTCGGTGCTTCATTGCGTAACGTAAGTGTTGCGAGTAATCCATTATTGCTGTTTTTACAGACGGTTAAATTTTAAACGCACGGAATAGAGTGTAGCAGCTTAATTTAAGACAAAACTAAAAAAAAGTAATTCAATTTCGATGATTGAGTTCGAGAACAAGGGAACATGAATACGGTATCACCGCATCACCATGTTCAATATGACTTTTAGTCCCCCATGTGACACAGACGCAAAACGAAAGTTCAGACGATGTCACCCTACTTATAGAATGGTAAAAATCAATCGGTACACAAACATGTTGAAACAATTGAAGAAAAATGAAACGGAACTCGTTATTTCTCACCTTCATACAAAGAAGATCCCTATAAACAATCCTGTGGCGGTTAAATCGAGGGAATTACACCTGTGCCCTGCATCCCATCTCGACAGCGTCACTGACATGACATGTTATCAGAATGGGATACGCGCCAGTTTGAGGTGGTTTTTCAGTGTGCAAAAGAAGACATTCGTGTGTAAGACGTCATCAGTTAGTGAGTATGGAAGAAGATCGTGATCGATGTATAATTTTCACGCGGCATTTTAAAGTCGTCTGATAAAAATCGATCTTGAAGTTTCAGCGTTGCGAACGTCATTGGGACGCGGTGAAGAAAAATCGACCTTGCTGAGCAATAAATGTGAAATTCTTAAGAAAACTGATATTATCATGGATTTCGTGACACAAACTAACCGACATACTACTTTGGACGATTGAACAGTTTTAATACGGAAAGATAGGATTAGATGAAATTTTCATCGGGGTGGGACACCGCATGTATCGTAAGTTAAGCTAATTTTGTGATCATTTTTCAGTGACTTCAAATAAATTTTTATTTAAATAACAATTTGCACATTCTGTTTATTATATCTTCTTGCAGTAGATGTATTTCCTGCTTCAATAATCCATTCAAACCCTAAACAAACTGTTCTTAAATAGAGGTAGGGTCAAAATCCCACAAAAAAGGACACCATTTTGAGGGTAATTTCGATATATTTTCTGCTTTTTCTCTTTTTTTGCTTTTATAACAACATCCTCCTTGCTCATGCAGCTTCTTTGATTTGTTATTGAAACATACACAACGATGTCATGAGAATTTGGTCGGCTATCTAAATTTAAATTACATTCTTGTTATGGTCCCCCCGCAGTGCACCACTAGCAAAGAATGACTGAAATGAAAAACACAAGTGGAAGAAAATCTTCCAAGACAATTTGATATACATCAACTTAGAGGACAATGGAAATATACTAAATTAAGAAAAGTTATTAATTAAGATTTAATTTATTATAATGAAGTCACAAAGATTTATTAACTATTTCTGGAATTTTTCATCTGTTAACTTATAATTACGTTCATCACTTGATAAAATATGGTTCTGTATAATTTTGCTGCAGCCCAAGCAGAACATGAGCCTATCTTTCTCTCTTTTATCTAATTATTTCCTTAGGGGTGAAGAAATGTCGGATCCAAAGTGTGGGGATTTTGCACCAAGAAAACAACATTATTATTATTATTTTATTTATTTTTTTTTTTGGGGGGGGGGGGGAGCTTACCAAGCATACAATGAATTACTTTTTATTTTCTAACTGATACTCCAGATTCAAAAAGAAATTTCACATTTCTTCCAATCCACATACTAATGTCCGATGCATTTTTCCATTTAAAAGACATTTTCAAAAAATAAGATTTTCGTTAAAACAAGGTTTACTGTGCTTGTTAAACAACTTATCAATTGTGACTGGCCACATGGCTCTTTGTATCTTTGATGCAACCACAGCAGAATATGAGTGGTAACCCATTAAGCTCTTCATGACATGAAACTGCCCTTGAAGTTGTCATTACAGGACCCCGTTCACAAAAGTCTCAACACAGCCTACTACACTTGTTACATTTGGGCTTAGATCTGACTGCTATTAATTATTGGTTAGCCTGCTACACTTGTTACATTTGGACTTAGATCTGACTGCTATTAAATATTGGTTAGCCTATTACAATTGTTACATTTGGACTTAGATCTGACTGCTATTAAATATTGGTTAGCCTACTACACTTGTTACATTTGGGCTTAGATCTGACTGCTATTAAATATTGGTTAGCCTACTACACTTGTTACATTTGGACTTAGATCTGACTGCTATTAAATATTGGTTAGCCTACTACACTTGCTACATTTGG
>NW_019773881.1:355401-385923 GCF_001039355.2 Lingula anatina | reverse complement strand
TCACACCAATGGTCCCTTCTTGAAATTACAATTTTGACTAGCTGAATCACAGTGCTAAACCAGACCAAATGGCACTGTTCGCCCTCTAAAATACCAAAAATTTTTCGGGCTCTTTGGTGGGCCCCTAACCCCACAACATTCCTAAAAAACGGACCCTCCCCAATGCCTCAGGTTTCACCTCTCACACATATTGGACTTGGCGCTGGACATTATTTGTAACCATACATTAATAAATCATGTGACCAGTCCATCCAGGCCATTACATAGCAAAAAGTGTCAGGTCGACAGCAACATCAGTTAGTTGCTCAGTGCTAGTTCCAGACTTTGATTTATACCTATTTCTCGTTCTTATTCCACTGGATGATTTAAACCATTCACTCATTCTTTAATATCCTTGCAGTTAACTTACATCCTCTTTCTGGATGCCCATCTAACTCTAAAAGATAAAGTTGCCATTTCCTGAGTAAGTTAACTGCAGTCTCCTGATCCTTTATATTCCTGGTCTCCTCAAACATTGCTCTTAGTACAACACATTTATAGCGCATGTCAAGCCTGCAGGAAAGGAAAAAATATAGATATGCCTGACAAAAAAGAAGTCCACATATGATATATTATAAATCATTAGCAAACACAAAATGGTCCATATCTCTACTGAACTTGTAAGTAAAAAAAAAATAATCCTTCTTCTAATCAATTTGAAGTCTAAAAGTTATCAAAAAGTGTTGAAGCTAGGGTAGCACAGGATAACCTTCATCCACTTTAGATATATATATATAATGTGCCTTGAGTTAACTGTGACCTGGGACAGATCTGGGCTCTGTATCTCGAAAGGTTCGCTATGTTGCACACGTGCANCAGCATAACTACTAAAATAGTGGCCCGATCATGCCGATTTTCGAACTTGACCTGCGTTTTAGTAAGATTGATTACTCCTGTGAGTTTCATGACAACAGGCCTAACGGTTTTCCTTAAAATGTGTTTACAGGGTTGCATATATGCTGAAAAGTGAAAAAACAGCATAACTTCTACAATAATGGCCTGATCATGCTGGTTTTCGAACTTGACCTGCGTTTTATGAATATTCATCAGCTTTGTAAATATTAAGCCAAAAAGTAAAACTGCCCTCCACTTATTGTGTTTACAAGGAAAGTGCACGGCGCCGGCATCGGCATCGGCGACGGCGACGGCGACGGCGACGACAGACGCAGGTGATGGCAATATGTACAGACACATCTGTGTCTGTACATAATAATCCTTCTTCTAATCAATTTGAAGTCTAAAAGTTATCAAAAAGTGTTGAAGCTAGGGTAGCACAGGATAACCTTCATCCACTTTAGATATATATATAATGTGCCTTGAGTTAACTGTGACCTGGGACAGATCTGGGCTCTGAATCTCGAAAGGTTCGCTATGTTGCGCATGTGCGTTAGTGTCTCGATTCCATAACCGATTCTATTACGAGATACGGGGCCATGGAATCGAGACACTTGCGCACGTGAGCAAGATACGGAGCCCAGTACAAGTCTACTGAGTCTATGTATTTTGTTTATTTTATGAAAAGGAAGACGTGGCTAATGTTTCAGATACATATTTCACATATTGAATTGGTACTATATCATATGGGTTTGTTAAATTATGTGGTATAAATTGTAAATTATACCAATTGTACTAGTAATTTTGGTACACAGTCTCTAATGGTATTAAGTGGATCGATCAAATTAAAATAACTCAAAATACCTTTAAGTCAACAAATTCCTTTGCGCTCAAATTAAAGTTATAAACACAATGCTCAATTTTGAAAGATAAAAAGCGATCGAGTTTCTGTGTCTTGCAAGGTCGCAAGAGCGCAAAGTGCATGGCTTTCTTCGTACAATTATCCAACTGACAGTATATTTATGTTATGAATTTCGTTCTTCATTTTACCTATTATGATTATCCCTTATAATCCTTCTCATACATGCCCTGTAAAGCCGGCAGACTTCTTGAGCGTGAGTGAGCGCTTTCGTTGCGAAAGTCGACATTTTGCTTCGGCTTCCACAACTCCAATCCGCAGTTAATTGAGCTTGCTCGGTGATTGGATGATATTAGAGCACATAAAAAATACGGTACTGTACTATAAATGTTCATGTTTTTATACAAGTAATATTCAAAACAAACTCAGAATATATTTTACTCCCTGAGATTCGATTTTAAACCAATTGATATTGAAATTTGCTTAAAATATTTAATTACTATATTACTATATCTATAGAAATCGTTCCGGGTCATTGGGAAAGTAGCAATACAAGAATAGGGCGCAAGAAATGAAAGAGGTGGTTAAAGAAGAGTTCGTTGAATAAAATGGATTTTAAGTCATCTTCCTCGAAGGATGAAATATCTACAGAGACACAGTTTAAAAGACTTATTGGTTGGTATAATTTAGCCTAATTCATCATTTGACAATTATGTTGTCAAGATAAAACGACTGACCTCTGGAGACTATTTAATTTTAATAGAAATGCATGTACCGTATTTAACCACGATCATATGTTAGCCGATGAACTTAAAATTCACATAATGCGACTTTTGAACGGCACACTAGTCTACCATAGTGCAAAAGCACCTATTAGAATTACTCTAGTACTTGAAAACAATTGTTATATAAACTGCCATATTACCAGTACCAATTGAATATACTGGTACAGTGTACTCGATCCATACAGTACAACCAATAAAGTACTGGTATACTGCCCACCCATCCCCCCCCCCACCCCCACCCCAAAAAAGAAATCATAATGACCTCTAGGTGAGCCCAATTGGTTCTGAAGTGGTACATGTTTGGGATTTTTAGTCTGATTGTTGTTGTTTTTTTATTATTTATTTATTATTTTTGTTTGTTTGTTTGTTTTCATATGAACTCAGTGAAACACACGATGAGAAATTACAGCCTATGTTTTCAGCATTTTCAGTTTTTACAACTTTCACACATGGAAATTTATTTATAAGGTCTGCTTTCACACATCACATCACTACATGTATTTCAGCATCCCGAAGGAAATCCAGAGAAGGCCGCTCCACAGAGTCTGTAAATGAAGATCTTCATGAAGCAGTTGTTCAGCTTATCATCCAGCACCAAGACTTAGATTTCCTTGTGAAAGAGGTAATTAATTATAATATATTGTAATTAATTATAATATATTACAAAATATACCATTATGTGTGCATCCTGCTGGTAAATCTACCTTTTGTATATATATTAATTTTGTTTAGAATTATTAATATTTATGTTGCTAATGCACTTTAAAAAATGTATGTTTGAGTTTTATTTCTATTTACTTGTTTATTTATTTATTTTTTTTCATTTTAATTGCACTTTTAAAAAATAATCATTCAATTATTTTTAATTAGTATATTTCCTAATGGTGAAGCAACCATTCACTTAGAATCCATTAAAGTGAACCTGTATAGTGAACCTAATAACAATAAATTCATTGTAAACTGCACTAATTTTCCCAGGCAAGACCAGCTGTGAGACATCCCCATGGATCTCTGCTGCAGAGTAATACGGGCACTATTCCTGCTGAAGACAAAGGGAGCAACTCTACTAGTACACCAAACACAGCATTTTCAGGTATTTTGTTGTTGTTGTTGTTGTTACCTCTGCCAAGGAGGTTATGTTTTCACTCCCGTTTTTTCTGTTTATTTGTTTGTTTGTTTGTCTGTCTGTCTGTCTGTCTGTCATTAACATAGGTCAAAAAGTTATGGGCCGATTTTGATGAAATTTTCAGGAACTGTCAGAAGTGGGCCAAGGAAGAGATGATTAGTTTTTGGTGGTGATTTGGATCAATAATCAATCAATAATCAGTAATAATGAAAAATTGCTGCCTTGGCGCAGGTCTGCGCTCTCGGAGTGCTTTTCTAGTTGTTGACATAAAAGTATCAGTCTGAGAAGTTAGCAAAAAGTGCCGGTCATAGTTGAAACTAGTAATTTCATCAAACTACGAGGTTAATTGGTCACAGTAGTCAGTGCACTGAGAAATGAAAGAGGTTACTGAACATTGCACAGATACTCAGTATTTCCAGTCAGATGTAATGTGTGACACTAACATGGCCCTCAGCAACACATCAGGAAAATTACATATTATTAATTTTTTTTTAGTCACTGGTCACTGTAGATTCATAGCTCCTGGGACAGTAGGCTAAAAAGTTTTTGTTGCAAAGTAAGAGTATATTTTATATTATTTCAGTCGACAGCTGTGTGTCGTGGGTGAAGGAGAAAGCTCAGCAAACCATCAGCGCGGGACTGACCACGGCAACCATATGTGCCTCACAACTCCTGAATATCATCCAGAACACTGACTGTTTGCTGCTTTTAGATACAGTGACTAGGGTAAGTGATATTTTAGATTCAGTTTGGAAAAACTGTCAATTCCTTGCAAAAACTTTCATAGCATTTTTTTAATCTTTCAGAATTGACACATGTTCTCAGTTTTAATGTTCAGGCTAGCTTTAAATTTGTAAATGAATTTGCTATTTAGTTTTTAAAAATTGCTCTTTTTAGTCATTCTTATCAAAATGAACTGCTGACCTTTACTAAGTTAGGTTACTGTAAGCTTTGTGCCCAGTGACTTAGAATATTTTCAGAAAGCAAGTATTAAGTAAAAGTATTTAGAAAATGCTGCTTACTGATTTCTTCCATTTTATATCTATTTCAGGAAGATGTTGAAGTCTTGGTTCAAGTGATGGTGAATTTAATGTCTGAGCAGTGTTTCAACAGAAAAACATTTTNAAAAGATTAGGCGGTTTTTCTTTCATGTACGTCCGCCATTTTTAGGTCACCGGCTTTGTAAAGCCTGGCTTAATTCGTTGAGAATGCGCTCTTAGTGTCTTTAAAGCTATATTCCACCAAAAGTAACCAAGGTTATGAAATAGAGAATATTTTTCTTTTTATTGAATAAAACAATAATATGCAAGAGTTCTACAATTGAGTCTGATAGCTGTATGATTTGTTTCAGATCTGTCGAGTTGCCTTGTACAGCAGGCTTACAGTGACAGAAACACAGAGACAGAGGCGACATCTGGTGTGAAAAAGGTACACTACAGTTAAAAAATGCCAAAATGTGTAGATATAGGCAAAATTCTAATTATGTCTGATATTTAAATATTTGATATATGTGAACAAAAAATTGACTGAAATCTAGCTGCATAGTGTGAAGAATTAGGACAAATTAAAAATAAATCAAAACATATTTTTCAGATCTCATTGGCTGTGCTGGATAATGCAATACAAAGTAAGTGGTCAATACAAAGTAAGTAGCATCTAAAACGGGAAAGGTTATGATAGATATGTTTTAACCTGCTGATGGACTTTCTGAATTCTTTCCAAGCAAAAGCAGACTTTCAAGCAAAAGATTTTTTAAAATGTTATCATCCCAGTGCCATATCTCTTCTTCATGCTGTACAAAAACAGTAGAATTTTAGTTAAAACTACATGTATGAGCCAGTCTTGTTTAATTTTTTACACCTGTAGTAGTAATATAATAGTACCTGTTTTATCCATTTTACGTGTATTTTATAACAGATCTATACAATGGCTGAATAAAGTATTATTTTTTGTCTCAAAGCTCCAAATATATTAGGTCTGCAGGTGGGTTCCTCAACTTTCTAAACTTCCATACTGAGCTTCATATTGTCAATGTTTCATGTTTCAGAATTATTAGACCTTCGTAAAGACCAAGGCAGAGCTTTTGTTCGTTTTCTTGAACATTGTAGTAGCACTGAATCTGTAACCATGGTTACTCAACAGAAATTCTCAACACGTGTGTTGTGTGGTGTGTTAGGTCACAACCCATCTTTGAAAGGTGAGTGGGGGGGTATTTAGTTATTATTATTTATTTATTTTATTTATCTCTATTAATTAAAAATGAGTTGTTTGTGAAATCCTCTGAGAAGTTATCATGTGCAGAATGAGATTTGTACCTGACTTGACCTGTTCTTCTATTAAAAAGAAAATAAAAGTAATGTTCAATGTTTAACAGGTGCTCAGTTGGTCTTCCATATTAATATTTTGTATAGAGTTGTTTTTTAACTAGTTTAAACCTATTTTACAGTGTCTGAAGCCTTGAGGCAGCAGTCCAAGTGGACTTTCTCTCTGACTTCTGCTGACGAAATCAATACTTACAAAAAGGTACATTTTCTTGCTGTAGTTGGTCCCTTTGTCTTTTCTAGCTCAGTCCTCTTCCATTTCTCTCTCTCTCTCTCTCTCTCTCTCTCTCTCTCTCTCTCTCTCATTTAAATTTTCATTTCTTGCTGATATTTTGTTTTTCAGTACCTTTAACTTGGTTAATATTTGCATGTTTTAGTTATATTGAGAGAAATTTCAATAATTTTTGTAGCTGTTGNTGAAAATAGTAAATGTTTTGTAAAAGGACTAAATGCCTCATGCCTATAGATAGAAAATGACACAGTTAGTGTCTTTTAATAAGAAACAATTTACTTTTTATCATCATTACGCAGAAGACAATAAAAAAGCTATATTCCACCAAAAGTAACCAAGGTTATGAAATAGAGAATATTTTTCTTTTTATTGAATAAAACAATAATATGCAAGAGTTCTACAATTGAGTCTGATAGCTGTATGATTTGTTTCAGATCTGTCGAGTTACCTTGTACAGCAGGCTTACAGTGACAGAAACACAGAGACAGAGGCGACATCTGGTGTAAAAAAGGTACACTACAGTTAAAAAATGCCAAAATGTGTAGATATAGGCAAAATTCTAATTATGTCTGATATTTAAATATTTGATATATGTGAACAAAAGATTGACTGAAATCTATCTGCATAGTGTGAAGAATTAGGACAAATTAAAAATAAATCAAAACATATTTTTCAGATCTCATTGGCTGTGCTGGATAATGCAATACAAAGTAAGTGGTCAATACAAAGTAAGTAGCATCTAAAACAGGAAAGGTTATGATAGATATGTTTTAACCTGCTGATGGACTTTCTGAATTCTTTCCAAGCAAAAGCAGACTTTCAAGCAAAAGATTTTTTAAAATGTTATCATCCCAGTGCCATATCTCTTCTTCATGCTGTACAAAAACAGTAGAATTTTAGTTAAAACTACATGTATGAGCCAGTCTTGTTTAATTTTTTACACCTGTAGTAGTAATGTAATAGTACCTGTTTTATCCATTTTACGTGTATTTTATAATAGATCTATACAATGGCTGAATAAAGTATTATTTTTTGTCTCAAATCTCCAAATATATTAGGTCTGCAGGTGGGTTCCTCAACTTTCTAAACTTCCATACTGAGCTTCATATTGTCAATGTTTCATGTTTCAGAATTATTAGACCTTCGTAAAGACCAAGGCAGAGCTTTTGTTCGTTTTCTTGAACATTGTAGTAGCACTGAATCTGTAACCATGGTTACTCAACAGAAATTCTCAACACGTGTGTTGTGTGGTGTGTTAGGTCACAACCCATCTTTGAAAGGTGAGTGGGGGGGGTATTTAGTTATTATTATTTATTTATTTTATTTATCTCTATTAATTAAAACTGAGTTGTTTGTGAAATCCTCTGAGAAGTTATCACGTGCAGAATGAGATTTGTACCTGACTTGACCTGTTCTTCTATTAAAAAGAAAATAAAAGTAATGTTCAATGTTTAACAGGTGCTCAGTTGGTCTTCCATATTAATATTTTGTATAGAGTTGTCTTTTAACTAGTTTAAACCTATTTTACAGTGTCTGAAGCCTTGAGGCAGCAGTCCAAGTGGACTTTCTCTCTGACTTCTGCTGACGAAATCAATACTTACAAAAAGGTACATTTTCTTGCTGTAGTTGGTCCCTTTGTCTTTTCTAGCTCAGTCCTCTTCCATTTCTCTCTCTCTCTCTCTCTCTCTCTCTCTCTCTCTCTCTCTCTCATTTAAATTTTCATTTCTTGCTGATATTTTGTTTTTCAGTACCTTTAACTTGGTTAATATTTGCATGTTTTAGTTATATTGAGAGAAATTTCAATAATTTTTGTAGCTGTTGGTTGTGTTTGACGTTAAAGAAGCAACCAGTCTTCTTCTGCGTATATTGGCCAATCAGGAGGTAAATTGGCATTCTGTGCTGACCTGTCTCTCAACACTGCTGGTATGTTTCGAGGAGGCTCCCAGATATGTCAAAGGTACGAAAAATGTGGTGCATTTCTTTTTAGCTTTTAACATGATTAAGTAACTTCCCACCACTTTTAATGTACTACACTAAAGAAAGTATTTTGGAGAATTCCTGGCAGAAAATTAAAAAAATTATGCAAGAAGTTTTCTGTAGTGAATTAGTTTTGGCCTTGTCTTTTATGATTCATGATGGTAAGAAAGTAAATATTTATAAAATAGACTTAGGTTTTTTCTTTTTTTATGTACAGACACAGATGCGTTGACTATGCTGCTAAGCATCATGAAATATTGCATCAGAATTTACAGAAACCTATTTTGTGCATCATTTTCGGCTTTTTGTGTGTTCATTTGACAGCTTTGCTTTTTTTTTTTTCTTAAAATACTTGTTTTGTCTCTTTAGAATTAATTTAGGGCTTTCAGTAAGTTTATGCTGGTACATCAAAGTATTAAATATCTTGTTTTATATTGGCCCTAAATCTTTTTCTCTGCACTCAAATGAGTTACTTTATTGCCACTTTCAGGCATTGTTGGTGACCTTGTAAACCAAGCCCTAGAGAATTCTGATGTGGATTCCATCGTGACAGCCTTTGTGTTAGTGAGACAAGGATGTCTAGAAGGCCCACATATTTTTCCCTCTTACAGGGAATGGTTTCAGGTGTGTGCGCATGCTTGTGCATGTGCATATAACTGTCTGTATGTGCATGTGCATGTGTTTACGTGCATGCGTGTCTGTGTGTGTCGTACACTAGTTTAAATGAAATTAAAATCTAAATTCATGGTATGTTTTGTGTTCCCCATTAACAGCAGTCTGTATTATGAAAAATGCTTTCCATTTGAATGCAGTAATCTTTGTTTTATGAGTGTTTAATACAATGATATTGTCATTGACTCATCAGGCCCGTAGCCAGCAAATTCAAAAGGGGGGTTCTTTTTCTGAAAAAGTGGACCTTTTACAATGAAACTTATGTGTACCAAGATAAAATTTTACCCAAAATGGACCTTTTCCTGACAAAAAGGGCAGTTCTTTCGAACCCCCCGAACCCCCCTGGCTACGGGCCTGCTCATTGATTTTATTAAATAATTTTGATTTTTATGTGAAAACACATTGACGTTAAGTTTTACCTTAAAAATATCTTGCTTAAAACAAAGTATCCCTTTTATTATTTGTTTATCTATTTTCATTTAAGTTCTTCGTTTTATTTTTTATATAGGAGACTTTTGGAGATGCTTCAAGGTCGCCAGCTAACAGCAAGAAATCATTTGTGTTCCTCATGAAATTTCTCACTGACATTGTGCCATTTGAAGAGGCTCAGTACCTAAAGGTAAGATTCCCTGCAAATGCTTGTACACTAGCCTAATTCTCAGGTACAATTACTTGTTCCAAAGAAAGGAATTTTTGGTCAACATAATGCTTTATATTAGCTAAATTATAGTTTAATTCAATAAACAAAGTATTTATCTTTATCTGTCTTCTTTTTTTTTTTTTTTCCTTTAGGTCCACATCCTCCATCCTCCGTTTGTTCCTGGGAAATGTCGGCCATTTTATGCAGACTATGTCACGCTAGCGAAGACCAGACTCTCAGATCTAAAGGTTTGTGATTTGACATGCTGATTTCATAGGTTCTGTATTTTGCTTTGAAATTTTAATTTTATTTCACCACAGAATGTGTATTTCCAGAAATTAAATTTTATTTTTCCACACTATCATGTTTGATTAATCATATTCAATTTGATATTTAAAAAGCATTTTCAGTAATTATTTTTTTTATTTGTTTAAATTATTTTGTGATTTTGTTTCAGGAATCTTTAGAATCTGAAGCTTTATATTCTGATGCAACTACAAGCAAGGATAAGTTGGAGGTAGGGGAATGATGCTGTTGTGATGGGACATCAGTAGGTTTGATTGCTAAAACTTTTGTGTTCCATACCTGACTGTGCAGGATTCCTTGTTTTATGATAAGCCTTATTAGAACCTGTGTTTGGAACCAAAAATCTACAGATGAGAATTGCTTCTTTAAGGACTGCTTCCTTCACAAACATTGTCCCATACCTGTTTTATGAAATTTGGACTTTTAAATCATGGTGAATATATAGCATCTTTTTTGTTAGAATTCTGTGAATACATTGTAACATTAATACTATTATAGGTTTCTTTTTCTTTTGTGGAAGAAACTTTTTTTTTTGTATTTCAGCAAAAGCAACAGCTGGAGAGGGATGTTGGCGTTGCCCTCCGTGCCTTTGAGAAGACAGGGAAAGTGCCATCTAGTGTAATGGAGGCAAGGTGGGATACACCTTCATCTTTTTGTGACATCACAGCAAAATGTCTCCCCAAAGTCAAAGCAGAATTACATAAGATGAAATAAGAAAAATATAATGTCCAAGATATTAAAATTGAAGTTTTATAAAATGTTTGGTGGGACATTAAATGGGCATACAAAGTGGTTTTAGTTGGAAATGATATACAAAAACACCACTTTCACAACATCAAACACTCCAAATAAAATGTTTGGAGATTCGTGCATTGAGATAATGTCATGGCCACACTGGTTTGATCTGGTAGTTGTGATATGTGTAGTAGTAGTAATAATAAAAAGCATGCGCACAGAGAATGAATTGTGCAGGCAAGCTGTTTTCGAGGACAGCTGAGCGTAATACTGCTACCAATGCATAAATGGGATAAAAAAAACAAAGTTAAAATTATGTTTTGATGAATTATATACACATGTAATTGTGATGATTTGTTAAGATAAATCCTTTTAAACGCCATTCTTACATCATCTCCACAACTATGATAGCACTTTACTTTGGTTTGTTTACCCCTTTAAAGTTATTAAACTTGTTTTCTTAAACACACCTATTTTTTTACAACTTTTTATTTCTACTTAAGCATATTTCGAAAGCCATACTATGTTGGAAGATTCCTGCCAGCATTACTGACACCAAGACCTGTAAGTGTTTGAACCTTCTGAACCTGTGATGACTCAGTAAAAATGTTCAGTCATCAGAGGTTTCCCTACCTCTAATTTTAATATAAATAAATGATTCATATTTGATGAGAGAATATAAAGTTACTTTTTTTTCACTGTGGGTGATAAGCTAAAACATATCTTGTCAAATCAAACCTATGAGGCAGTTAAGCAAAAAAAAAAATTCTTTTACTAAATTTTATGCAGGCAATATGACAGCTACCTAGTGTATTTCGTGCCATGTGGTGTTTTTTTTTTCTTTAAAACAACTTTTTCATAATAATAATTTATTTTAGCTACCAGAGTCAGCAGATACAAAAATGCAGTTTATCAATGCCCTATACAGGTAAGAATGACCACTTCTTAAATGATGTATTTGAGGAAAAATTATGTGACATTCATCCACATTATTGTTCTGTTGAATTCTGAAGGATATTTTATATACCATGGTGAAAGAAATTAAAAGTAGTCATATGCTTGACAAAATAAGACATAGTTCTTATCTTTGGCTGACTGCTGTATAAATAATGATCTACACTATGTAATTATTGATTCAAATTATTGGCTGAAAGGAAAAACCTGCAAGATTTAAAGTATTGTATCAGCTTATGAGTTGTCGTCATTCATCATTTGTTAACCTCAGAGCAGAGAAAATTCCGCCGACCATGTTCTCGAATTATGAAGAGGCCTGCAAGAGAGAGGCTCAGAAGCTTCTGGAAGGTAATGGTTTGTAGAATGAACACAGTGATGATAAAGATAACTGCAATAAATGTCATAATCAAGAGTTGAGACTTTTGTCAAGGAAAATGTCAAAAAAATTTGTTTAATTTTCAAATATTACACCTAGAAGACACAGTTGAAGTTGCCATCATTTCTTTCTCTACTGAATCTGTTCCAAAATATTTCATCAAAATTTGTCAGGAAATTTTTAGATATCTTGCCCATCAACAAGAAAGCACTGATGTTAAATAAACTCTACTTTTTGGAAGATATATTGATATCAGAAAAGTTTTAAGATATGGTTTTATTTGATGACTAATTGTCATACTTATTTGAAGGTGTATTTTCTGATGAGGACTCCATGGATTCACTTTTGTTGGACCCGCTGGAGCAGTTACAGCACAGTCTAGACCAGTTTGTAGAGAGTGTGAATCAGGGGAAAACTGGTAAATACTCAGCAACTCCTCTAACCAGCATATTGGATGTTTTTATTTACTGTCATGTAAAAGACAGACACTTTTTTTCAAGCCAGAAACAAGCAGAAACAGAAAATTCAGGTTCTGAACCTTGAGTACCTATCCATAAGTAGGGCCTTTTCACTTTGGTTCACAGACAAGATTTTAAGTTCAATAACCATGAGATGTGTTTAAATGTACAAAGATGAAAGAAAAAATTGAAGAAAGAAAAATCCATAAATTTTTCAGACACATCCTCTCTCCTGTCCGGTATTGCTGGCAAACTGGACTCCCTGACCACTGGTCTGGAGGGTGTGCCTTCAGACACTGGTGTTGTCAGACTGGACGTTAACTGCCCACAGCTGGACCCTAGGGAAGTTAAGGTATCATAGGCCCCATTCAGAATAGGGGACAAAGTAGTCCCAGGGTTAAATATGGCGACCCACTACAAAGCTTGCCACCTTTTCTGCAAATAACACTGAATAGACATCCCGTGGGGAAGTATTCAAGTAAGTCGGCCATATTTGACCCAAGGACTAGTTAGTCCCCTATTCTGAATAGGGCCATATACTGTAGATCAGTGTGGAGAAAGGCATTATGGCTTAAAGATCCCATACCCTCCACAAAAAAAAAGATACAGAAAGGGAAAAAATGATTACAATAAGAAAGAAAGAAAGACAAAGCAAGTATGCAGGGTTTTAGGAATTCCTCTCTACATATCTTTAATTAAAATTTTTGATAAATTATTACATTTACTTTCATTCTTACAATTGTTTCAGAAATTGTTTTCTATAATATAATGACTGATTAATTGCTTTAAATAAGAGGAATGTATTCGGGGGCGGTTTGAGGCTGTCTTCTGGGTCTTTATTTATTTTTCTGTCGAAAGATGGTCAAAAATGGAGGACGGATCAGGAAAGACAATGTGGAAGACTTTCAGAAAATAGCTCTGGTTCCGCCCCTGGTATTATCTTTATTATTATTGTTGTTGTTGTTGTTGTGCAATTCCAGATCTGTGACAAGCTCCTGGAAACATTCTGTCAGGGCGTGGCATTGAGTGCAGCTGGTCACTACACCTGGTGTACTCCCTTCATTAGCATGCTGAGTGGACAGAGGTCACTTCATACTGCCCTCTTCACCAGAGTGTACTGGCTGCTACACAGACAGGTCAGGGGGTTGTTAGGGGGATGATTCTCTGTACATTGAGCAAGAACAGGCTCTTTCTCTGAAAGGATGATATTAGGCTTGATTCAAGTACTGTAGTAAAAATGATTTTTTGTTCCATTTTTTTTTTTTTTTTTGAAAAGCCAAAATGTATGGACAATATGATGATTGTAATTTTTTCATTATATTTATTTATTTATTTATTTATTTATTTATTTATTTATTTATTTATTTATTTATTTATTCATTAGCACATTTTAATTCAATTGTTTGTTGTTAATTTATTTTATAGCAAACATTTATTGTAATTATTATTATTATTCTATCTCCTAGAGTCTGACCCTGACAGAGTACCACACGGCAGGTATAGCAGCATTTCTGGTTCACCTTGCCAGCCAGGAACACTTGTTTACACAGGTCACACTAGGGGGCAGTGCAGTCAGTCTGACCACAGCTGGATTAGTGGAGGAGATGATCCAGGGACTGACCTTGATCTCTGGTCGCGAGATGAACTTTTGTTTAAGGTAATGGGTGCAAGATGTCTTCTGTTGTCCTAGCTGCCATAGAGAGAAATATTTGATGAAAATATATCAGACGAGTCTTTGAAAACTTAATAATCTTGTTGATGGCTTTACTGAATCAGGAGCAGGAAATCCCAACTTTCTTGTAGATTATTTATTCAGTGCAAGACCCGTCAATTGCCATTATGAGCTCCTAAAAGTTTGCTTTTGCTTCTTCAACTGAGAAAGTTAAACATTTTGAACATGGCACATGTAAATCATACATCTCTCATTCCTTCTCTCTCTCTCTCTCTCTCTCTCTCTCTCTCTCTCCATTATGTTTGGAGGACATTTTTTTCTCAATTTTTAAGGCTCATAACATATTACCTGAAGCATGCGTTAGAGAGTCGCACCCAGTTTTATTTGTTCTACATGGATGCCAAGTCAGCTGTAATACCAGCATCTCTCTTAGTCAAGGTATGCAGTTCAAATTTTAAAAAAATCTTTATATTGAATATCTGATATATCAGGGCTTTTAGGGTTGGTGAAGTTTTTAAAAATATTTTGTTATTCTATGAAAATATTTATTGAAAATTGTTTTCATGCAAAGAAACAGCAGTGCTTTACTTCTTATTTATGCCATACAAGCTTTAATTATACTATTAATAAAGAGAGCAAATTCAACATGCAATGAGCAATAAGCTTCTTTTTAAAGTATTAAACCATAATTATTTATCTCTCTTTTTCTTTAAAATATTCAGTAATTTTTAAAGGTAATACATTCTACATTTTGTTTGTGTTGTAGCTCTCCTTCCTGGTTCCCAGATGCTATGCTGCAGCCAGGAGAAGCTGTCGTATGTTTGGAGATGTTCTCCTCTCCACAGAGACATTTGAAGCACTTGTTGTGGGACTGTACAGGTCTGGCAAAGTGCAGGAACTTCTTGGCTTAACCCAGGTACAGAGAAACGCCTTGATTGTGTGTTATATGTTATAATGGGGGGATATTCATGAAATTTTATGGTCAATAGATTTGCTTAGAATTTATTTTTGTAGTCAATTGATTGTTTTTAGGATATTAAGATGATAAAGAAGAAATGGCCATATAAAGCCACTTTATGTAGTGGAAAATATTTCAAAGTTTTAAAGAATTAATTTTTTAACTAAAAGTATTTTCCTTAACTTTTTAAAAGTTAAAAGTGTAGTTATATTTTAGGAAGTTTGTTTCTCATGCTTTAATTCATTTGCAACTACTGAGAATTGAATGTTTAAACATAAGTTATATGATATGAAAAAAAATTTTTTTTTTTTTTTAAATTTGCCAGTTTAAATTAAGAGACTGGGTGGGGCTAGAGCTACAGGTTCAACCCTCAGAGGACTGCCTGGATGAATTACAGAGGTATGAGTAGTGGTAGAACTCTCTAATATCCCTGCACACTGATTCCGTAGATAAGATAAGATAAGATAAGAGTTTATTTAGCCAATTATAAAAATCGGAAATCATTTTCCTTTTGGAGCAATATACAGAGTAAAATAATAAAATAATACAATAAATAAATAAATTAAGAATTTAGTTTTGAGATCAAATTAAAATGCGTCACTGCACTTGGATAAAAGCTGTTTAAAAAGCGTTTACTGCCTTTAAAAGTTAAAAGTCTACTGTTGCTTGGTAAAAAAGTAAAAAGAGATGTTGCAGGATGGAAAGAGTCTTTCATGGTGTTGACAATTCTTTTCTCCATCCTGTCTTTAAAAATATCATCCTGCCCAATAATCCTGCTTGCAGTTTTTACAATGTTTGTTAATTTCTTCCTTTCCTCCCCAGCTGTTCCACTATACCATATTATAATTCCGTACGCTAGAATGCTTTCAATTACACACCTGTAAAAATTGACTAAAATAGGCACGCTATCAGTAAAAGTTCTCAATGATCTTAAAAAATACAGTCTTTGTCGTGCCTTCTTTACACTCTTTGCGGTGTTATCTTTCCAATTCAATTTACTGTTAAGGTGTATACCTAGTAGTTTAAATTCCTCTACTCTACTAACTTCAACATTACCAATGGTGAGTGGTACCTTTACATTCTGATTCCTTCTAAAATCCACTATCATTTCTTTGGTTTTAGCTACGTTCAAGATAAGATCATTACTCTCGCACCAGCTTAACACCGATTCAACAGATTCTCTATATGTACTCTCGTCGTTATCAGTAACTAGCCCCACAAGCATAGTATCACCTGCAAATTTCATGAGAAAAGTCCCGTCGCTTACACTAGTACAATCATAGGTAAAAAGGGAGTAAAGACAAGGTGAAAGGACGCATCCCTGTGGTGCACCGGTATTTAAGACTGTTGTTTTTGAGCTAAAAGAGCCGACTTTAATTTAACAGATTGTCTTCTATCTAAAAGAAAGTCTAAAATCCAGTCACAAATAAAGACAGGTAGCTTAAGATGGTTTAAAAGTTTCAGATATAGTTTTTTTGGCACAATTGTGTTAAAAGCTGAACTGTAGTCAATAAATAAAATCCTTGCATAAGAATTTTTGTTATCTAAGTGTTGTAGTACAGTGTGTAGGCACAGATTAATTGCATCTTCAACATTTCTGTTAGATCGATAAGCGAACTGCAGTGATAGGAAGTGGCCATTTGCTTTCATTATGATAAACGCAATTCATTTTGCATGTTTTTTACTTTTAAAGCATGGCTTAAATCGGCTTGACAATATGACTTTATTTATTTATTTATTTATTTATTTATTTGTAATAGGGTACATGTATTTCATGTATTCACAGGTATAAATATATATATATATGTAATAGTATATTGTAGCGTACATTGATATAAGTGCCTTATTATAAATAGCTCTTGTATATAAATATGTGATATGAATATGCATACTGGTGTTAGCGCCCTTTTTATGTCACGTGGGTCATGTGACCCTGGACTATAAAAGCGGTTGGCGCGTAATTCAAAGTGAGATGCACCAGTGATCGGCTGTGTAGATAGTACGAATAAAGATTTTTCTAAAAGGACAATACATTTGTTGTCGTGCCTCGGTTACATATTTAAATTGAGAAATAAAAGCCACTTGTTTTGTGAGTTGTTTCTTGAAGGATAGATTCAGTCAGTCATTTAGTCTGATTCGTCAAAGTGAATTTAAAGGTCAAGTCACTTTTTGTACATTATATAAAATTGCCAAAATTATAATTTGATCTATCTTATGCTGTAGTTGTTGGCCACATCCAGTATACCCCTGGCCTATCTGTGCTTTGGTAAACATTTATTTACAACTCTCTCTCTCTGTCCAGACTAGACTACTACAGATGGGTTCTACACTCCGTCTTTATTCCAAAACCTGTGCAAGATGGCGGCTGTGGAGGAAACATTAGAGAAGCTGTGACTGTGTTATTTAATGGAATTATTGACCATGACTTGAATGGGTATGTTAAGAACAAACCATTTTTATTACACACTTCAGTAGTTATGTTTCAGTGAAGGTTATCTTTAAACATTTCTTTGGACATTCCTTCAAACTTGTCTTTGGAATTCTACATACAATTTTGTAAATCTTTTTACATAAAATTTTAGATATGATAATTCAGACAATTTTTTAATGTTTTTTTTTATTCCATTCTTAATTATTTTACTACATGTGCGATACATTAATAACTATAAAGTTGCATGTGCATTTGAGTTTAGTTTTGAGGAGAAATAACTGTTTTTTTCCCCATAGAAATCTCAGAGTTTCTGACATTGGCTGTCATCATCACCGTGAGNTCTCCTTTGTTCCAAACCAAAGAACAGCACAAGATCTGAGTTGGTGTTAGTTCTGCAGGTGAGATTTGCCTTGATGAAGCTACTTTAACATGGTTGTAATATAATAATATATATTTTATAATTACTATAAAATAACAATGATATATATTTTATAATTACTATAAAATAGCAATGATGGTTTGTCCTTTCTTTTAAATTAATTTGTATCGGACTTGATGGTTAAACAGTTCTGATAATTAATAAAATTTAAACATTTGAATTGATATCATATCCAGGAACTGTCTCAGTACCTTTCAAGCAGTACTGTAGAGGCAGCTTCCACCCAAGACAAGTCATGGTTGCTGTTCACCATCACACACAGGTTGGCACAGTATGGAGAGCAAGATAAGCTCAACATGCAAGCTGATCTCTGTTCTTGTCTGAGGTAGGCATTTGGTGAAAATAGATTTTTGAAAAGGGAAAAAGAATAGAAAGAATTATCCTTGTGCATTCTTCATTTCAACTTTTTACTTTCTGGAGGTTTTCAAGTTTAATGATATGCAAAATCTTTCAAAGGAGTACTAAAAAGAGCCTTTTTATAAGTACGAACATACCAAGTAGGATTTAAAAAACATGAAAAAGAAAATGAGGCAACACAACTGAAATGGATATGGCAAGTTTATCAAAGACAAATTTTGCCTCCACTTATTACAAAATCAAGTTTTTGTTTTTATTTATATTTTTCTTGTTTTTATCTACAGAGTGGCTGCGTCATTGTCTCCATACCTATTCTACGTTGATGAGTTGTGGAGCAGCACATTTACTGTAGCTACTCTGGAGGCCTCTGTACACTTAATAAACACATACGTGGTAAGATATAAAGTAATTAACAATCACGTTTTTAAATATAACATACTCAATAATAAAAATACCAGTAAAAATAATAATAATAATGAAGGAAGGCAAGACTTACAGCGGCTTATTCTTATTGGGAAATGAATTCTTTTTGAATGAATTTATGCTTCAAGAAAGGTTATCTAACAGATCTTATCCATTGATAAGGCCTTTATAGTCAAAATTATTTGAATTTTAAGAATCTTAAGAAATATTATATTTAAGGTTATACAAAAAATGAAATATGCATGTTCTTGTTAAGTAGATGGTCAGAAAGCTCTTCAATTTGTCAATTTCAGAGAAATTTTTGTTGCGAAGGTATAGTTTTACCTTGGTCTCTGACTCTTTACTTTGTGAGGGTAAGTATAATATTTTTACAAGATTAGCAATTATGTTGTATTGTGTTTTGTTTGGTGATGACATCTTGACATTTCAAATTTTGTCTGAGCTCACATTCCTGGATGTTAACTTGTATTCTATGCTATTCATTGAATAATAATAATATCTATGCATTTATCAATATTTATTCAGGTATCAATATTTTATTCTGGGCAAAAATTTAATAAGTTTTACATAGCTGAAGTTAAAATACAAGTTTCTTCAAACAACAGATCATGTAACTCTTTTCATCAGAGATTTAAAAATTATGTTAAATTTCATCTTACTCCAGGGATTACTGTCATTGTGCTCACAAAGAAGCCAAAGTTTAAACAGCGCTGTACTGAATCAAGGTTTTGGAAAGTCTCCACTTATAGTGGTCTCCTTGATAGTAAGTGATACTATTTCATTTTTATTTTATTTTTATTCATACTTTTTCTATGAGTGCATTCCCAGAGATTTAGATCAATCCAGAGATTTAGATTTAGATCAACCTAACTCCCTGGGGGTTCACACTAAATTGCAGTCGGCCGAGCACGCACCATAGTTAATTACCCCCTTACAGCTTTTAGTAGGTGGGACAGACGCTTAAGCCAGCTAAGCTGACAGTAATCTAGTGAGACTCCCCACAGGGATAGATCGATCTAAAATCTATGGGAATGGGGTCTATGATTCTGTTTCAATTTTCCTAACACAATTAACAGATGATTTATTTTTCTGTATTTATTGTGTTTAACTTTTTCTTGTGTTTTTTAACAAATTCATTGTGCACATCATGGCAGTGGTAAGTTAGATATTAATTTTCATATGTACCCGTGTGAGTGTGTGTGCATGTGTGTGCATGCCAAGATTAAGTATAATTAGGCAACGGTTAACTATTTACATGTTAATTCTGGCTGCTTAATTAAATTGTTTCCTAAATCAACTGATTACTAAATTATTCAACTGGATCAAAATGAATTAAGTCTGTTCCCAAAACATTGTTTTGGTACTGAATTAAATTAATTTGATGATTCAAAGGTATTTAAATGTCTATTTTAAGATTAACTGAAAAAGAAAAAAGTCTTGAAAAAGCTCAATGTAAAGAATAAATGAGACGTTTTTGAACACCATATAGAATTCTGTTGATATCCCTTCTTATTTTCCATAGAAATCAATACAAAGACTCACTGTAAATGAATAAAAGATGCAGTCATAATATGATGTTTTTGTTTAAGGCAGCATATGGCATATTATATATTTGCTACTACAAAGTCTGTTGCCTTAAACTTATTAATATTTGATGAGATTTGTATCGCTTTTGACTGCAGGTACGTATACACATTTTGTTCAGTAATATACTTAAGCCAATGTTTTACCTGAGTTTTAACCCTCATATAATGCCTATGATATGATAGTGAATATTTTATTATAATAGACATAATATTGTCAACATGAACACACTTCATGCAGATATAATATATGTTTGAAATATCCATGCTGTTTCACATTGTCTAATTATATTAAACTGATGCTCATGGCTAGAAACTGAAAGCTTTTTTTTGAGAGCTTTGCCATACCCAATTGCCTTTATTATGTAGACTATAGATGAAGTTAATTTATGATAGAAACTGAATTTTTTTTAAAATTTTCTTTTAGTCAAATGCATTTATATATTTATTATTATTTTGAAATGTTAGATGCACTATCCAGTGGTTGAAGGGGCTTTGGGTAGGGAGTTATGCAGCAGCCATGGTTCCAGTAGTGAACATTTCGTTATCTTCAACAGACTACGTTCTGTGTACATGTGGGCAACAGAGTAAGTTCACATTGATTGACTGACTGACTGACTGACTGGTTGGTTGGTTGGTTGGTTGATTGATTGATTGATTGATTGATTGTTTTGGTATTGCTGTCACAAATCAATAGATACATACAAAGTTAAGACCAAATGGTGTAAAAAAATTATTTCGGTCCTTATGCTTTGAGAAAACCTTATTTACTGTTATTTGTAGTAGTTTTGCACGTGAAATTGAGATGTAGACTTTTTATTTAAAAGTGTGGTTGTGTAAAAGTTATTGTGTAAGCCACAAAACAGAGCAGAAAATATAAGTACTGCCTTTTATAACACTCCTTTTATGTATAAAACAGTATTTACAAAGTCTTACATTTTTGCTGACTAAAATGAATTGAAAGACGGTATTTAAAGAGTCTTGGGTATCCATTTTGTTCAGATCTCGCTGAATCTGTTTGAATTTTTTGTGTTTCTGAATATTAAAACAAGGAGCTCTAACAAAGTTTTTTTTTAAAAAACCTTTTATAACACTCCTTTTATGTATAAAATAGTTGTATATATCTCTACAGGAATACCGATTTATCATTAAACATGACTAAAATGAAAAGTTATACACTCTGTTAAAAACTTTGTCATGAAATGAGTTTTGTCGTAAAATTGTCCGTAATATACATGTAGTGGATAATTTTCACTTTCAGACTGCTGGGGCAGACACTCTCACTGGAGCCACCGTGCCCTGAACCGTGGATATCTGGGGCAGCCATCTTTGCTGTCTGTGCATCTGCCGGGCATAGGTAAATTGGAATTGAAAAACAGTATTTACAAAGTCTTACATTTTTGCTGACTAAAATGAATTGAAAGACGGTATTTAAAGAGTCTTGGGTATCCATTTTGTTCAGATCTCGCTGAATCTGTTTGAATTTTTTGTGTTTCTGAATATTAAAACAAGGAGCTCTAACAAAGTTTTTTTTTTAAAAACCCCTTGATAAAAATGTCTGCATGTGCGCCCTCCTTGATGTCAATGTTGGCTGTGTGTAAAATAAAGATTGTATACTGCTTAAACTGTGTTTCAGGTACTTGTCTTTATTTACGGAAAAAGTTCATCAGTCTTTGAAGGCTCCAGGAGAATCCTTTGAGGTACACAAAAATCTTCTTTCAGAAGAGAATTAAATTTTCCATCTTATAATTTTGACTCAATTTTATCACTTGATAAATAAAATGTGAATGAATTGTGCATCAGTTTGGATCTACATGTTCATACACTTTCATGTATAAAATATAGCCACTGAACCACTAACTTTGTTGGTCTTTTTCAAGGTTTTAGAAATGTGTTTTTCCTGCTTGGTTGCTCAAGTCACATACAGCACCTGTTTCTCAGAGGTAGGAAGACACATTTTTTTGGAAATGAGAGGGAGAGAGAGAAGGGGAGAGAGATAGAAGCTGGTGAATGGATCATATTACAAGGGAAGTACTGTAGATGGAGGAGGAGAGAGTGAAATCAGACAATAAAAATGAGGGACAGAAGGGAGATGATGAGCAGAGAGAGAGAGATAGTGATTTCAAGGAGTGTTTGATGCATACATCTATAAATATATCACTAACTTTAATTTCTGCAAATGATTTGCATTAACTTTAAAGTATAATCTAATTATCATTTATTTTCCAATACTTCAGTGTCATCAAGATGAAAGCTACCAGGAAGCTATGTTAACAGTGCTGACAGCAAGCCCTTCGTTACTGACAGTGTTTAGTTCACAACATTCTACAGTGCTGCAGACTTCAGTATTTCCAGATTATGTCACAAGATGTCAGTGTCTCCTTGTATTTAGGTAGGTTGTGTGACACAAGATGTCAGTGTCTCCTTGTATTTAGGTAGGTTGTGTGACACAAGATGTCAGTGTCTGCTTGTAATCAGGTAGGTTTTGTGACACAAGATGTCAGTGTCTCCTTGTATTTAGGTAGATTGTGTGACACAAGATGTCCATTAATTCCACTGCCCATGTGGCATTGTTGAACACATTTCTCTTTTAAATCTGTGAAACAATTCAGATAACTTGAGTTACCTTAAAAAGACTAAGCTACAGTTAAATGAAAATTAAAAAATAAAAATATACTGAAAATGCTAAAAGGTTGCCTTTTAGTATAAAATAGTTTTTTTTCATAGTTGATAAGATATAGTAGATAAGATGATAAAATAGAATATTCTTAACTTATGTACTAAATTACATCAGTCAAACGCAACATTTGGGTCCAGCACTTCTGGACCTTGGTCACATGAACGGTTATTTCACACCAGAATCCAGTGTAGAAGTGTGATGGATTATTTAATCAGGTTGCCTGATGTTAATGTTTTGTGAAGGTAATTTGTGGTGTGATGTTGGTATTGCTTCTTCTTCAGGATCTTGCAGGGTGCTTCAGATGAGCAGCTGTGTGGTCTACTGGCATGGGAGCAGTCATTATTCACCGTGCTACAACTGTACAAAGAAATGTGTGACTTGCATGATGATCAGGCAGAACAAGATGTGCTCCCTGGGAGCTCCTATAATATGGTGGGTTGATTGCTTCATGGATCACTTTTAAGCTGTTGGTCTCTCCTTCCCTCCCTTCCTCCCTCTCTCCCTCTCCTCTCTTTGTCCTCTGTATAACTCTGTATTTTTTTCTTGAAATTAATTTTTCAAAACAAATGTAAATAAAGGATACTTGCACCATTTGACCTGTGTTAATTCTTTAAAACATGTTTCATTTCAAGAATTTTAAGATTAAATCTGTTCATGTAGACTCATCAAATTCTGTTCATTTTCTCTCTAGGCACTGGACATCAGTCAGTTACAGAGTAGCTGTGGTACTGTGGATAGATGTATATCTCTAGCACCTCCTCTGTCTCTGGCCAGCCTCACTGACTCCTTTATACAGAGCTTAGACACTGTACTGCAACATAGACTGTACCAGAGGAGAAAGGGTCTTAACAGGAGTTCCAGAATTGGTGACATGGATGTTGGATGATGGCATCAAAAAGAAAAAAAAGAAAGAAAAAAAAACAATGAAAAGAAAATATTTGACACTAGTTTTCTTTAACGGACATTCTAGGCAGGTCAATGCAGATATCTTGATAGCCTCAGCCTAAGGAAAAACTGTGTGATGGAAGAGCTTTCCTTCATGAACTTTCTAATATCAGGCCCGTAGCCAACAATTTCATAAGGGGAGTTCTTTTTTGAAAAAGTGGACCTTTTTCCATAAAAAACTTCATGAACCTAGATCAAATTTTACCCAGAGTGGACCTTTTCCCACCAAAAGGGGCAGTTCTTTCAAACCCCCCAAACCCCCCCTGGCTACGGGCCTGAATATCAACCATACATTAGATTATCTGTGGCAGAAGAGAAAGATAAACCATCTGATAACAATCATCCATGCATCAAGATAAAGATATGTCAAAAAATGCGGTTATTACTGTATAGCAGCAATGCTAAAGATGAGCAGTCTTGAGGATGTGTGAAATGAAAGCAGTCTTCACCAATAAACAGCTGCATTTTAATTTTCATGTTTGTGTAGTTTAAATGCATCGTGATTCTCAGATTCTGGTGGTTATTTCTTACTATACTACATCTGCCCTTGAAGTAAAACTTGTCATTGTACTACGATAATGACTGGTTCTCTTCAGTGGCTGAAGTTGTTAATTCTACTGAAGCTGTTTTTTTAAAAAATATGAATTTTTCAAAGCACAACAATCCTGATAAATGGTTTCAACAAAACTGAAAAGCATGCTGGCCAGTAGTTCTATTCTATACAGCGAAAGGACCAATAATGAATATACTTTTAATTATTCCAAAATAATGCATGCATGAAAGATTGTTCATTTAAAAATTCAAACAATAGACAGCCAACTGCAGACGGTACCAAAGAAATGGCATTTTTCTAGTACCTTAAGTCATGTATTGTAATGTATAATGTGACCTGGCATAAAGAGAGGGTGTATTATTTCAAGGCTATCAATTTACCAACAAGTTGTCACTGTATCTCAACATTTTAATCAGGATGATTAAAGGAACACAAAACACAAAACATATAACAAAAAAACTTCCTGGAATCTTCAGCAATTCACCTCTTGTTTCCGAATTCTTGTATAATCACCAGCTTTTCCGTATTCTACATAACACTAGCAGCAAAATAAAATAATTTCTGCACTTCAGATATTATATTTTCATTAAACAACGGTAACCAGACCACATCATTGGCAACCAGCGCGAGACAGATGGGAACTAAGATACCGTAGCTTTAAGTATTATCAACATATATGCTTAATATATGTAGGAATGACGAAAGTGTTATTAGCACATAATTATGGCGTCTTTCATGAAGCCGTCTGCGACCCGCATTTTTATTATACGAATCGCCCAATTAATATTTATGCTCAGTGGCTGTATGACATACACCAGCGCGAAGCGTCTGTTAAATGCCTGCCTTTTAAATTTTTTTCAGCGGTTTGGATTTTAACGGAATTAATGACGGGTACAATTTTTTAGCATATTATCGAATAGCATATTATGCTAAAAAATTGTACCCGTCATTAATTCCGTTAAAATCCAAACCGCTGAAAAAAATTTAAAGTGGATATCATAAAACGTTTTACAGCTTAATAAATATTCTGTTCTTTTGTCAAAAAAGATAATCTTACTCTCATTCCACTGCACCCTTGTATTCCTCACTCATCATGTTCATAATTAAAAAGTTTAAAATCTTGGCTGTAAATTCTCTTTAATTCTGCAATCTGCTTGAGCGACAGTGTTTTAAAGGCCTCTTTGACGTGTCCAAAAGTTTTTCGTTTCATAGAAGAAGGATAGAGAATTTTCTGGCGAATACCGACATGTTTTGCTACTTGGTCAAGATCTTCATCGAAGGTTTCCAATTTGCCTATGATGTCATAGCGCACCTGGCAGGGAAAGCACTGTTCTGATATAGGCAACCAGTGGGTGTCAGTATAGCCATCAACATTCCAGGTGCCATCTTTTGTACGTTTTGAGTGGTCAATGACAAACTGAATAAAATCCCGGAAAGGGAACAGTTGGGTGAGATTCTTGGAACGATCTTGTGTAACCTCTGGGCGATGATACAGACGCCGAACGCGATTGAAAAGGTACCAAGAAATCCCACTGACATCATCACCTTCAAAGGAAGAAAATTGAAACATCATTCGATAATAGGAGACGAGACGTTCAAAGGGGTGTCGCACAAATAGAACTTTAGTGTAATTTTCCAGCAGGTGCTTTGTGGTTTCTTCAAATTTCTTTATAGTTGGGGTGAGGTACTGGTATAGGGTTCTTTCTTCATGCCAAACTTCGTGAGCTTTGTCAGACATAAAATCTAAATCCGTGGTGCTGTCTTTCTGTTTATTAGCTACAATGAACAGTCGTTTGACATTTGTAGACCCGGCCTTGAAAATTTGACAGAAAAGAACCCTGTATTTCTCCTCAATTAGGAATTGGATTGGCACTACAAGTCTTTTTCGCAGCAGTTCTGTTACAGCTTTGACGTCTGCATTTTGAGAAGCGGTGATGTTACAAGCTGATTTTACCATCTTGGCTCTTTTGTAAACGTCCACTATTGGTGAGCCTGTAGGGAGAGGACTCGTGCTTGTTGTCGGGCTCGATCTTGAAGATGTGCCTGAGCTTGCAGTTATGCTTAAGCCTGAGGTTGAACTGAAACTTGTGGTCGTTTCAGAAACATTGTTCCGATAAAAATATGGTTGTGTGCTGCTGAATAAATCAGCATTACGTAAAACTGCTATGGCGGTAGAATTTGAATCAACTGGTGCCACTTTTTTCCAGTAAAGACTACAAGATTCTAGCAGTGATTTCCCAGTATCAGAGAATGTTAGGTACAGTATCAAAATTACCGTCCATACTGTGAACAGGATGAAGTTTTGCTTCCATGGATTTTGGCACCACGCCAACAGTTTTCTTTGAGACACCAAATGTCCCATATTTCCTGAAAATATAAGAAACTACGTCAAGTATTCAACTCATATTATTTTAATATATAATTTATATATTTGTATTCACGACATCGAAACTAGAGCATCCACACATGCTGTCTTCTTGAACTTATTAAATCAGGGCACAGTTTCATCAACAGTGGATAGCGCTGTTCAGTGTTGATGAAACTGGGTTCAGGTTCGTCCAGTCTAGTCTCACGTTTCAGGAATGAATTATCAAGTATATGTACGTGGCATAATGGCATAATTCATCCAGGTAATACAAAATTACCACGTCGACGACAACCCTAGCAACAAAAAGTAGACGACATTATTAGAAAGCAAACGACTTACCGGTTGTTATCTCTTTCATGGCATTTGTCCCGCTTTTCCAACATCGTTCTGAGAAATGAACATCTTCACAAACAATACCTCTATTTGTGCAAAGGTCAGCGTTGGATGTGCAGGTAGTAATTTAACATCTGATCAGCATTGGTTTTAGTATTTAATGCGCTGTTCGTCTCATTACTATATGGTATTCGATGCTGGTGATTATTAATCTTATATTTGACATACATAATCAGAATAAGATGGGCAGTGGGATACGTGAGATGTGCGTCATAAGCCGCCCCAGACCGGCCATATATATATATATACTTAAACATGTCACACTTTGGTGTGAATAATATCCAAATGATTTATATTGCCCACATTAAACATTAATTATAATCAGAATAAGGTGGACAAAAGGCATGACAATGGATGGAGTGTCTTACTGTAACCATGAGTACAGTTACCCTTTACCGCCGCATATTTTATTATGTGGGTTTTTTTTTCTCAGTGAAGAGATAACCGCCAATTTAACCAGAGACATATTAGTAATTATCTAGTGAAAAATCAATCTGTGTCAAGGTTCTGGTAGAGGATAGCGCACAGTAATCATAAGAAGTAAAACCAAAGTTGTAAAGAAAGTTGTCGACATGTAGAGGATGAAGTGGGTGATTGGTGGTTTAATAGTGGGATAGGGTGGTTTTGACAAAGTAGATAATGAGGATGGTATGCTATGTATGAATAAAATAAATAACAAAAAGTGAAATAAGAAAAAGATAGTATTAAATGTGAATAGGATCAAAATTATATTCTATTAGCTGATATCCGTCACATCAATCATTGTACCATGATAAGAGATTAGTATAATAATAATAATAATGATAAATTTAAAAAATAAAAGAAATAAAATGGGACTGAGGGGGAATCGAACCTACATCGCCGTGTTTGGCAGGCAAGGACGTACGTTACTACTCGGCCAGCAAACGGCGTGTTATTGACAATATATGATACCGGTCACACATGCCGAAGCTTTATGGAAAATGCCGAAGGCTAGAAAATGGCCTCAAAATATACTTTTAACAGTTGTAATCAAAATCAAACTACGGCTACCAGAGGCGGATCCAGGATTATTTGAAGGGGGGGGGGGGGTTCGCGATGCCTCCTCTAAATCTGCCACTGTGTGTGATTGTGTAAAAAAATTATCATCGGTCAGCTCACAACTCATATCCTCTAATTCAATAGCAGCTTACATAAACTGATTTCTGGTATAATCGAGCTATTTCAAACAATAAATGACATTTACTGCATAAATTGTGAGCAAGGAAATGTTACATCAAGCAGTATAACAAACTGGTGACATTTGTATCAAATTACTCTTGAATAGAATACACAAAACAAACCTGTCCTTTANGAAGGGGGGGGGGGGGTTCGCGGATGCGAATCCGACCCTTCCTCCCCCACCCTCCACCCGCTGAATGGCCCAGAAATAAATTGTATTTAAAAGGGCGAACGGTGCCATTTGGTAAGGTTTAGAAGTATGATTCAACTAGTCAAAATTCTAATTTCATGAGGGGAGAAGAAATCGAAGGGGGGGGGGAAGGAGGGTCAGGACCCCCCCCCCCACCCCCCTCTAAATCCGCCACTGGGCAACCACGTATATCTTTCCACTGCCTTAAGGTATTGCTAACATCTGTCAGTTGTCAACAACATGGTAGTTTTGGGAGAAAATGTGAAAAGGAGACTTCTGGTGATCAGCTATTACTATCAAGATACTAAAATACCGATGTAAAATGCTAAAAAAAAGTCTGTTCGTCATCCAAAACATTTTATCAAGCACTACAGGGGTAAAGGAGAAATGATACGAAATTGAGCTTCCCACTTTCCTAATGAGTACAGTAAACATAATATGTACATGAAAGGACAAAAAAACAACCCACAATCTGTATGTAAACGCCCTGATACCCTTCAGTTGTTAAAATTTCCTCTGTTTCTTAAAAAATCCAAACATTGTACTGATCCTCTTCCCCAAAAAAGTATTTGTTTTCCGTCTCCCGCTACTTAAAAAATACATTAGGAAAAATTAAAAAATGAAAGTCAGTGACATGAATATGACCTCGCCATATCTAGACTAATCTTGATACGGCTAGCAAAGCAACTCGCTTTGCGGATAGTAAAACGCATCTCGGCGTTTAGACCAACCACTGTGTGGAAAGTACGGTAACTACTGGCATGATTTGATCTCTAAAATCGTATCTGGGTTTATGATAAGGTTTTCAACATTCATCTTTTGAAGTAACCCACAAAGCATAATTCCTCACAAAAAAAAAAAAAAAAAAAAAAAAAAAAAAAAAAAAAAAAAAAAAAAAAAAACACTTCCTCGGTCGAACTTCCCGGTAAATATTACCGGCGTGCTCCGTAATGATCATTACTCAATATTATACTCAACGCCATTAGAAAGCGTGTCAATATCTTAATCTGAGCGAGAGTCCCCCTCGGAGTTGAGTGATAGCTTTATTGTAAATGGGCCCTGATTAATACAACCATCGCTTCCGTTGCTGTGATTTGAACTGCAGTAATACGTGAATTAAACTTCTGTATGAAGTAAGCACCAGAAGAGAGGCTTAACATACGTACACGTATGTAAATAATGCTGCTGAGAGGTGACAACTCTGAACTTAACCACAAACGTTAAGTCTAGGACAGTTGACTTATTCTAATACATGTCACTTAAAATTCCGACAGCATAAGGTGTTTTATCAACGGTCCATTCTAAGAGGATTAGTGGCGGCGGTTTATACAAAAATTCAAAACACGATTAGTCGTCGTCGTTATCAGATTCGTCGAATTGAAAACACGATTAGTCGTCGTCGTTATCAGATTAGTCGAATTGAAAACACGATTAGTCGTCGTCGTTATCAGATCAGTCGGCAAAATACGACTAGTAGTCGTCAAAACGCAACTAGTCGAAGCCAAAACTCGATTTGACGCTAGATGGCGCTCATGTCAACGGTCTTGGCCACCCTTTGGTCAACTTCACAGTCAATACCGCGAAAATCTGACAAGTGCTTAATTTGTGATTGACAGATTGAGGAAAGTTGACAGATGTTGTACTATACATGTAGTAGGCTAGTATGTGATAGATACAATACGAGTCGCAGAGCTGTACGTGAAATATATTACGAGTGTATTGTCGAGCTGCAGGCGAGTGTTGTGTCTGGCTTAAACCACGGCCTCTGGCTACTACACTGCCCTTGCGATATTTTACTCATACATGTTAGGGGCCCTTGTGGTCACTTAGTCCCGTGTTGGACGTCCCAGACCCCCCCAGCTCCCCTCGACCTAAGTGTTAACACCTTCGCCTACCCCGGTGTAAAAGGTGTATTAGTGTGATCATTTATGTGGAATTTCATGTCAGATGGACATATAAAGATCTAAAAATTCGTCACAATATTAAAAATATCCAGGATTATTTGAATTGGGGGGA
>NW_019773881.1:343515-354875 GCF_001039355.2 Lingula anatina | reverse complement strand
CCCTGTATTTATTTGACGTACAGCTCTGCGACTCGTATTGTATCTATCACATACTAGCCTACAAAAGTACAACATCTGTCAACTCTCCTCAATCTGTCAATCACAAATTAAGCACTTAATTGTCATTGTCAGATTTTCGCGGTAGTGACTGTGAAGTCGGCACAAGGGTGGCCAAGACCTTTGACATGAGCGCCATGTAGCGTGAAATCGAGTTTTGGCTTCGACTAGTTGCGTTTTGACGACTACTAGTCGTATTTTGCCGACTGATCTGATAACGACGAGGACTAATCGTGTTTTGAATTCGACGAATCTGATAACGACGACGACTAATCGTGTTTTGAATTTTTGAATAAACCGCCGCCCATACTATGTATGGTGAGTTTCGGTGATGTTACAAGCTTATTTTACCATCTTGGCTCTTTTGTAAACGTCCTCTTTAGAAGTCAGTGTTGGGAGAGTGATGGAGCTTGACCTTGACCTCGTTTCAGACACATTGTCTCGAATCAAATCTGGTTTTCCTGTGTTGAAGAGACCGGTTAAATTCCGTTTAACCGCCATGGTGGAATGCCTTGCACCAACTGGAAGTGCATGTTTTCCATAGAACCTGGGCGATTCCAGCAGAGGTTTCCAGGTAAGAAACAAGGTAACATACAATATCAGTATTATCAACAATACTGTGAATACTGTTCCTGGTGACACCAGATGCCCCATATTACCTGAAAATATTTTAGTACTAAAAACGTTGTTTAATTTAACTATTTAGTGGGATTCATCAAATAATTATAAAACAGTATTCACGAGATTGAAGATAAACCATATTGTCGATTTATTGTAAGGAGGAGCCTTATATATATATATATATATATATATATATATATATATATATATATATATATATATATATATATATGTACAAGGTCGTCTATTGGTCTGCACATTCACCTGTCAGAGTAAATAAAACAATGACTAATTTCACTGATAAGCCGCCAATCAGAATAGTAATATTCTAAGCTACACGAACGTATTCAAACTGGCACACCCAATTGTAATTTTATTATATGGAACATTTTCTGGAAGAAAGAAATCTCATTTAACACAATGCTAGTGAGTTTCACCCTTCCCCTTTTTCACGAACAAGATTTCCCCTTGAAACGGGCCTGGCGTAGTACAGAGGGTGCATCACAAAATCTCCCACCCACTTGGCCACCATGAAGCCATCATGATGGGAAAAAGAAACTGGTAATCTCCATCTGGAAGAGAGATTCTTTTATTTCTTTGGTTTTATTTCATTTTAATTACCAAAAGGACCCCTTAATATAACATTTTTTTCCTCAAAATTCACCATTTTTCTTTCAGAGGACATCCTCCCTTAAACCTGAAACAATTGTATTTATTTATTTATTTATTTATTTATTTATTTATTTATTTCTCTTGAAGAAAGAAAACTATTGGTGACCATTTACCCTAACAAACTAACTTACTAAAATGTATAGCTATGTATCTTAAATATGAAAATCAAGCAGTGACTTCAGAGTGCTATAAATACACAACCAAAGCTTCATTCCTTTTAAACACAAACTATAGTCACTGTATGGTCAGTAAATACATACCAAGTGGTACTAATTTTTTTGTTGTTGTTGTGCCAAAACTAGGAAAGGTCATGATATTTTCAGCATTTATTAAAACATAATTTTCCTAAAATATCCTAAATTTCATTGCAATACCTTCTGTTGGCGTTATTGAACTTTGAAGTTAGTAACCCAATATAGTTAGTGTTCCCACCCTTACCGCAGGTATGTAAGTCGTGAAAAGGGTGTGTATGAGCGCGCGTGCGTGTGAGTGTGTGTGTGGGTGCGTGTGTGAGAGATAGAGAGAAAGAGGGAGAGAGGGCGTGTGTGTGTGTGTGTGTGTGTGTGTGTGTGTGAGAGAGAGAGAGAGGGGAGAGGGAGTGAGTGCGCCCGCGTGAGATAGGGAGTGGGCAGAGTGTTTGATAGAGAGTGTTTGTGTGTGTGTGTGAGAGAGAGAGAGAGAGAGAGAGAGAGCGTTTTTTAGTTTGAATTCTGGTCTCTTATCTGTCCAGTATGAACTGTTTTTCAAACAAAAAAAAATCTTCACAGGCTCTTATATATATATATATATATATATTTTTTTTTTTATATCGTCTTTCCTTTTATTACAAAGCTCCAAGGTTTTTTTTCCGCCATTCCAATATTCTAAAAGTATTCCTTTGCTGGGAGATGCTAGAGTTTGTTCGTAGGAAAGGCCAAGGAGGCAAAAATATTTTTTTAAATGGCGTAGCTTGGCTGGTTTTATTTTAAACAAACACATGATTGAAAATCTGTTTGGTTTTGTTCTGTCTAGTTTATTATTCCTTTTTTTCTGGGGGGGGGGGGGGGTCTGCAGATAAGGTGGCAAGTAGCCCGGTGTGCCCCCAAAATCCGCCATCGGATTTATGAACCTATTTGCAGACAGTTAAGTCAAATATGCTTTTCGTTTCTTGTTGTATAATGATGATAAATTAAACAAGTAAATGCTCATGGGTAGAAAACATGTTTGTTCCCTTTAAAAAAATTAAATTTTTCATAATTTCAGACCATCTTACTTTGCATAAGACCTTCACAAATCAAAGCAAAATACCCTGGGAATTGACAGGAAATTTCCCTTTTTATCAAGTTGCACCAAATCCCAAGCCATTGACAAATAACGATCTATAATTCGGTTTTGATTTCAAAATTTCCCATTTCTTCTGTCACCACTGCGATTTATCAACATTTTATCGCCGTAAAAACACAAAGCTGTATATTTAGCAGTTTAAGGACATATACCCTGAAATATAAGAATATAAGTTTATTTGAATTGGGAAATGATTACGAAATCCGTATTATTCAAGATGTCGGAATCATCCACTCCAATGGACGATCTATAATAGAATAAAATGTTTAAAGTTACATCTCCTGTATGATTTTTGGTGAGCAGACTAAAATCGGGGCCTAAGTAAGATCACTACCTGTGCCTTATTTTCTGGTCACAATTCGGACGAAGAAAGCCGAGGTACATGTCTGTAGTTACTCATTGCACATATGGCGTTATAGCGTTCTGTGTGTAAAAGAGTCACTATTCCAGAATTATTTGTCTACACAACGTCACTGAAGGTCACGATTGCCTTTGGTTAATGGTAAGTCGTCAGTTCTTTGAAATAATTCATTTGGCAGCACGCAGAGTCAGTGTTACGCACATCTTTTTAAATTTTAACAACAGTCTGATACTTATATGATTTAGTGGCACGCAACGGATTTCAAATAAGAGGGAGCTTTTCTACAGTTTTACAGCCCTCTTAATACTTTCGTCAAATATCTAATACGGAATTTTCGGGTCAAAACAAATCGCACTACTCCTCAATCATAACTTAACCCTCCTTGCATTCGGATGCCATTTCTAATTAATTATCTAAGTCTTTAAGGAATCATGATTGACACATAACAGTACGTTGTGTAATAGCACTGCCCACTTTTTAAACATGATTCTTTTTATTTTAATCTAAGTTAATCATAGTCTAAAATATTAAATGAATTGTTACCCTGAACAGCTTCCGAGATTTCTCAACGTTCTCTTAAGTTGCCAAGATGAGAGTTATATTACATTCACTCCACTGCATCATCGTATTCCTCACTCATCATGTTCATAATTAAAAAGTTTAAAATCTTGGCTGTAAATTCTCTTTAATTCTGCAATCTGCTGGAGCGACAGTGTTTTAAAGGCCTCTTTGACGTGTCCAAATGTTTTTCGTTTCATAGAAGAAGGATAGAGAATTTTCTGGCGAATACCGACGTGTTTTGCTACTTGGTCAAGATCTTCATCGAAGGTTTCCAATTTGCCTATGATGTCATAGCGCACCTGGCAGGGAAAGCACTGTTCTGATATAGGCAACCAGTGTATGTCTACATAGCTATCAACTTTCCAGGAGCCATCTTTTGTACGTTTTGAATGGTCAATGACAAACTGAATAAAATCCCGAAAGGGGAACAGTTGGGTGAGATTTTGGGAAGGATGTCGCGGAATCTCTGGGCGATGGTACAGACGCCGAACGCGATTGAATATATCCCAAGAAGATCTACTAACATCGGTACCTTCGTAGGAGAAAATTTGGAACATCATTCGATAATATGAGACGAGACGTTCGAAGGGGTGTCGCACAAAGAGAATTTTAGTGTAATTTTCCAGCAGACGTTTTGTGGTTTCTTCAAAGTTCTTTATAGCTGGGGTGAGGTACTGGTATAGGGTTCTTTCTTCACGCCAAACTTGGTGAGCTTTGTTAGACATAAAATCCAAGTCGGAGGTAATGTTTTTCTGTTTATTGGCTACAATGAACAATCGTTTGACATTTGTGGATCCTGCCTTAGGAATTTGACAGAAAAGAACCTTGTATTTGTCCTCAATTAGGAATTGGATTGGCACTACAAGTCTTTTACGCAGCAGTTCTGTTACAGCTTTGACGTCTGCATCTGGAGATGTGGTAATGTTACAAGCTGATTTTACCATCTTGGCTCTTTTGTAAACGTCCTCTCTAGAAGTCAGTGTAGGGAGAGTGATGGTGCTTGAACCTGACCTTGGCCTCGTTTCAGACACATTGTCTCGAATCAAATCTGGTTTTCCTGTGTTGAAGAGACCGGTTAAATTCCGTTTAACCGCCATGGTGGAATGCCTTGCACCAACTGGAAGTGCATGTTTTCCATAGAACCTGGGCGATTCCAGCAGAGGTTTCCAGGTAAGAAACAAGGTAACATACAATATCAGTATTATCAACATTACTGTGAATACTGTTCCTGGTGACACCAAATATCCCATATTGCCTGAAAATATTTTAGTAACAAAAACGTTATTAATTAAATCTATTTAGTAGGATTAATGAAATAATTATAAAACAGTATTCTCGAAGATAAACCATATTGTGAATAAGTCCCAATAAAATACACAGATACTGGCTAAGAACTAAAGGGGAGGATTTATTGCTAGGCGGAACCTTATATAAATGTACAAGCTCGTCTATTGATCTCCACATTCACCAATCAGAGTAAATAAAACAATGACCAGTTTCACGGATAAGCCACCAATCAGAATAGACTATACAAATCTACGCGAACGTATTCAAACTGGCACACCCGAATGTAATTGTATTACACAGAACATCTTTAGGAAGAAAGAATCTCAATTAACACAATGCTAGTTTGTTACAGCCTTCCCTTTTTGACAAACAAGATTTTCCCTTGAAACATGGCCAGATTTCTCGTAATAAACGGGAATCAAGTAGAACCAGACGCAATGAAGAATTTCCAAATGCGAAGGGCTAAAAATATATGTCAAAATATTTGCAGAGTTGTAGAAAAGAATGCCGTTTCAGGTCTGTCAGAAGTTTCAGAGGGGGAGGGGGTCTTTTCTGAAAAAGTGGTCATTTTACCATAAAAACATCATGTACCTAGATTTTTATCGAGACTGAAGCTTTTCCCAGCAAAAGGGACGATTCTTTCTAACCCCCTAGTAAATACACTTTAGCACGTGACTTTTAGCAAATAATCAAAACTGCCGTTCCAACACATGGCAGAAAGTAAAAAAAAATCTGAAAAATTAGTTCGTTTTTTTTTTTTTTTTTTTTTTTTGCACATTTAGTCTTATTAAAACAATATACAGCTTCTATATTTATGTTCATTATCATATTTCTTTAGCCATGACTCTCACTTTGCTCACGTGGCCCCTGCGATTTGCAAGGCAGATTTGCGCATTTCCATTGCAGCCTTTCCTCTACTTCTACAACCTCCACGGCCTCCTCTGCACCCACATTGTCAGGGGACGTCCGGTAATGAACAAGGCTCTTCCAGCTTTGTTCTAAACAAGGGAAATTGCCGAAAACAAGTTACAATACCTGTAGATATCTGCCGAGTTCAGCTTTGGTTGTGCAGGGAGCTATCTTCTATAATATATTATAATATATCCGCTGCATAATTTAGATGTAGAGCCCGTATTTCAGTGAGCACGGGCATGGAAATCACCTGAAATGGTGCCGAGCTTCTTTGAAGCTAGATATAACATCTGCGACATTTAAGTTAATCATTTGAAGTATTGCAAAAGCGAACATCAACGCTAAATTTCGGTTCGGAGCAATAGTTGGTACTACGGGCCTGGCGTGGTACAAAGGCTGCGTCATAGAATCTTCCACCCACTTGGCCACCATGATGCCCACCATGATGGGAAGAAGAAACTGGATGTCGTTGGTGATCTCCATTTGAAAGAGAGATTCTTTGATTTCTAGTTTTATTTCATTTTAATTATCAAAAGGACCCCTTAATATGACATTTTTCCTCAAAGTTCACCACTTTTTCTTTCAGAGGATTTCCACCGTTTAACCTGAAATAATTGTATTTATTTATTTATTTATTTATTTATTTATTTATTTATTTATTTCTCTTGAAAAAAGAAAACTATTGGTGACCATGTACACGAAGAAACTAACTTACTAAAAATGTAGAGCTATGTATCTTAAATATGAAAATCAAGCAGTGTGTCTTCAGAGTGTTATAAATAAAATACACAACCAAAGCTTCATTCCTTTTAAACACAAACTATAGTCACTGTAAGGTTAGTAAATACATACCAAGTGGCACTAATGTTTTTGTTGTTGTTGTGCCAAAACTAGGAAAGGTCATGATGTTTTCAGCATTTATTAGAACAATTTTCCTATAATATCCTAAATTTCATTGCAATACTTTCAAAACTGTTGGCGTTATTGAACTTTGAACTTAGTAACCCAATAAAGACAGTATCCCCACCCTTACCGCAGGTATGTAAGTCGTGAAAAGGGTGTGTATGAGCGCGCGCGTGTGAGTGTGTGTGTGTGCGTGTGTGAGAGATAGAGAGAGAAAGGGAGAGAGGGCGTGTGTGTGTGTGTCTGTGTGTGTGTGTGTGTGTGTGTGTGTGTGTGTGTGTGTGTGAGAGAGAGAGAGAGAGAGAGAGAGGGCGTGTGTGTGTGTGTGTGTGCGTGTGTGCGTGTGTGTGCGTGTGTGTGAGAGAGTGTGTGTGTGTGTGTGTGTGTGTGTGTGTGTGTGTGGAGAGAGAGAGAGAGAGAGAAAGAGAGGGAAGAGGGAGTGAGTGCGAGCGCGTGAGATATTAAGTGGGCAGAGCGTGCATGTTTGATGAGAGAGAGAGTGTGTGTGTATGTGTGTGTGTGTTAGTGTGTGTGTGTGTGTGTGTGAGAGAGAGACAGAGAGAAAGAGCGCTACTACGTATATTTTTTGTCAATGAATATTTTAGTTTGAATTCTGAATCTCTTAGCTGTCCAGTATGAACTGTTTTTCAAACAAAAAAGATCTTTACAGGTTCTTAAATACCTCCACCAAGGAGGTTATGGTTTCACCCCTGTTTGTTTGTCTGTCATCAACATAAATCAAAAAGTTATCGATGAATTTCAATGGAATTTTCAGGGTAGGTCAGAAATGGGTTAACTTAGAAGTGATTGTTTTTGGTGGTGATCTGGATCAATAATCAATCAATAATCAATAATAATAAAAAATTGCTGCCTTGGCGGAGGTCTGCGCTCTCGGAGTGCTTTTCTAGTTGTTATATATAAAGCTCCAATATTCTAAAAGTGTTACTTTGCTGGAAGATGCTAGAGTTTGTTCGTAGGAAAGGCAAAGGGGACAAAATTATTTGTAAAAACGGCGTAGCTTGACTGGTTTCATTTAAAACAAGCACATGATTGAAAATTTGTTTGGTTCTGTCTCGTCTCGCTTATTATCACTTTTTTCGGGGGGGGGGGGGGGATTTGTAAACCTATTTGCAGACCGTTCAGTCAAATATATTTTTCATTCTCTGTTGTATAATGATGATAAATAATCAAATGCTCATGGGTGGAAAGCATGTTTATTCCCTTTCAAAACAATTAAATTTTTCATATTTCCAGGCCATCTTACTTTGCGTAAGACCTTCACAAATCAAAGCAAAATAAGTTCCCTGGGAATTGACAGGAAATTTCCCTTTTTATCAAGTTGTACCAAATCCAAAGCCATTGACAAATAACGATCTATAACCCGGTTTTGATTTCTGTTTCTCATTTCTCCTGTCACGAATGATAATAATTATCATTTTATCTCTGTAAAAACACAAAGCTGTATATTTAGCAGTTTAAGGACATATATCCTGAAATATAAGGCAGTTTATTTGAAGTGTGAAATGATACACGAAATCCAAGATTTGTCTTCTTACAGCCTTCTAAATATTTTGGTTCAGTATCTAATACAGGATTTTCTCGCCAAAACAAATCACCCTACTCAAGAATCATAGCTTGACCCGTCTTTACGTTTGGACCATGTTTTGTTCCATTTCTAATTAATTATCTTAATCTCTAAGGAATCATGACTCACACATTGCAGTACGCTGTGTAATAACACTGCCCACTTTTTAATCATGATTCTTTTTATTCTAATCTAAGTTATTCATAGTCTAAGATATTAATTGAATTGTTACCCTGAACAACTTCGGAGATTTCTAAACGTTCTCTAAGTTGCCAAGATGAGAGATATTAAATTCACTCTACTGCATCTTCATAATTAAAAAGTTTAAAATCTTGGCAGTAAATTCTCTTTAATTCTGCAATCTGCTGGAGCGACAGTGTTTTAAAGGCCTCTTTGACGTGTCCAAATGTTTTCCGTTTCATAGAAGAAGGATAGAGAATTTTCTGGCGAATACCGACGTGTTTTGCTACTTGGTCAAGATCTTCGTCGAAGGTTTCCAATTTGCCTATGATGTCATAGCGCACCTGGCAGGGAAAGCACTGTTTTGATATGGGCAACCAATGTATGTCCACAAAGCCATTAACTTTCCAGGTGCCATCTTTGGTATGTTTTGAATGGTCAATGACAAACTGAATAAAATCCCGGAAGGGGAACAGTTGGGTGAGATTCTGGGAAGGATCTCGCGGAATCTCTGGGCGATGATACAGACGCCGAACGCGACTGAAGAGGTACCAAGAAGATCTACTAACATCTGTACCTTCGTAGGAGAAAATTTGGAACATCATTCGATAATATGAGACGAGACGTTCGAAGGGTGTCGCACAAAGAGAATTTTAGTGTAATTTTCCAGCAGACGTTTTGTGGTTTCTTCAAATTTCTTTATAGCTGGGGTGAGGTACTGGTATAGGGTTCTTTCTTCACGCCAGACTTGGTGAGCTTTGTTAGACATAAAATCCAAGTCGGAGTTAATGTTTTTCTGTTTATTGGCTACAATGAACAATCGTTTGACATTTGTGGATCCTGCCTTAGGAATTTGACAGAAAAGAACCTTGTATTTGTCCTCAATTAGGAATTGGATTGGCACTACAAGTCTTTTACGCAGCAGTTCTGTTACAGCTTTGACGTCTGCATCTGGAGACGTGGTAAAGTTACAGGCTGATTTTACCATCTTGGCTCTTTTGTAAACGTCCTCTATCGAAGACAGTGTTGGGAGAGTGATGGTGCTTGAACCTGACCTTGGCCTCGTTTCAGATACATTGTCTCGAAACAAATCTGGTTTTGCTGTGTTGTTGACACCGGTTAAATTCCGTTTAACCGCCATGATGGAATGGCTTGCACCAACTGGAAGTGCATGTTTTCCATAGTACCTGGGCGATTCCAGCAGAGGTTTCCAGGTAAGAAACAAAGTAACATACAATATCAGTATTATCAACAATACTGTGAATACTGTTCCTGGTGACACCAGATGCCCCATATTACCTAAAAATATGTGAGTACTAATAACTTTGCTGTCACCTTGATTGGTTGTCGTAAAATCGCCACATGATTTAAAAAACAACCGGTGGATAGTCTTTAAAACCACATAAGACGATCTTAGAGTGCAATACTAGTGTACCATAAAGCAAAGATCCTTTCAAAATCGGTAAAAGTATTCAAAATGAATGTCGTTAAATCCCCTTAGGGTCCCATAAAGGCAATAAAATATGCAGAGCTCTCTCTTTATGCAAAGGACAGCCCACGTGATACCTACAGGCGCTTGCGCAATATAGAACTTAACCGGAGCTTGGGGGCATCAGGCCTGCAGTGCATACTTAGCTGTGGAGCAGACAGCATGTAAAAATGGCCAATTTTTATTGTGTAACTGGCTTTTTATCACGGAAATAAACAAATAATTGTCTCAAACTCTTCAGAACACCACCCGAGAGGTTCAGACGTGATAAATGGCTAGCAGCTACCAACAGCCCAGCGGGCAAATTATGTTGTTTTAACGTTGAAAGAACGTTGAACCATAACGTTGATAATAACTGAAAAATTGGATTAACATTGGATTTGAAAGTTGACTCAACCTCAGATAACAACGTTGTATCAACGTCAGATATCAACATTTTATCAACCCCAGTTGTTAGACAACATTCTTGCATGAAAAGACATTAAAGCAATAATAACTCTTCCTTTGAGATTCAAAATTCCGCAAGAAATTCATTGTAAACAACGCATGGAAATATATTCTATTGTATTTTACCACTAAAACGGTCGTTATTGTAGTAAAACTAAAATCTGTGCTTGTCAATAGGGCTTTCGATGCCTTTCTTCCCGGTCGTTAAGGCATCCGTTGCCAATGACGTTGGGATGTCACGCGGATTCTTGCGTTCATTCGAGACCAAAATAACTTCTGGCGCGAAAAGCCTGATGTAATACGCAGACGTAGGTTGCGAGTTTTTGTACAGTGCGTTGGATAACGAAAAGCCCAGAATAGCACACATTGTAGATATAAATGCATTTTGAGCAATAAGACCAATATATCTTATGAATCTTATATTATTGTTATGTAGTGTTGTTGTTGTCTGCTTTTCCCGCGGTTTTAAGTAGGTCACCATAAACTATCGCTCGATATCGCGTGACTATGCAATGTCAGAGTGGGCTCCGTCAGTTAAAATCTCTTAAGAGATTTTAACAAAAAACCAAACGTTTAGGAAAAAACCCTGGACTAACTTTGAATGCACGAATGGGGTCGCTGACCATTGGTAAGTACGGGAAAGTTCCCGTGCACTCCAGGAAAATCCAATTTTTGGCCAAAATGAAGAGTTTTTATGACTTTAAAATGACCTGAAATGTTTTTATTTTTGGTACAAAACACAGGCACACAATTATAACGTACACTGTAAAAACATCCAAGTGCCTGCTTTGTCTGATTTTTTCAACGCATTTAGCTCCTAAGCATGTTTTGCACCTAAGCATGGTACACCCTTTTAGCCGGGGTGTGTTTAGCAGTAGGCCATGATGTTTGATGGCTAAATGTATGTAGGGTGACTGTAAAATCAGTGTTTAGCTCCTAAACAGATTTCTAAGCGCCTGTTT
>NW_019773881.1:261783-343392 GCF_001039355.2 Lingula anatina | reverse complement strand
AAAAAAAAAGAGATAATGTGATATCATATTTAGTCATTCTAAGCTGATGTGGTAATGTTTTTTCCTTTGACTAGAAATTTCAGTTATTTTTAAGCACCAAAATAAAAGATACAGTGAACTATCTGGATACAATATGTTCAGGGTAGTGGTTGGGAGATCTCTGGAAAAGCCTCAGAATCATTCTCTAGAGAAAGCTAATGGGAAGATGGACTTGAGCAACTTGTTAAATGTCCTTCATCTGGGAAATATCTAAGCTATTTTTAATATGATATAATCCTGGTAATGCTTTTGTTGCCTATAATGCCTTTCTTGGAGAATCCTTGAAAGTCTTATGATTGCTGTTACAGTAATATCAGGCAGAGCAGTTGTTGTGTTTCAGAAATATGACAACGTATCCACAAGAACTTATCATTGTGACGAATACAAAAATATCGCTTGAACAGTGTTATTAATATCAAGTGATGATAACTGTACAATTTGATACAAAAAGTTTTTATATTATTTTTCTTTCTGACAATAAGCATTTAAGGAAACATAAGGACATGACGTTACGAACAGAACATCTCTCTCTCTCTCTCTCTCTCTCTCTCTCTCTCATCAAAATAAACATACCTTACATATATATTATCTAATCCATACAGTTTTTTCAACACTTAAATTATACAACTTTGATTCACATTGAAATACTGATAAACATTTGTTGTTATGTATTGTGACTGGTTTAGTGGAAATACCTCCAATCTTAAAGAAAATCTTAAAAGGTGCTTTCCTGTCTTGCAGGTGTTCTGGTCACATTTGCTACACAGGCATCCCAGCATGGATCTCATCAGGGATTCCAATTTCTCCTTACATTTATGCATATATACTTAATCTGATATTAAGACATATAATTTGATATTTTATCCAGGGGCGCAATTTATTTTACATGCAGGTGAGACTTAAAAACCTGCCTCACAGTTTGAGTTGACAGGCTATGTGGAGAATGAGGGCTCTGACTTAAATATAGCTGCACATATCACATTGATTGAATATGGCTTTGGCGTATGCCTCGCTCCATTCTTTAAGGGGTAGGCTATTTCGTACCCTTTTTGTAACAGCAGGCTTCACTTAACACGGGCTTATCTGAATTTTTTCAGGGTGCATAAAAAAGATAGGGCACGACCTAACCTTTTGAAGATTTAATTAGATACGATGACTTGTAAAAACAGAGATATGCATGCATCTTTTTTTGACATAGCTAATGTTATATTGTTTCTATCTTTACAGACATTAAAGCTAAGTGGAAGAGAAGCAGAGATGATAGATGCGAGATCTCGGAAAGTTCAATGCACAAGAGATGTGAAGGTCCCACAGTGGTCTGCCTGAACAGAGAGGGAGAACTTCTAAAATGGTTTAAAGATTGCACTGGAATGGACAGCATTGGAGAGAGGCCTTCCTGAGATTTCTTATTTTAAAATCTACAATGATTCTGATGATCTCTAGATTAGAGTAGCAGAAAAGGAGAATATATTCAGATATCAAGGCAGGGATTTGTGGAGACTTGATGACAGCTGTGATAAAGAGGGATTTATAAAAAGTTCCATTACTTGTTCTTAAGGGTCAAGAAACATTAGTCCAACAAAAAAGAAGAGGACATCAAATTCAGAAAGTATTATCTAGCTGCAGATTGGTTTTTAAGTTCACAAAAAGTGAATGGATCTCATTCTAAGGATATTTCAAGGGCACTGTTCATATTCTACTAGGATTTAATTCTGTACTTTTGTGGATTCTTTCTATGGACCATCAAAAGAAGAATAACTGTGATGAGAATTAATGAAATTATCAATAGGATTACCAGAAATGATTGCCAAAATGTTTTCTGGATGCCAAAGTACCATTGCAATAAGCAGCATGTTGGTGACACTGGCAGTGTTACTGTCACATGCTGTGACTGTCAGAAGCAGTACCATTGTCAGTTCATACCCAAGTGGCCAAACAACTGTTGAATTCAACAACATAGCAATAGATAATGCTACCGGAACAGTGTTCATAGGGGCAGTGAATGCACTGTATAGGCTGGATGGAGATTTACAACTGCTGCAGAATGCTACCACTGGACCTGTCACAGATAGTCCCTACTGTAGTCCCCCACCTTTGACTTCAACTTGTTCACAGGGAACTCCTACAGACAACTATAATAAAATTCTTGTTGTAGACCAGAGTAGGGGTAGGCTCATTAGCTGTGGAAGTGTGTATCAGGGGACATGTGAGAGTCGTCCAGTTACAGATATTTCACAGGTGACTGCACACAGAGGGATTGGTCTTGCACGCAGTCCTCTTGAGAATTATGTAGCAGCTAACTCACGTAATGCATCCACAGTTGCCTTTGTAGCCCCAGGACCAATTTCACAAAATTCTCAAGATGTGCTGTATGTGGCATCAACATACACTGGACAAGGAGAGAGTGGGAGATTGAGAGATCTAGTTGCTGCAGTAAGCAGTAGGTCTTTACAGACACTGGAACTGACAAATTATAATGCTCTGATTGGTGCAGGAACATACATTACCCTGTCTGATACTGCACGAAGCACATATCCAGTGAACTACACTTCAGGATTTTCGCTTAATGGATATAGCTACTTTGTGACAAATCAAAAGACAACAACCAGCAGTACAGAGGAGGAAACAAGAATAATCCGAGTATGTCAGAATGATATTAAATATGATTCCTATTTTGAAATGCCTTTACGCTGTGAAGGAACTAATTCTGATTATTATTATAATCTAGCCAAGTCAATATCAGTGACAAAATTAGGCAGTGATAACATATTAGTAGGAACATTTGTGAAGGGATCAGCTACAGCGTTGTGTGTGTTTTCTATGGAAAGTATAAATGCTGTGATAAAAGACAGGTATGAGCAGTGTTATGCTGGAAATGGAAACACAGAGGCTGCACAGTTTCCAAGAGGACCACACAGATGTCAATCTCTTCCAGTAAGTAATTTCACAGTAATTGTACCACCAGCTTGTTTGCTGGCAGTTATGCATGGTCTTAGTCTTACCTGGTATCATCCTCCGGCTCTGCTACCACGTCACCGTTACTGCTTTTCCTCCTAAACTACAAGAGCTCCTGTACCCATCTCTTGTATGTAGGTCACATATAATCTCAACTTGATCCATGTGAACTCTAGGGTCTGTCGGCGCTTGAGTCTAGGTGTGGTGCTCATCACAATGCACCCTTGTCCAAAATTGGCAAAATTTAATGCTAAATATCTCCCAAACCGAAGGAATTATGGGAAAATTTCTATAGATGGCTGACCAAAAGTCATGTGGAGATTGCAAGTATACCCGGAGGCGGTATTGTCTCTCTGATCCTGTAGTTTTGTCATGTAATATTGTTTTTTGGTAGTTCGCCTATAAAACTTCACATCATGCTTGTTCTAATGTATATTGAAGGAATTTGTAAAATATGAAAAATGGTAATTTTGCTTCAATGTTATTGAGAAGTTTCATTGTCTTAATATTATTGCCCTTATGTGAATAGCTATTTTTATCATCATTTTAGAGTTACAACTATGGTTCTTATTACTGCAATCATGACTATGGAAGTGTGAACACACCACTTGTGTCAACCACCCCAGCTACATCAACCCCTGCTCTGACATCAACTTCATCAACATGGATAGCTATAGCAACTACCACGACAACTAATTACACTGTGGCTTTTGTGGGAACTGCTGATGGACAGCTTAAAAAGGTACTGCCAGTTTGTTTTATTTTTAGAAGATTTTTATGTGATTGTTTTACATTTGAATTATAATAATTTGTCTCTAAATTGGGTTTGTAGCATTTCTTTATTGCCTGATTCTGTTGTTTTTCAAAGTCGATATAATTATCTGCCCAGTATTTATACCCACAAAGTTTGTCTTGCTAAAATAAACTTATTAAGGTAGATCGGTCGTTACATGTTCCAACGTTCGAATTTTTTTAGAATTTTTTTTGTTTGAAGAGACACCCAAGTACATTAAAAATTTGCAAAAAAATTGGGGGTCACAGTCCAAATAAGAGAACTCAGCCCAAAAATGTTACACCCTGCATATCGCACTAGTCCCCATTCAAATCAATGTGAAAATGGGTGTTTTTTCCCTAAAGCATTATTTTTTATGACTTTCTAACATTCGAATTTCAAAAAAAATTTGTGTAAAGAGGCATCCAAGTACATTTAAATTTTGCCAAAAAAAATTGGGGGTCACCGACCAAATAAGACCGCATTCACAACGATTTGAGACAGGCTTCACAAATCCTGGGACTAAATATGGCGGACGTACATGAAAGGAAAACTGCCTCATCTTTCAGTAGTTTCTCCGCCTCTCACACACCTCTCCACAAGTCGTCCCTGCGGGGTACAGTCATTAAATCTCGGCTCTGTTTGCCATGCGGAAACTACCTGAGAAATATTAAGTGCGCATGCTCATCAATTAAACTCAAGGTGAAGAAAGCATAGGCCATAGAGGAGATCGAAGGAAAAAAGCTCCTATGTCCTATTATCTTTCAAAAAGGAGACGAAAAAGAAATGAATTGGCCCGTAGATCAGCAATGAATCGGCTATCTACGGAGATAATGTCACCAGAGATATTCACGGAGATACCCAGCCCCAGTAGACGGAGGAGGAGAAGGGCAGAATTTTTGCGTATGCAGTCTCATCAGAGGGCACAGTTCGTTCTAGTGCTGATGTTTGCCTTGTTCCCTACGCCTGATCGAATTGGAAAGGGAGGGGGGTGTTTTCACGATTTTGATCCCGATTCATAGCTGCTATACAGGCCGATTCATTTCTCAGGTAGCTTCTACATGGCGAACGGAGCCCAGATTTAATGACTGTACCCGGCAGGGATGACGTGTGGGGAGGCGTGTAAGAGGCGGAGAGACTATTAAAAGATTAGGCGGTTTTCCTTTCATGTACGTCCGTCATATTTAGTCCCAGGATTTGTAAAGCCTGGCTCAAATCGTTGTGAATGCGGTCTAAGAGAACTATGCCAAGTTGAAGTGCATTACACCCTGCGTAGTCCCCATTCAAATCAATGGGAAAATGGGTCTTTTTTCACGAAAACCTTCTTTTTATGATTTTCTAACGTTTGAATTTTAAAAAAATTTGTGTAAAAGTCATTCAAGTACATTTAAATTTAGCCAAAAAAATTGGGGGTCATTGACCAAATAAGAGAACTACGCCAAGTTGAAGTGCATCACACCCTGCGTAACGCACTGGTCTGAAGTCCCCATTCAAATCAATGGGAAAATGGGTGTTTTTTTACTAAATCGTTATTTTTTATGGTTTTCTTTCGTTCGAAATTTTAATTTTTAATTTTGTTTGGCATGGAGAGACATCTAAGTACATTCATTATGTTTAACAGTTGAAGTGAGTATACCAGCTATTTTCAGATTTGTCATACTGATATGAAGGTGTAAGCCATTAACTTTACAACAGAATTATTGAAGAGAGTAATAAGGGAAATACGTCATGCACATGAAAATAGTTTATTGCCGTTGTTATTTATTTATGTAATAAATATAACATGAATGTGACATCATAAGCAGTGTGTTGTTAAGTAAAATGAAGCGTCTGATACAAAGTATCAAATGTGGCATTCACGTGCTTGCTTGCGGTGCGTTCAGTACACTTTGTTTAAACTGACAAGTCGAGGTCAAAAGTGCACAATTTTTTTCTGTATAATATTACGCAGTTTCAATTTTGATAAGTGAATTTTCTTCAAGCTGTATGGTCATTTTCTGAACATTTGTATAAGCTACGAAATATTTCTCAGCGGAAAAACACCCAGCAGCTTTCCAAGTCCAAATTAGTGACGTCACGACGCACTTCTGGTTTTTGTTGAAATCTGAGCTTACGGTTTGCAGCACATTCAGAGAGTTTTATCTCAAAATATACGCAGCCGCTTTGATTGGAATTTACGGTAATATGCCAAACAATTCGACCAAGATTAATTAATTAATTTCATGGAAATGTCAGTTTGGTCGACTTGATTAAAATATAGCAATGGAAAACTTTGATATCGTCTGATTGTTAGGGGCATCTGCCAAAGTGTCCATCTTACCAGAAGTATTGCATTTTACCGGAAGTGTCACGCAAGATAAGGACAACAATTGACAAAGGGCCGAGGCATGCAGCATCTATTTCACTGGCTTGAAAATTAACTGAGTCTTGCCGACGATGTGGTCGAACAATCGTAACAAGAAAAAAATTCTGTTGCATGATTTTGACGTATGGACTAAATGTTTGAGCCCAGAAAAATTAATTTTATAAGATAATTTTTTTGGTCGGATTGACTGGGCCTGTCGAAATGCTTGGCACATTACTGTATAGCACTTATTCTTTACATGATATAGCACCTATGTGCATAATTCGTGAGCTTTAGCTGTCATACTTTGTCTACAGTGCCCATTCCAATTTGAAAAGGAGCTATTTTCCAATGATTTCTTGAAGGGGAAGTCTATGACCCCATTCCCATAGATTTTAGATTGATCTTTCCCTGTGGGGAGTCTCACTAGATTACTGTCAGCTTAGCCAGCTTAAGTGTCTGTCTCGCCTACTAAAAGCTGTAAAGGGGTAATTAACTATGGTGCGCCCTCGGCTGACTGCAATTTAGCATGAACCCCCAGGGAGTTAGGTCGATCTAAATCTAAATCCCTGGAGCGACCTAAATCTCTGGGAATGCACCCTATGAACGTTCTACAGTTGTCGTATGGAATCATAGTTGACAAATGTTGTCGAAAATCTGTATTGATCGTACAGAGTTAAAGACAAGTTGATAATGTTTGTTTATCTTATAGATAATTGTTTTATTTCCTTAAATTGATAAAACACACTGAAATGTCGTTAGAAACGATTGACGGTGCGCTGAAATTGCACAAATCGTCAAATTACGTAACGACCGATCTACCTTAAAATGAGGAAAAAAGGACAAATACCTTTCGTTATTTGTATATGTGTTTGGTGGACTTTATTGTAGAATTTGTAGAATTTTTAAATTGCAACCAAAAAAAAATGCTAGTGTGATTACACATTTCTACCTTTTATACCTTAAATCATTTGTGTGTGTTTCCAGATTCTAGTGCAGTCTAACACATCGGCAGTAGAGTATACCTCAGTTCAGGTGTCTAGTGATCAGGTAAAGGACATCAAGTTAGACAGCGTAGAGGAACACTTGTATGTCATGACTAAATATAAGGTAAGCAGCATTTGAGAGTGAACAGTTGACATTTTAAATACACTTACAGTGGTATGCAATAATGAATCTAATTTTATTGAAGGTATATTATTATAATGTAGTTATATCTGTCAGTGTTGTGAGCGACCACTGGCTCTCTGGCAGAATTACAAAGGCTTTCCACATGGACCAGTGGATTTCCACCTGGTAGTAGAAAATGAATATATTTGTATCTTACATCACAGAATATTAAATAAGTTCAGTGACATTTATTTGCTGATTATCTCTGGTATAGAACAAGAAGAAAGCAATCTGTTTTCTCCACTGTTTCCAGGTGAGTAAGTTGAAGGTAGAGGACTGTGGCAGCTACAGTACATGTGATGAATGCCTGGCCTCCAGGGATCCCTACTGTGGATGGTGTAGTCTGGAGAACAAGTAAGACCCCATTCCCAGAGATTAGATCGATCCAACTAGATCGACCTAACTCCCTGGGGGTTCACGCTAAATAGCTGTCAGCCGAGCGGGCACGAAAGTTAATTACCCCCTTACAGCTTGTAGTAGGCGGGACGAACATTTAAGCCGGATTATCTGACAGTAATCTAGTGAGATAACCCACGGGGATAGATCGATCTAAAATCTATGGGAATGCACCCTAAGACTATGTTCCCATAAAGCCATTATACAGCATTAAAGCCGCTTACACTGAATGCAATTTACGGAGAACCCCACAAAGTTAGATTGATCCATTTAATACAAGGAGCTTATGGGAACTCTCCTTGAGATTCTGAGTGATTTTGAATAATGCAGTCTTTAACCATGAATCTGTTGTTTAGATATGGTTTAAGAAAGAACATTTAATATCTGATATTTAATGTTTTTGATACACTTTTCATGGTTTGTTTAAATATTATCAGTATGTATTATTAATAAGTTTTAGCAGGAAGTTTTCACATGTACTATATAACTTTATGCTATTATATGGAATTTTAGTATTTCTAAAATAAAAGTATTAGTATGTCAGAAAAAAGTAAAATGTTTTATCCAAGTCTTTTTAGTAATACAGTTAAGTTGATTGCCAATAAGATTGCAAATAAGAAATATTCTCTATCACTTTAACATTTTAACATTCCAGATGTAGCAGAAAGAGTTGGTGCAGTGATGCAGATGGTACAGCAAGATGGCTGCCATTTGATAATGGACAGTGTACCAAGATCAACACCATCTCACCCTTCAATACACCTCTAGCCAGACCAACACAGGTTAATAATAATAATTATTATTATAATTTTAATAATAATGTTGTAAATACAATGCTAAAATAGATAGATTTTATAATAGATTATAAATAAATGAAAATTTACTGTCATAAATTTGTTGAATTTAGCTATGATTTTGATCTAAAAATATGCACTACATAAAATGATGTGATGCAAGTCCATGAGAAGCTGACCATTTTACAGAAATTTGATATAATAATATATAATAGGACTGTACAATAATCTCTAAATGATAAACTTTATTATAGGTGAACCTTTCTGTAAGCCTCCTACCCCCAGGTCAGACCTACCAGTGTGTGTTTGATACCACAGCTGTCAGTGCCACAGTCACTGGGGGGAACTTGGTGACTTGTGACACACCCACCAGCTTACCTACTATACCAACTGGGGATGGTAAGGAGGACTGCCACTGATGTTTTTTTTTTTTTTTTTTTTTTTTTTGTCAAAAAGTCGTTTTAAGCTTTAATTTTCAGCCATTTTGGGCAACTTTAAACTATGTCATTTGAGCAATTTAATAAGTCACACTGATGTCAATCACATCTTCAAGCTCTGTTAATACTCATGTTCCAGACAATTTCAGCTAACTCTTGAAGCACTATTTATATTGGTATTCCAGATCACATCACCATACCCCTGTCCATCAAGTCAGTGACTACAGGAAAGAAGTTTTTGACCACTAACTTCACATACTTTGACTGCGGGGCACATTCTGGGTATGTACAAATGTCACAAATTGTAACATTGCTAATCACCTTAATAGTACATCATAAAGTAGTTAATGTGCACAACTGGTAATCAAGCTTGGTGATTTATTCAGAAAATTATCAAAAAACTGTCGTCAAATTAATGACTAAATATGGTCATTGCTTAGTAAATAAACTTGTTATTTGTTGCTTTTCTGGACATTTGCTGTTATTATCTCTACTTAATCCATTAAATTTAGAAGAATATATTGCAGGGGATTTCTTTGAGAAACTGTTTTGTAAAACGTCTGTATGTCTTCCTAAGGTGTGTATCCTGTACCAGCAGTAGTTGGGCCTGTGACTGGTGTATATATGCTAACACATGTACCCACACCAGCAGTACATGTAGTCCTAGTGGAGGGGTGATACCGGGACAGAATGTAAGTCACCACATGAGATTTTCTCATGTTATGTTCATATCTTAATGGCATGGTTTTTGCAGAGTGATGCAAAGACAGGTCAAAATGTGAATACAATGAAAGGAAATTGTAGATTTATAAATATTTTAAGTTGTATGTGTACAGCAATGTATGATTTGGCACTTCAGATGTAAGGAAAATGTGTTTTGTTTTCTTTGAGGTACACTAGTTAGCATCCATCATATAAGACTAATGTATGATTGGTTTAAAATATTTGTAATGTTGAAAAACCTGTATTTAATGAGGGAATATAAAGAAAGAAACAAGCCATCTAAATAAATTTTGTGGAAAAAATGTCAACTGGACTTCAGACTACTTTTGTCTTTCTGCATTCCTTATAGTTATAAAAAAATCACGAGACTTCATATTGCCTCTGTTCTACGTACTTATCAAGTAATATTCACATTATTTCAGAGCCATGTCAATGTAGGTATCAAAGGTCCCACCCAGTGTCCCCAGCTCCTGCCACGTGCACAGGACGTCCTGTTACCTGCTGGGGTCACCAAGGTGATCTCACTGAGTGGGAAGAACCTACCTGTGCCACAGGTGTGTACTTCAGTTTGTACTGTGTATAAGAATAGGTTTACTTGTATGAGCTTAGTTTTTTGTTAAAGATTTATTGATAAAGAAATGTTAAGTCAAATTTTTTACATCTTTAATTGTATTTGCCTTTGCATATTTTAATTCAGGGCTTAAAGTACAAAAATGTATTCTTAGTTTTATAACAGTGTTAACACAATTGTTTATTTTGGCATTTATTTTAACCCGTCTGCCAAGCAAGATTGGCTTCTACTGAAAAGGCTCTTATGAAAACCTTACATGTTGATTCAAAAAATAATTGTTGAAAAAAAATATGTGTTAAAGATCCATGTTGTTGTCCGATTCCAGGCTGGCCAAGGTGATTATCAATGTAAGATAGGCACTAACACAGTCCCAGCTATCAGACAGAATGATAGTGCCATAGACTGCCAGAGCCACGCTGTGAGTATAGACATGACACTAACCATCTCAGTAGAGCAGGGATGAGAACTGTTTGACTGTTGGCTGATTTCTGAGTTTCAGCCCTGATCAACAGATGTGTCTTTTTTTTCTAAGAGAGTGAGCATAGTTCAGACAAGGGTCAGTTTACAGAAGAAATTGGCCTCGCTTGTGTCATTAGGCCTCTAGATCACTGAGAGACCCCAGTCACTCTATGGAAATTACCTGGTCATATGTTGACTCAAGTTAGCCCAAAATGTGGTCTAACATAGTCCTATTGTAAACAGAGCTATGGTGATTGGGATTTACCTTGCTCTAATTATATCAAAAGAAGTGATATTTTCTTAATAAATAGGCAAAATAGGAAATAATGATGAATTTTTTGTGTAATATCTGAGCTCTGTTTGTTGATTTTATTTGTTAAGGTTAAATTGGGTGTTTGTCTGTATTTAATGGGTTTTCCATTCATTCCAGTATGTGTACAGGGCTATCACAGGCCAGGAGAGACATGAAATACAAGTAATCTGGAATAATAACCATGTGATAGATCAGCCCATGGGCTCTGAAGTCAGTGGTATGTATTGGGAACCAAACTGGTTATCTACCTGTTTTCTCTCAAATGTTGTTCCTAAGTATTTGTAAAGGTTTTAATGTGTAAATACGTAAAAAGATGTCCTAGGTAAACCTTGTGAAAAAGATGAATATGACATGTAGTTCAGAAGATGAGTTTTGTGTTTTTTTTAATTGCCGTAAGCATTGCTTTTATTGTTTCCTATGGCAGCAACTGTGTACCTCAAATGTGTATAGCATAACTGGGTAGTTTTTGTGATACATGTTTTGTTAAATATTGTATACTATTACACAATGATGTCTCTGTTGTTTCAGCAATCTTGTACAAGTGTGACATCATGGGCACCACATGTGGCACATGTATTGGTGGTGTGAATACTAAGTTTGGCTGTGCTTTCTGTGGAGGGACGTGCAAGTATCGCCCAACATGTAGTGTACCAGCTGAGAACACTTGTCCTGATGTTATCATCAACTGGGTTAGTTTAGTTATATACAAATGCCCTCATGATTCTGCATTATGTTTTCGCTTAAAGAGAAAAACATTTATTAGTGATCATCTTAGTCTATAATGTTACATACAAAATGCTTGCGGTAAGCCACATCAAGTACTGCTATATGATTGTCTTGAGTTCTTTTATTTGATGAAAGTGTTCAAAAGTTTCTGGGTTACATACACATGTTTATTGTATATGAAAAATAATTGTGGCACAATGAAAAAAGTTACTGAGGAATGTTTTCCTACAGTATGACATGTTTTAAAAAACTTAACAATTTTCTTCCAGGTTTCCCCCTTGAGTGCCCCAATTGAAGGTCACACCAAGGTCACCATCAATGGCACCAATTTAGGCACCTCTGATGCCAGTATACCCACTGTTAGACTGGCTGGGGTGGCCTGTAGACCTGTTGTAGAAGATTATGTGGTCTCAAAGAGGTAAGAAACTATAGGAAGTTCAGGTATTTTCACTCTTACAAGTAATGCCTCTAAACCAGTACAATTCATGTAGTGTTATTCTCCAAAACTTACTCCACTTTAAGTATGTAAAAAATATGTAACCATTGTATGCCAGTTTATTATAGGTTTCTGGGAAATTTTTGTCATATAGAGCTCAAAATTGTTACTGTAACAGTTTTTGTAAGATTTTTACATGACATTTCCTAAATCATATCGGAAATCCAATTTTTTCTTAACGTTTTTTGGACAAATGTAGCCACAGGAGATCAAAACCTACAGGGCAATTCCTTTTCTTTTTATCTTAATCCTAAATCGTGTCTGATTCCAGAATTGTGTGTACGGCAGCAGAAGCTCCAGGCAGGTTGCCCAGGAATGGTTCCATTGAGGTGCAGGTTCAGGGCTTAGGCAGGGTGTACAACTACTCCAAACAGTTCAGATATGTGGTGAGTTGGGTGTTTAACAAGACAGCTATATGTATGTCCATATCCTTGGTCTTAATGGAAACATGTGATGCCGAATGCTGGTGGAAGAATATTTCATTTTCCACATTAAATGAGTACATTTTGTTGATATTTTGCCTTTTCGTTATTGCTACAATCTGAGGAGATGGTCTTCAATTTTGAGTGTTAATTGTCTTTATTAGGACCCCAAGCTGGAGACAGTGTTCCCAGTGAAAGGCCCCATGTCTGGTGGCACCAGGCTGACTGTGAGAGGGAAAGATCTTAATGCTGGCAACCTGGATAATATCAGCCTAACCCTGGGAGAGGAAATGTTGCCATGTATTGTAGACAGGTTAGGATTCAACATACATTGTATGCATATGAGAATTGACAAGGAATATGAGAATTACTGTTTGGTTTCCATAATTGGCAATCTCTGCTTTCATATTCATTTCATTAATTTGGTAAATCTTTTGAAAAAGAATTATTGCTTTTGGTTAGACATGGTGACATAGGTATCATTTGCATGATATCCGTAAACGATGTGTGATTAATGTTATTTAAAGAAAGTTTTAGTGCCTAAATTGTCTTAATAACATAACAAACAATGAAAACCCAAACGATTTTGAAAAAAAAAAATCTATGAATAAAATATTTTGCAAAAAAGAGAAATTGCAAGACATACAGCCATGGAAATTCAGTTTGTTTTGATTGTCAAGAGGACAGTAGCATTGTTTAAAGAGAAACATTTTGTTACGTTTCCAGAAGCACCATTGGCAGCCATTCCACCATTTGTGCCACTCCAGGCGTTGATAGGCCAAAGGTCGTGACCTCTGTCAGGATGTTCTTTGACGGCAGTGTACGAATGCTGGACCAGAACCCCTTCAGGTACACCGAGGACCCTGTGGTGGAAAAAATTATGCCACTGGCCAGTTTTCTAAGGTAACCATTATATAATAATTATATATTGTAGATCAGAGTGACAGGAAAATCTTGGGTAAGAAAACTGAAAAGATCATGTATTCATTCACTAATGCCATTCCCAGCAGTGAATATTGTTAATCAAACAGTATATTTTTTGTGTGACATAAATTCATCATCATATTTAGGGATTTTATTTATACAATACATGGTATTATATTACATATTTTCATAAATCCTTGCCTTAAAAATGACAATATATTTAGGCAAACACATTTGAAATACTTCTGCATGTGGTAATGCAGTGTCATACATTTGTTTATTTCATTAATTTGAAGTCACAGCTTTGATGTGGATTGCTGTTTGATTTTAGTGGAGGCAGAAATCTGACTATCACAGGCAAAAATTTTGATTCCATTCAACAACCAAAGATGTTTGTGTGGTATGGCAAGGAAAAGTCAACACACAACACAACAGTGAGTGCACAACTACCTACCTACATACCTAGTTTAATACCTTGTATAATTATGAAATAATTATGAAATTAGATTTATGAATGTACATTGTAATAATGATAAACTCTTACTGAGAAAATAAAACCAGTAATTTTTTTAAGGAGTAAAAAATGATCAAAACTTTGAACTTTAAAGCATATTTTTACATGTAAAATAAGAATTTTAAGATGATTTTGGAATCATGCTTTTGTTTGAGCTTTAATATGTATACCAAAAACTAATAAAATGATAAAGTAAAAATGGTGAAAATACATCTCATAAAAAACAACTTTTTGTGTTTGCATGTGTCTCTAAAATATGACATCTCATCTTCCAGAACTGTAAGCACGTCCCTGAGATGAGAGACACCGTTATCACCTGTCCCTCTCCCAGAGCTCCCCTTGGTGTCATCGCAACGGCGCCCCCTACCGTGTCCAGTCTACGCTACAAGAGGCAAGCAGACGAGAACAACAGCGTCAAGATTGGACTTATAATGGATGGGGTGCTTTCAGTTCAAAATTTGACCAATATCACCAACACTATGCTGTATGTGGTGGACCCTGTGTTTTCCAATCTGACCAGTGATGGCTCTGTTTATATTCAGGAAGGCACCAACTTGGTGATTAATGTGAGTTGATGATAGTTTGTGTTTTAGGGGGGAAATGATTAAGTTAAAAAATGTGAGAAATAAGATGACCAAAATAATGTATTTTATGCAGCTTGATTTCTATCTTTTGAATCTATCATTTTAAAGATACAATTTGTATGTTTTACATCTATGCACAGAATTCATTCTGTAAAAAATCATACTTTTTATGCAAAAATTATATCTTTTAAGGCTTAATTTGTGTTTTATAACTGTAAACAGAAATATAAAAAATTAATTTTTTATCAAAGATTTTTATAACTACTTTTTTAGCCTCTCTTCTACAGTTCAAAATTGCAATTTTAGGGCCACTTCCTGAACCTGGCTGCTTCCAAGATGGATGTGACAGTTTTGATAGGGGGAGTGCCCTGTAATGTGACCTCCATATCTACCAATCAGCTGGTGTGTACTGTACCCAGCTCCCAGCCAGAGGGGAAGGACAAGAATCCACCTGTTGTCACGGTAAATATACCCCCCAATGTCCTCTAGTCTGAGAAAAAAAGATTTAATGGGCTGTTTGTACTTAGTGGAGGAGGAAGGTTATCATCATGGAGGTCTACAAAGGGGATGGAACACATTTCATGAGCAGTAACTCAAGCCAAGCCAAGCCAAATCTAGAAATAACATGCAACCCCATGTGAGATTGCAAATTGGAATTCCAATTTATAAGCGAATTATAGCTCATTCAGTTACGACAGAAAAGATCGTCTGCACACATACCCTAACATTTCTTCTAGAACAAAATTTTCATGGCCTTACAAAGAGTGAAATCACCAGGTAAACAAATCACTATGTTTTACTGTACTAAATATGTAGAGTTTCTTCTCCGCAGGTAAAGATGGGCAACCTGAACTTCCAAGTGGGTAGCTTGAAGTACAAGCAGGAGAGCGAGGGGGCGCTACCTCCCTGGGTGATAGGCCTCATTGTGGGGGTCGTTGTGGTTCTCCTCGTCATCATCATCGTCATTATCATCTACAACAGGAGACGGGCAATGAAAGCAAGGCAGGAGTACAAGAAGGTGCAAATGCAGCTGGATACACTGGAGAGTAATGTGAGGAATGAGTGCAAACAAGGTAAGACCAAGGTGGTACACAGTGATGATTCTCTCACCAAGTATGAATTGATGGGTACAGTTTTTTAGTATATTTTGGACATTTTTGAAAAGCAATACATTTAAAAGGAACTCAGGACAATTATACATTTATGTATTTTCCTTGTTTGGACTGATTTGCCATTGAAATTGAATAATACAGATTTTGGACTCTTTCATTTTGCAAAAAAAAAAAAAAAAAAAAAAAAATTATTCCAGAATACGAACAGATATGTGTTAATAATTGTGAGAGCAACATATTGTGAAACCTTCACTTTACTCATTGGAAGTTGTAACCGAGTTGTTTTGAAATAATAGATAAGTTAAAAGTTCATAAGTTAATTGTACAAATATTTTCAGATTATTTTCTTTATCAGTAATGTAAAGTTTAATTTTTATATTTTTATTAAATGAGAGTGAGCACTTCTTTTGCAACACTGCAATGTAGCTAATTTAGACCATTTCTGCAATTCAACTTTTAACAATTGATATTTGTTGTGAAGTCATTGCCTAGAATGTGCAAAAAGGGCGGGCAAGCCTTCAGCTTATTTTGAAAAGTGGATGCGTTTTTAAAATATTTCTAGAAATTTGGGTGGTGGGTATCTTCTATCAAAATGCAAATAATAGGTAGTTGCCTTAACAGTAGATCTAATATTATATGTAATATTTACATTTACACTGGGTAAAAGGAGTGAGGGATATTGTTTGGTTTGACATATTATTTTTAACGGGTAAAATAATTGCTGGTGTTGGTGGTGGTGTCAGTTTTTGTCTATGCCCTTTAAATTCTCCAAGGCTTGGGTTTTCACGTAATTGAATTAACATGTATGTGCTCTGAGGTTTAATGGAAGTTTTTATTTTGTAAGAAAGTATTTATTATGAATTATTTATGAAACAAAAATGTCATCAAGTTTGCCTCTGTCCCCAAAGCTTATAAATCCTTGCTTGACTATGAAACTTTACTTTTGCTTTTGTTTTTTGCACGAATGCATATTTTTTTAATCACAATATCTCTTGAATCATTTGGCTATTGTATTTTATCACATAAAATTGTTGTTTTGTTGATGTATACCCCCCCTTCCCCGCCGCGCATCATCTGATGGATTTTTTTGTGTGAAATTTTCTGTAGTCCAACTATAAAATTGATTTGATTTTGTTGATTATTTTCTCTTTATGTTGACTGCTTTAAGTCCAACTTGCGGAGTTTTCCATTTGTTTGTTACTCTGCATTTTTGTATCACAGTGATTAAGTTGAATTTGATTTTTGTTGTGTTTTTTCCTGCTTTTTTAAAGCCAAATTTTAGCTTTTTGCGAATTTGTTTTGCCTCACTGCTTCATACTAAGCTTGTACTGACCATAGCACTTTTTATCTGTATTTTCATTTTGTGTGTTCTGTGAGTCATGTCTGTCCATATACATACTTCAGTTTGGAATAATGATTATAACTCAAAAGAGCATCGAAAACTTCAGGATTTAACAGGAATGGCTATTTGTCAATCAAACCAGTTTTTTTATTTCATAAAATGCTTATGGCTCTTAATTGCATCATGAAGCCTTTTTTTTTCTAAAGTTAATTTGGCACAAGAGAAAACTATTCTAGCAAAATTTCAGAACATACTTGTTAAGTTTGGTGAAATAATGTTAATGAAAAGGGAAAATAAATTTGAAAAGAGAATGAAATTATAATAGAAAATAAAAAAAAATGAAACTAAAGGAATGAAGTATGATTGTGCAAATGTCACCGTGACCTGCCTCACAGAACCTCACCTATCTCCTTGCGGCGGCCTGATCCCATCCATTACCCTTTTGTTTACTGCCTGTTCTCACCAGCGTTCCTTTCTGCAGCCTTCGCGGAGCTGCAAACGGACATGTCTGACCTGACCAGTGACCTCATCGCCACGGGGATACCATATTGGGATTTCCATAGTTACGCATTCAAGGTGCTCTTCCCAAGACAGGCCTATCACCAGGTCTTGGATAGAATTGATGTAAGGGTCAAAGTTGTCTTTGAATATTTAGATAGCTACAGTGGATTAGTTTTTTAAGTAATATTATTATGAAGTAGAGAAATGTTCTTTTGAGTGATCATCTTAGAAGTTTTGTTTTTATGAAAAATAACAGGTATCAGCCATTAGCAGTACTTGTTTACATACTGTATCTGTTAAAATTTTCCATTTAACACTAAATTCCTAAATGTTGCCTTTGTGTTATGAATGCTTATAGTAATTCATGATAAGATGATTGAAAAAAAGTTTTTCTCTGTAACTCTAACTCTTCATTTTAATGTTTCTTTAGGAAAGAAATGATATTTAATATAGGTATAGAGTTCCATAAATATATCAGATGGAATTAAGGAGAGATTTTATGTAAATTTTTCTCATATACATCCCAGGTTGACCCTGGCTCAAGGCCCAGTGTGGAGCAAGGCATGCGACAATTTGAACAGCTTCTGAACAATAAAGCCTTCCTTCTGGTCTTCATCAGAACCTTAGAGGCTCAGAAGGGGTTTGGTATCAAAGATAAGTAAGTAGCAATGTGCTTACTGCATGATTGATATTCCCTGCCAAGGACCATAGTGTAGAGGTTAAATGTTATTGTAACAGTGATTTGAAATCATTGAAAGTAAGGTTTTGACATCACAGAGACTAGGCTTAATGCTTTCCTTCTAATTTAAGATGTTGTTGACATCTTAAGATGAAAATTGCTGATAAACGGAATCATCTTGAGAATAAAGAGAAATGTGTTAGCTTTTAAAAGTCTTTTATAAGGTTTTTAACCAAATGTTTAATTTATTTTTCCAGAGTGAATGTAGCCTCCCTGCTGATGATCATATTCCTTAACAAAATGGACTATGCAACCGAGTAAGTTGCTTGTTGTGTGCATCAAAAGAGACCAAATACTACTACCTGCTTTTATTGTATACAAAATGTGAAAAAGGATAGGTTATTTTAAGGTTAGAGTATGGGTGTTATCTACTTTCAAATTTTAAATGTATTATTATAGTCGTTAGGTGAAATATTGGCAATAGGCAGGCAAACATCGACTGACATTAACTTCTGACCATTAACTTGTTTCCAGAGTGCTAAAGAGTCTACTGGAAGACCTAGTGGACAAGTCTGTCACAGGAAAGCATCCTAAACTGATGTTAAGGAGGACAGAGTCAGTGGTGGAGAAACTGCTAACAAACTGGCTTTCTTTGTCACTGTATGGGTATCTCAAGGTAACCATGACATTTGTGATACTGTATTTTCAATTGTGACTTGCTTGATGAAGTATTTAGTGGAGGGAGGACTGACAAGCTGCTTGTTGTAATCACTGTGTGGTCAGAAACAAATACAATGACACAAGAATGAACAGAATGTTTTTTTTTTATTTTACAATATAGAATGATGTAGTACAACTGTCATCATATTTCACCTACTTTTTTTCTTCCAGACATCCACAGGCAACCCTCTGTTCATGCTGTACAAGTCCATCAAGCACCAGATGGAGAAGGGGCCAGTGGATGTGGTCACTGCAGATGCCAGGTACTCCTTGTCTGAGGAGAGGCTGCTCAGAGAGAAAATAGAACTAAAAAGCATTGTGAGTATAGCGTTTTTTTTTTTTTTTTTTTTTTTTAACCAATTTGAAAAGAGATGCGGTCGCCACAGCGAATGACTGCGAAAGGCTTATTTTAATACCATATTTTGCATATTTTAGACCAAATATTATTTTAAGAATATCTCTTAAACAATCAATTCTGAGAGTGTCTGAATATTGACATATGTTTTGGGGCACCACTGTTAAAAAAATCTGTCATTTTGTTTTGGAAAAGTTAAGGGGTCCTGACAACTCTGTACCTGGTTACAAGTTTCGTGTGCATCATTTATAAAACTAGTGCGTGCTATTATACATAGATAATATATATCAAATGTATTGATATTTATATGATACACCAGTGATAATATACTCCTAGTTATATATAGTATGATATTGTAGATATTACATATATATTTGTATTGTAGACCCTGAATGTAGTCCAGGAGGGAGGGGAGATGCTGCAGTGTCGGGTTTTGGACTGTGACAGTATTACACAAGTGAAGGGAAAGCTGCTGGATGCTATGTACAAGAACACTCCCTTCTCACGGCGACCTCCAGCTGAGACCTTGGATTTAGGTATGGCATGACTTCTGTATATTGATGTTGATTTTTTGTTATTGCTAAATGAATAAGTTCTAATTAATGCATTTAAAGGTTATATAGCTACATTCCCACGTAGAGAGTAAATACAAAAATTGCACCTATAGGTTAAGAAGAAAATTCCATCTTACTTAAGCATTCACAGTAACTGTTATTAAACCAGGCAGAATTATGTTAATGTAGCAGAAATACTACTTTTGATGTAGATAATTTTGAAAGAATTAATTATTATACTTTGTGACACAACTTAGGTGTGGTCTGGTAATATTTGTGCTCAAAGGAAAGTGGGATAAAATAAAAATTGTTTTATACAATAATTCCCCCATTTGTATTTCAGAATGGCGTCATGGCCGTGGAGGCCATCTTGTCCTGCAGGACCAGGATGTGACGTCAGAGTACGAGGATGGGTGGCGCCGTATCAACACACTGGCCCACTACAAGGTGTCAGACGGGGCACAGATGGCTCTGGTAGACAGCCATAACAACACACTCAGGTCTACTAACAGTAAGTGGCATCATGGTTCTTTTGTGTTCTCTTTCATCGGATGATTGAAACAAGTTTTGTCTTACTTTCCTGTAGTTAATGTGATTGTATGGATTGTATGAAGGCCATAGAGCTAAGATTATTTCAAGAGTGAACTATACAAATAAGACCACGCATAAATTGTAACTCATGCTGATTTCATTTATTGTGGATAACAGGCATTAAACCCAACCTTTACCTTTTAGCACTTAAATGTACAATCTCTCTTCACTGTTGTTTTCACTTCAGGTAATATGGAGAGCACGTTCATGTCTGTGAATTCCTCCACACCAATGGTACAAGATGTGGAACAAGGGGCCAAGGCTTATCATCTGGTAATTTAGGGAAATTGGTCTTAATTTTGATAAAAAAAGTGTGAAATAGGTTTAGTAAAAACTTCATTCCTCATTGGCAGAAAAGGTCTTTAGTCTCTCTAAAAACTTTTTAATCACATAACATTTATGCTTAATCATGATCAGATTTACTTCTTTGGCATTGAACAAGTTAACCTTGCATTTAAGCCTTGTTTATATGTGGATGTGATGTTGATGTCTTGTTTATTTCTTGATGTATTTCTTGCAGACCAAACCTCAAGATGATGGCACAATACAAAAACATGGGCACAAAGTGATATCTGAAATCTTTCTTACAAGGCTGTTGTCCACTAAGGTAAGACTTTTGAAATGTCAAGTCCCCAGTAAAACCACCTGCCTGCTTATATCATGTCCACTGTCTTAATAAAATATTTAGAATATTGTTGCTCAGGTAAAGACTGACAATTGAAAATTGTTTCCCAACTTAACCATTGTGCAAAATTGATATTTTGTTTGCTGTCATTCAAAATGTGGTATGTCAGTCACAAAAAGTGCTGTCACAGTGGGCAACTTATTTGCCTGTGAGCCTTTTAGGGAATCAAATAAATTTTAATGTTAGGGAAAATATTTCTCACTAGTTAATGACTGCTGCTTATAACTCCATCCTCTTTTTCAGGGCACATTACAAAAGTTCATAGATGATCTGTTTGAGAACATCCTGGCTGTAAATGGCTCCCTGCCACCATGTATAAAGTACCTGTTTGACTTCCTGGATGAGCAGGCCAGAAGACATGGTATCTCAGACCCTGAGGTGGTACATACCTGGAAAAATAACAGGTACTAGAGAGGCTGATATTGGTTCTTTTATTTTCTGAAATGCCCCATGAATTGTACAGTAGATATTAAGATAATTTCATTTGTTAACTTTTTTCATTTTATAAGTTAAAAAAGCTTACATTGCTTTGGTTATAAATGGATTAAACACTTGGGTTGAAACTTAGTTATTATATCTGTTTTTGGAAACGTGACAATTTTCATTGCCATCATTTCCCTTTGAATTTTTTGTGATTTCCATGTTGCTCTGTCTGTAATTTTTTCATTAGAAGGATGGTTGGCACAATTTAATCAATTTTACAGCACACAAATATGTAAGATTTTGAAGACAAACCCAATTAAATCAGATTATTTCTGTTCCGCATTCAGTCAGTTCAAATCTTTTTTTCTTTCCTCCAGCTTGCCCCTGAGGTTCTGGGTGAACATCATTAAGAACCCAGACTTCCTGTTTGACATCCAGGTATCTCATATCACAGACTCCTGTCTCTCTGTGATAGCACAAACTTTCATTGATTCCTGCTCAACATCAGAACACAGGCTAGGCAAGGTCAGTAAACCCTCACTGGTTGTATGGACAGGATGGTGCCAGACTGTGTGATGTCATTTGTTTAGCCATTGGCTCTTGCTACGTGTAATAGAAATGTGAACTGTATTGTGATTTGACAGTCCAAGTCACCTCATTCATTACGTTTGGTTGTTCACTGGATATTTTCATAAAATGAAAAATTTCATATTTGTTTTCATTTGAAAGCAAGTTTGAGAACAGGGTTGTCATGGTCGCAAACTTGAAAAGATTCTGAAATTTTTAACAGATTAAGTAGATCCCTGTTTGTATATATGTATTGCTTAATAAGTATTTTAATAATAATATGTAATATAAAATGATATAGTTCTTGTATTTTGTGATTCCATTATAACACATTATATTGTTTGATATCTGTCCAGGATTCTCCTTCCAACAAGCTGCTGTTTGCCAAAGACATTCCCCGCTACAAAGAGAAGGTGCAGAGGTTCTACAACTCCATCAAGGATATGCCTGCTGTCAGTGACCAAGAGATGGCTATTGCCATGAATGAGCTGTCCAGGGTAGGAAGAAATATGCAGCATTGAAAAAATAGTAGAAGAGTTATTGTAAACTCAAATTAGTCTCAACTTTGATATCCGTAAGAAAACATTCATAAGTACAGGAATATTTCGTGCTATCAGTGGCAAACAATTCTGTGATATTTGTGATATTTAATAAAAATTAAGTTAGCAACGCAGAAATTATTTGTGTTAACATGATTTACCTTTTATGAATTTAGTATTTTGTGATGGGACTGTGGTTATATGGTAGTATGTGATATGAACTGTAGATTTAAGCATGTTTAATTCTATTCCAGACATGCTGTACACAGTTCAACAAGACCACGGCTGTGTGGGAGGTTTACCACTATGCTACCACATATCATGATGAGGTAAGGTGTGACTGGGAGGGTCAATTTGTATAACAACAATGTACTAGTTTTACACAAATTTGTACAGTAGTGAATCATGAAAAGAATTCTTAGTTTATGTTTTATCTAAAAAAATTAATTTGAAAACATCATTAAAGGAATTTCTGACTTTCAAATATTGGTGGTGTAATGTGAGACTTTAAATCTGTCAAATATTTGATACAACCACTTTAAAATGCCTGTCATCCATCCATCTGTTCTAAATATTGTACTCCCTTGTTCAGATTTATGAAGAGCTGCAGGACTCTCCCGAGGCATCCAAACAGAGGCTCCCCATGAAGTTTGAGGCTGTGGCCGACACAGTGAGGGGAGAGAAGGACGGCTATGCAGAAATTAACTTCAAGTCTGATGATATGAGACATGTACAGTTTGTCTAAGGTCTTTCCAGAATATCAATTTTCAAAAAGATTGATGAAATAAAACCAAAAATGCTTTTAAAAATATGTAAGTGGTCCAGCACAAGAGATGCACATTATTTGACATTTACAGACAGTAAGCTGGAATGAAAAAGTCATAATTATTTGTCAAAATAAGAAACTGAAGTTTGATCAGTTCTGAGACAATTGCTGGAGAACAAAAGAAAAGAGGGAGCCTTGGATCAAGAAAAGACAAACCTACAGCCTGCAGCAAAAGTGCAGAAGTTAAAATGCTGAATACAAGAGACTGCTGTTTTTACTGTGATTTATTATCCAGACTTACAAGTGTGATCAAAGCATACTGCACTATCATTGACTGATATGTTCACTCTCAGAAATGCAGAAAAGAAGAATTACTTATTCATTGTCACACATCTTTTACAGTGCTGTTCACATGACAATTCATTTTGCTTGCAGCACCGAATTGTGATGAAAAGGAGGCAAAGCGTCCATGTTTTAAAAAAGATACATCTGGCTGCCAGATATTATGTATCATTAATTTCTAAGCTGTAAATACTACCTATTACTTACTCACTGTTGAACAGGAAACAGCTCGCTCATTTGTCTCATTCAAGACAAAAACCAATGGATTTAGACATCAAGAGCAAGGGATACGTCAGTGAAGAGAACAGTCTTCCATTACTTGTTGCAATTTGGAATCCCTGCCAACTATCGAAGACATCAGATTACTTGTCATGGGGATTTACAATGTAGCAGTGTGCAGTGATACAGTGTAACAACATACAATGATACAATGTTGCAGTGTTCAGTGATACCAGTGCACCATGACCAAAGAATGATGGCACGAAGTAGTGTACTTTTGCCAGTCTTTATGGGGATTGGAACTGTGAAACAACTTTAAATGTGTTCAACACATTTGATTTGTACTCACTGATATCAGTGGTGGGTTTTATCTTCTGCCAGCATCCCCTATCTTGAAGCATGTCTGGAATTGATTCTGTTATCTGACACGAGATGGATGTGTTGGATATTCTGGAGGGCAGCTTGTCGATAGTGCAGGAAAATAAGACAATCAGTCAATATGCAAAAAAGTAATCTGTACATAGATAAACTATTGATGGTGTCTTCAGTATCATGTATAACTCTGCTTGAACAAAACTGGTGCCGCAGTGATAGATGCTTTTTGACCTGTCATATACAGTGTGCTTTCTCACATTGCTGTGGGCTGGTCTAGCCTTTTAATAATGCTTTACCTGCATAGGAAATAAGTGCAATTTAGGCATTTGTGACCTCGCTGGTGTGTTGTTTGCCAGAATATGGCTGAAACATGTACTGCTGTTAGTATCAGGGGAGTTGTACATTGTAATATATAAAATATCAATTTTTTATACCACTGAATGTCACAAGTGGTCATATGGCAAAATGGCCGTGAAATATACTATGTGATCAACCAAAGATGTATGTGTTTTGTCGCTGTACAGAGAGTGATACTGTTCATCCATATAGCTTAAATATATATAATATCTATCTTAGGAAGATCAAAAGTATGGAGGTTTCTTCCCTACTTGTATGCAATTGTCAATGTTGCAGACTGAGTGTTAATGTTAACAGTTGGTGATGAGTAGATTAAATAGTACTGAACACATATGTTTCGGGCAGTACGTGAGTCACTGAATTGCATTAATTCACACTGATGTATACCAGTGAGATGTACAACAAGGTTGCACTGTGTACAAATCGAGGTTTACTCACACAGAACATGATCAAGGTTGTATTTTAAGTTTTGAACACAAGAATTATTCTCCCCATCTTTGTTTTTAATAATTTCTGGATGGTACTTTTATGTGCAAAATATTTGCTCTGGTAGCTGAATATGTAGAATGTACTTTGTATGAGTATTTTTGAAAAGTATCTTAATTAATTTGAATAAGGACTTTTAAAGATATGAAATCCTGGGGAATATTTTTGTTGAAGTTTGTTTTAACTTCTTTTATATTTCTTGCCTTTATCTTACATTTTATGTCGAGATTTTTTTCATTAGAATGAAAGTCCCAATCAAAATATTTTTGTTAAGGATTCAGTCAAATAGCACTATACAACAAATTTTTACAAAAGAGGATATGACACCAATAATATTTATTGTACATTTTACTTTTTCATCACTAAGAAGTCACTATGCAATTAGGAACAATTATACAATTTTGTTCTTCAAATTAATCCAGATTATTTTATTCCGAAGTGCCTTCCCATATGTCATGCAATCCACACAGCTTCCATTATGTTCACATTGAAAAGAACTTTCCAGATTATTCACAATTATTTTCACAATTATTTTTATTATACAGTACTAAGGTTGTCTGTTTGTAGCATGCTGTAGAAATTGGTACTTTGGTACAGCTCTGTGTCAGGTCAGGATTATAATTAGGTGGCGCCTGGCAGAAATGGGTCACTTACGGTACCTTTTATAAATAGGTCACATCTTGGTACCTCTCTTAAGTAGGTCACATTGGTTGTACCTTTCATAAATAGGTCACATTATGGTCCCTTGTCTTAAAGGGCTAATGGTGACATCATATGTAATAAAAGTTACAAGGGAAATAGCGATGAAATGCTCTGACACCACATACTAGTATAACTATAAAGTAATGGCTTTTTGTGGAAGCCTTTCGAAGGGAATATTTTGAAATTTTTGAAAAGAACCAATTTTGGTTTGAGGACTTGTTTTTTTAGCTTTTAATGCTTGGGTTTTATGTTGGTTGTCAGTTGCTGTCAAACTTAATTGTATTTGCGTGTTCCTGGTTAGTATATTTTTTGGAACAGATTTGAAATATCTGTTTCTATTTTGCATAAATGCTAATTATGAATTAACTAATCCCATATGCAGTATATATCATACATAACTGTGCTAAGATATAGTGAATGGCTTACAGATATTAACATAATACATTTAAATGTCTTAATTGAGATACCTATATTAGCATGGGCATCACTGTGCCTTGTTTAAGCTAAGAAATACACATCTCTGATGCAGTTTACTAAAGTAAAAATAATTAATGTAAGCTTTTGTAGAAAGGTCCTACCCACTAAAGTTGATAATCAGTCATTTAAATTCATGAAAGTTTATTAGTCGTGTATATTTCAAGGGAAGGATAGGAATTACTTCATATTGCTGCTGTATAATATCAGGCAACTGCTCCAATATTGAGAGATTGTGAATCAATTGGTATATTCAAGTAACCTGAAGTTCTTATGATAGAACAAATTGTGTATATTATGTGGTTTCTAATTTTAGTTTTATTATTCCAGATTGTTTGTGTACAGTTTCTGTATGAAAAATTGTAAATCAACATTTAAAAAGATGAAAATTAAAGTTTTATTTTGTAATGAGAAATTTACCGAGTTGTTTTGATATATACCAAGGGGCTTAATTTTAACTGGGGATAACTGGAGCTGGCCATTGGGTGGTTTTTATACTAGAAAGTTTTTAAAATTTAAATTTCTTTGAAGATGTCATGTTACAAATCCAAGGTTTCAGTAATGGTGGAAGAAAATGACATTATTTAAGCTATTTTCAACCAAAAAAAATAATAATAAAATACATACTTCTGATACAAACCTACTTCTGCTGCAGTAAAGACACCAAAAAATTATAAAAAGTGACCTTTTTATTAAAGCTATATTTACAGCAGTGAAATGTATCTGTATAACATCAGATGGTATTATCAAACTAAGAGAACCTTTTTCGGAGAATAATTCTGCAGTCATGCTTGGGATTATGAATTCTTTCAGAAACAGACACTGACCTGCTTTGTGCGACTACCAAGACATTTTAGTGCAAATCCATTCTTAAGATTTATGTCTGTACTGCAAAGGTTGTACATTTTACCAACACATTTACCATTATCAAAGCTGTCTGCACAAAATGTCCAGATGGGAGATTTTAACAATATTTACTACCCAAGTCTGTAATCTTAAATCCATGACATAAAATTACAATATTACAGAAAAATTCTATAGAAAAAGTAACTAACTCAAACTTATACCTCATCTTGTAATAAACAAAAGATTCCATATTCTAAATATACATAGATAACAAAAATCATACAAAGAAGTAAATGCCCTTTTCCAATCTAAACCATGGTTTCAATTTAATCTTGTGACTTCAAACAGGTATTTTTAAGCTATAACATTTAGCTGAAAATAAGTCATTTTGTGAAATTTAGTTTAAAACACAGTTGTTTTGCTAAAAATAATAATAATAACAGTGTCATATTGGCAACAATGTAGCAGTATAAAATCAGTATGAGACTGGCTTATCTTGACAAAATATCCCCCTGGAGGTGAGAAGGTCCCTACCCGTGTGCTGTGATTGTAAGGTGTACCAAACAATGTATATCCAAGTCCAAGGCTTTGTTCTATTTACACACACAAAAATGTTTATCATGTTCAGAACATAACTGCTTCTTCGCTAACTATAGCTGTACAAAAATAGTTTATCTTACATCTAGGTCCTAATCAGGGAGAGAGAGTACAAGAAAAATGCTACTCCCTCACTTCTTAAATGTGCTACAAATTACAGCCACAGACATTTCTATAATATAACTAACAAATAATAACTGTACACAAATAAACATGTACATAAGGATCTCCATTTACCACTTATTGCCTGAAAAAGACTATACAAACAGGCAGGAAAAAACTTTGGTGTTGACAGCAATGGCACTGTAAACACCAATCATATGATGGATATATAAGTCATGTGATGGTCATATGACAGTAATGTGATTGGTCTGAGATGAAGGAGATCTTCCTGTTCATAACAGGTATGAAGTTATTGTCATTATCTTAAAGTTAGATTTCTTCTTCTCTGTCTGTCAATCATCATCCCCTTCTCCCTCCAATCCCTCAACATCCTCATCATCTTCCACTTCTTCTTCCTCAACTTCTTCACCTTCAACTGAAAAATGAACATTGTCAGAAAAATATTTATTTTCAGCTTCATTAAAATTTACTTTTAGAATAATTAAAAGAAAATCACACTAGTTTTAAAAAAGCAAATATCTTAGCATATAATTAATCATATCAAGCGCTTTAAGCATGAGTTATAATGTTTATAAATACTGACAGTAGTCAGTGACTTATGATCCAAAGATCTAGGTATGAATGCACATGACTGTGATAAAAAAGAAATAAATATTGAGAATTTAACAACCCAGTATAGAAGTAACATTACCTTCATCTCCCTCTTCATCCCCATACACTTCTTCCTCCTCTTCATCTTCCTCATCGTATTCCTCAGCTGTGAGAAAGAAAACAAAAACACTCAATAACTTATTTAGTTCTAGTTCAGAACAGTGGCCAATCAAATATGGCCGACCCACTTAAAAGTTTGCCATGTAATCCCCTAATAGACACCAAATAGATTACCACAGGGATTACGCAGCAAGCACTCAAGTGGGTTGGCCAAATCTGATCTGTGGACTAGTTAGTTTGCTGCTGCAGATGCGACCTTGCACATTTCAGAGAAAGAATCAACTTGATTTTCTCAAATTTCTTTTCAGAACAGAAAATTGAACCCAAATTCATCCAATTAAAATCATGATTACCAAAATATCACACAAGTAAGCTTTTAAAATTGTAAATCAAAACAAACACTTATTCCTGATCAAATATTTAACAAGTTTTTAATTATGATCAAAGCCTGTTTAGTTCATACTGAGGTCTTGTTGATGGACAGCTGTCAATCATGTTTATTTACCTTCTTCATCCTCTCCCACCTCTACCACTGCCTCGTCAAGGTCCTCTTCATCCTCATCTTCTTCCTCTTCACTGTAAGGAGACAGTAATACACAAAGTTAAAACAAATATAAATGCTTTAAGTCTGAAATATGAGAGCAGGCTTGGGGCAATAACAATAGGTTTACATGTAGTCAGCTACCAACAGTGCTTACAGGTCTCATACTAAGTAAGTAAGTTCATGACAAGGCTTTTCTCAGCAAACAGTCTAGCCATCACCAGATGGCCTTTTCAAAGACGGCTAGGCAGTTTATGAATTTATTTTGAAAAATGATGGCTTGGACTCCCTAAAATGTTGCAGGAAGTCACAGATGATAATTTTAGACAGCCTGTACCTCCAATCCTGAGAAAACCCCTGATGACTAATGCAAATGCTGCTGCAAAACATTTATCAGGATTGTAGAGTTGTTACTTTACTGACTAGTACAGATAACAAAAAGTCACATTTTTCCTTTTATCTTGTTTTTGAAGAAGTTACTAGTATATACAGAATGTGACATTTTTTTTCTATTTTTTTTTCTTTTTTCTTTTCCTTCCAAAGAGAAATCACCTGTCTAACCCGTTTTCTTCCACCTCAATGTCAGGTGCTAGGAAATACTGCAGGGGGTTGGGCCACATGTCATCCTTTATCACCTGGAAGGTAAACCAATACCTTGTTAAATAATGCAGTGATCTTCATTAAAATATACATAAAAGAAACACAAAAAATGTTTGGTTTTGCCATGAATTCCAAGAATAAAAGCTACATTACACATATGATATTACAAATACAGATTGCAAATTAAAATTAAAATTAAAATTTATTGAACTCTGTCCTTTACTTGGTTTAGTTGTTAAATGAAATGGGTCTATGACACTAAAAACGTGACGTGTTGTACAGCAAAAGGTACTTAAAAACAGATGATACTATTAATTCTGAAAAAACAGAGTGCTAGGTTCCAAAATTACTTTCTTCAAAACTTGAACCCACAGAGTTAAAACTCATAGAGGCGATATTTCACCAACCTCTGCTATATCATCAGCAGAAGGGTCTGTGTTGTCAATCAACCAGGTGAAGAAGCTCCGTCGTGGCCCAAACTTCCTCTTCCTGTTGTTCATCCCCATGGCCTCCCGGGTGGCGTGGCGATGGACGAGGTTCATGTCGGGTTTCCATTTGATATCTGTGGACTTTGAGGCTGGGTCACCTGGAAATATCCATACCACTCTGGTTAATTTGTATATAATAAATAAAATGGAAAATATGTATTGTATTCTCAAATTTTGAGAATTGTTTCATGAAGATCAGGCATGGGACCAGACCTCACTGAAGAAGTAGAATTTCCACACTTCACCAGATTCACACGTTTCCCAAGAATGACCCAAATGAATCCGAAAAAGTCGGAATTCCGACAAAAGTCCGAAAGGTCTCATCAGTGTAAGATTCATCTAAATGATATCATACATAAAATGGAAAATACATATTGAAGACAATTTCAATAACTTTTATTACTAAGGTTTATCAAACTGTTTTTAACCAAAGATTTAACAACAATTTTAAACACTTGACAATAATGTATCTTTGCCATTTTTCCATTTGACAAAAGAACAGCAATTATCTTCTACACCTACTGTCAAATATTTTTACAGATCAACTCTCAATTGTAAGTGATTTTTTGTTTTCAATCTTTACCTGATGTAGCTAAGTGGAATTCTTTTGTTATCAAACTGTTTTCAAAGTATGGGTTCTCTTGAAAATACAAGTTGATTTTGTACCCTGATTTTATATCTTCAAATTCTTCTACTTCAACCTGGAAGTATAAAATAATAACATAGCGTAGTAGCATTTGATACGATAGAATGATATACATTTAAACACATACTAATAGGGGTCAAAATCATGAAATAGACTTAACAGTGAATATAAACACAATCAGAGCATCTATCACAATTCAACACAATTAAGTTATAGTGACTGTAGAGACAAACAAACACAATTTACATACAGAATCACTCTTTATAAGTGACCAAAATGTATTAAGAATGTTGGAGAACAAATTTTTTTTTATTTAATGAAACTCCATGTGACCCATGCATTTTATGACTAAACAGAACTTAATATTAATTATGAACTTTAAATATATTGCTTCTAAACTCAACAACTAAATTTCTGGATGATAAAATAAGATATATAAATGGAAAAAGAATTGTGTCTTAATGCTCTGTGGAGTGCGAATTTTATCCTGAGCACCACTCACAGAACCTCGAGTGGTATTCAAAATAAAAAATTGCTTTTCCAGAAAAAAAACTGACCTTTGTAAGATACCGTAAGCAGTCTTCCTCTTCTTCCTGTAGGATGGCTGATACTTGGGGGTGGTTCACAAACTGATCCAAGTCAAGGATCTACTACACAGTAAAATATGACCCTGTAATCATCTCTCAGTCTATACTGCATTTAATCATTTCATGGCTCATCATGTGATAAAATAAATTCTAAAAATTAAACCTCTCAACATTTGAAAGTGCATTTTTGGTCAAAACAGGTTAACATTAAATATTAAAATTACTGAAACTTTCTTTTAGAATTTCTCCCATTGAAAAATGGAAATTTGGTTTGGTATTTTGTTTAAAAGAAGTTTACAACCCCTCAATTTAAGTATGCAGATTCCAGGAAAATTGTATGATCAATTAGCAAAAATGCTTCCAATTCTGGGAAAAAATGACATTAAGAGAGAGAAATCGGACCGCTTGGTGTTGGAGATAGGGAAAATGATAATTATGCATAAAAGCATTTGCACAAAGTTTCCACTCCATATCAATATTCACAACATCTATATTTTCTATAATACTATTACATTCTTAGACGTCTATAACTACATAACTGCAGTTTGATTCTGAGATAACTGCCTTCTCATTGTTCAACCTAGCACGTTTTTCAGCAGTATAAGACTAGAAATGTACTTTGCAGCTATAACTTTTTTTGTGCAAAACATTAATTTAGAGAGAAAATCTCACATAAAACAGATAGAGGATACTGCAGTGACCCAAAAATTCGGTATCTTCTGTATCAGGGCATTGCGGGTCTCAAAATGCGGTTTCCTGAGCTTGTTGTACTTCTGTTCCACCTGCAGAATTTCCTCGCTGGCCTTCTCGTTGAGGGCATCTATCTCATTTTGACAAGCGTCGATGTCTTCCAAGGACCGCTGAGTGTCGTTATCGTAATCACCACCCTCTGAGCTATCGAGCTTGGCCACCTTCGCCTCTGGCCCCGAATCTGTGGCCATAACTGCACGATCGGAGGAGTTTCCAAGCCGATGCTAGGGTTATTTCACACACAAAGTGAGCGCGAACGGGAAAACGCACGCGCACATTGGCCGTGAGTCTATGACAGAGGTTGAAGTTCATTGGTCAATACTTGGAAACGTCCATAGGTCCAAGCTTAAAGTTTAACCAATCAGAGGTAGGCTATTATTTTCACTAGGTTTTGGGCAATATCCGGGGAATTTAGGTTTAAAAACCATCATGGCGGAATCGAGCGTGTCTCTGTCACCTCGAGTGGAAAACAACCAGAATATCTTTGACATTATACAAAAGGAAAATGTGACTGCCAAAGAGAATGACGCACCTGAAGTAGATACATCAAATAAACCGGCTACAGTCGTGGAAAATAAGTTGTCAAATGCAGCAAGAGACCCGAAAAGTTTCCGTAATTTGCCTGGACAGCAGTGCCACTTCTCAACCAAGGACGAAAACAAACCAGACGAGAGCATGGATGAGGATACCAGTAGCCCTGAAAAGGGCGAGGTCACTCCACAGCGACACTCATCCACTGAAAACCAATCAAGCACAGGCTGCAGTGAGCCAAAAACCGAGTCGCCGGTAACGCCTGACATGGGGAAACGAAAACGTACACACCATGACTACAGACGCCTGTCAAGCTCTGGGTAGGTAGCGGGCTTGTCATCAATAATTTAGAATGTGGAATAGTTACAGAATATCATTTTGTATGCATTTGATAAGTAAATACAATTCAATACTTATCATGATATCATTTGTATTAATTTGTGGACCAGTTGTTAACGAGTGGAGTTCATATTAGCAGTTATTAAAATATTCAGTAGAGCTCTATGATAAGTTTATTTATTATTTATTTACTGTAAGATGTATTATAAATTCCCTGTCTTATCTTATTTAGCTGGCATATGTTTATGACAATTTAAGGTATTATGAATGTTTTATAACACAAAATATTGTATTCCACTAAAAGAATCCAAAATGGGCAGCTAGTGTACCAATCAAAAGAAATTAATATTTTTCTTTTAATTTTCATATTTTTTAACAAGGTTGATGTTAAGTATTTTTTGAAGCAATAATTTATATCTATTGCAATCAGTTCTTATACATTTGATTTCATTTCCAGGTATGTGGATGACACAGAAGGCAAGGAAAAATTCCGTCCCACCAGCTGCAGTGAGTCTGAACTGTCCCCCACCCCACCCAAAGTGATGCCCCTGAAGATCAAGCTGCCCAGGGCTGACTCCCTCGTCAATGGTGTGCCAGGGGGTGAGTACAATGTCACAGTTAACAGACTGGTGAATTCCTTGGGCAAGTTTTTTTAACGAATGAACAAAAGATGGTCTTAACTTTTATATTCCATTTCTTGGTTTACTGTTGCCCAAGGTATTCAGCAATAGTCCACTAATGTGAATTATTTCCCATTTTATGCAAAGAAATAAATAGATGATGTATATCCTCAGTTGTTGCTTTATTTTCATTAGTGTCAGACTAAAGCACATTAATCTGGAAACTGAGTAGCCCCAAAAATTTGGTCTAAAATTGAGACCAACTTGAGTTTTTATGTAGAGCCAGCCCAGTTAAAATAATAGATTCCTAAAGATTCTTATTCACTTAATGTGCTCTGGTATTGTCTTAGTTATCATAGTAATCATTTTTTGATAGGTTTTTAACATCCAGACAGCAATAAGAGGAAAATCTGTGTAAAGTTCACACTAGGATGCCTGTTAAAATTATCTTTCAAAACTAAGCTAACTTGTATATAACTTGTACTTTGTAGATTTGAATTTAGTACTTTAAAAGATATTTCGTTTAGTTATCATAGTATGATAATTATTGAATGGTTTACCTTTTTCTGCCATTTTTCACATTTATTTAATTCACAAATGTTGATTCGGCTATAATTACCTGGCTATTACGCTGATGCCAAAGTGAGGTTATTGTTGCACATATCACAAGACAGTATCTTTCTGTTAGTTTGCTCTTAGTTGATTGATGTGGTGTTTGCATTAGAGATTTTGATTTCATTATTTTTATTCATTTATTGATCTATCAAAATGAAGTCATTTTTTTCTTGATTTGACAGAAAAGTAAAAGTAACCAAACTATTCCAAAAAGTCAAGTTATCAAATTCTACTAGGCACAGTATAACATTCATAAAAAATACATGAAATATGGCATCTTGGCTGCAAACACTCGAGTGACAGTTAACATTATTTGCTTTAATTGGTTATCTGTGCCAAAGGCTGGAGCACACAAACAATTTCCCTTTTGCTTCACTCAGTATTTCATTCACAAATGTGTATACCACAAATATGTGTACTATATCATTTATGTATGGAAAAGCACATTATTTATGGTCTTTTTTTAGTTGGGGAGGTTGGATATGCATCCTTAAATTCTTATAAATTGCTTGGAGCATTTTGCAAACTGCTGTGTGTGTGGTGACAAACATGGGCCTTTTTTTCTTTTTTTTTTTTTTTTTTTTTTTAATAAATTTAGTCAATAGACAATCTTATCCTAGCCATTTAAGAATCTAAACTGTCTAATTGAATTTGAATAAAAAATTATAAGGCTAATTTTTACCTTGGTAACTCCTCGGCAACATGGTAGTCTTATTGATAGATGTTAACATAGCTGAGTATCTGGACTTGAAAGGCTTTATGTAAGGTGTGTGTATGGTATGTTTGTTTAAATAGTTCTTTATAGTAAATGTAATTTCTTAACTTGTTATCAGAAGTGCACTAGCTAGGAGGTCAGTTGTTATCTTTAATGTCTTAACCCTGTAAATTATCTGTAACATGACTTCAAACTTGGCAGTAGTCATTTTTTGCCTGTCTGCTGCTAGTAACATAAGCCTGTATACCTCACTGTGTATTAGATATGTGGAGGGCTGAGTACATGACAAAGCTCACTTTTCCCCTGCCTGATATTACCTTGGCCTTCGCTGAGTATGTGTGGAAAACGAGGCTTTTGAGTGTCCGACATCACATAGTCCCTCAGTTTTATATCAGAGCAGGAAATGGCTGAGAAAAACCTGAGCGAGGTTAGACCAGTAAAAACTCTTTGCCACAGCAGGTATGGTAGTAGATGTTTGAAAAGATGCGTGAAAACCTCCAGTTGCGTATAATTGGTCAGAGGTCATGAGGGCCGTTTATTAGGGTCAATTGTTATTGGGGGAAAACAGGCAACTTTTATGACTCTGACTCAGCAAGAGAAGTTGTAATATTTTTCTGTTACTGTTAAGATACACGCATGGGATGTTTTATTTGCTTCCTGGTATTTTGCATAATCTTAGTTGATTTATGTTTGATGCTTTCTGATACAAGAATGAAGCTGACACCAGTTATTTAGTTTTTACAAAGGCATAAAACCATGTATTTTCCATATTTACAGGCTGGATTTTAAAAAATCCTAACTTACAGGCTGAAAGTACAGTCTTACTGGATTAAGTATAGCTAGGCATGGCAAAGTTCTGATTTGCACAACTGATGAGGGTCCTTAATTTGCTTACATGAAAGTTACCCCACTTGAAATCAGACTTAGAAAGTCCAAAATCTAGTAAAAATCCTCTTGAATTGTTAGGTTTGTGTTTGTATGAAGTAGAGTGATGTTGAGGTGTGAGGCACAGGTAACGAACACTCAGAGGGTTTCCTCTATTGTTTTGTTCTTCGTGTATTTTGAACATTTAGTAGTTTGACCCTGGAATAACTGGTTTGTGGTGAGAAGTTGGCATTTTTCAGTACACTTGCCATTAGTATTTGCTGTTTGATCACTATTCTATGTTGAACACTTAGATGAAACATGAAGTCACATATTTTCCACCAGTGCTATGGCTATAAGTGGAAGTTAGGTTGTGTATGTTAGCAAAAGAAATGCTATAATGAATGAATGAATGGACAGATCAGAGTGGGAGAATTTTTCAGTTACCATTTATAGTAAACCGTAGAGATTGTTTTACATAAAATATGCTAAGGTGAAGTGTTTCCTCTCAGTGAGGTCCATATCTTCTGTTTCTATAAAATATAACGATAACAGATAAATCGATAAGAAAAAGCTTTATCAGTGATTACACATTTTATAGGAAAAAGAATTTGAATAGTACTTCGGTCAATCCTAGATAAAACCTAAAATGTGTACTTTCTTTGTTGAAAGTAAGCCATCATTTAAGGGACTTGCCTATTATAAGCCAGTACTTCAGTTGTGAGAGTGAGCATAACTTATAATTAGTGGGTAACAATTTATAAGTGAACACATTAAAATTCCAATGATTGTACTATATGGAGACAGTTTTTGTTAAAAGATGGGAGATTTTATTCTTCATTGAGAGATTGCTTAAAAATCCAATTACCCTTACAGAAATGATCATTTCAAACTATTATAATTAGATTTGCTAACACAAAAAATAAAATATAGATATTTTTATTAACATTTCAACAAACTTTTATAATATTGAATAAGATATCTATTATTATTTCATTTCAGACCCTGTGTCAGAGACCTGTTCCATAAAGACCTCCGAGTCGTCGCCACATGATGAGAACACCACAGCCCCCAGGGAGAAATCTCACAAGAAGAAACACCACAAGGAACATAAATCTCACAAACATAAACACAAGGCCAAGGAGAAACGGCACCACCATCATAAGCACCACAAGGAAAAGAGGGAGAGGAACTCTGAGGAATCACCAGGGGGAAGCACCGTTGCAGCCACAGCACCAGTGGTGACACCTGGTGTGGCTGAAAGTCTTCAAGTCTCTGGCAGCACTGAGACGGTTGTAGATAAAATATCGAATGCATTTGATCTGATTGAGCCCAAGGTCAAATTGGATAAGACCCCCAGCAAAAAAATAGTCAAGACAGACCCTAATGTCATCTCTCAGACACCAGTTATTGTCAAGACAGGCCATAAAGACAGTCATAAGGTCAAGACAAGTCAGACTGACATTAAGAAATCGACAGAGGGTAGTGAAAAGGCAGCTGGGAAGATGCCCTCTTTGACACATAAAGAGGGCAAGAGTGGTAATGGACAATCGAAATCACATGGTGAGCCTTCTGGGAAAATTACACAGAGTTCTGGGAAGGGTACGGATCATAGTTTAAATTCATCTCATACAAGTGCGAATAAAACTTCTCACACAGTGAAGAGATCTAATAGCACAGAATCAGCAAAGAAGGCAAATAATACAGAAGTGTCAAAAAGTTCAGACTTGGCAAAGAAACTGACAATCAGGGAAGAAAAAGGTGCAAAAAGTACTGAGACTTTAAAAGTTGCCTCTAAAGGAGAAACCATATCATCATCATCAGACTGCAAGTCTAAATCTCATACATCTAGCAGTAAGTCAGGTAAACTTTTCACTGGGGACAAAATGATTGCAAAATCTAGCCCCAGCAAAAGTAACTCATCTAGTCATAGTAATTCAAGCCATCATAGTGTTAACAAAGAGAAAAAGAAGGAAAAAAGTAAAACTGATTCAGCACACCAAAGAGACAAAACGGCTGGCTCGGGCTCTAAACCTGAAAAGCATCAACCAGTGGACTCTTCAGTTGTTAAAGAGAAGGATGCGTCTTCCCATCAATTACAGACAGTCAAGATAGAAAAAGATAAAACTAAAACTGTACCATTGACTTCTAAGAAGGACAGCAATGCAGTAAAAGTTTCACAAAACAAAGACCAGTCGCATAAGGTCAACAAAGATGGTGGTCATGGAATTAAGAAGGACGATGGACAAGGGGTCAGCAAAGATGGCCAGCATAGGGTTAACAAGGACAGTGAGCATAGGGTTAAAAAGGTTGGAGACAAAGATCTGACTAAATCCCAAAGCAGGGATGGGTCGCAGATGGAGGAGAAAGTTGCTTTGAAGCGCCCACTAGACAAGACAGTCAAAGGCAGCGACAGCAGTCCTCATAAGATACGGAAAGTTGAACACACAACCCCAGAAAAATCTCACAAAAGTGGCAGCTCTTCTTCAGTAACCAGTAGTACAAAGAAACCCGATAAAACCAAACACAGTGGTGGGGCAAAGTCAGAAAAGGACCATTCATTATCAAAAGGTGGCAGTGCTATCAGTAGTGATTCCAAGAAGGACCATCATCAAAAGACGCCAAAATCCAATAATAAGGACAGTGGTGGGCTGCAAAGGACTGCTAGCAAAATGCAGCTTGATGCCATAAGAGCGTCTTACCAGGCTAAATTACTGGAACTTTCAGACAGCAAAATTGCATCTCAACCAGATACTTTTAGAGACGTTGACATAGTTATAAAGAAATCTGATCTCTCGTCGAAGTATAAATATGGTCACCTTATGCATGTGGAGGTTCACACCAATGGGGGCGCTAAAGTCATTCATTGTTACCAAGAGGAGCTGGACTGTTTAACAGCAGAACAGAGTGAGGAATTCGCACAGGAGTTTTTCACAGAAGCCTATGGTGAGGAACCATACGGGACAGCCAAGTATGTGATGGCTATCGTTCATAGAGCTGCCTCGTACCTTCCCGATCTGCTGGAGCATTTTGCCTTCCTCTACCCGCAGCTAGTGGTCAAAGCAGGAATACTTGGAAAGTCGGACATCGAGACCACGACGATGGAGTCGTTCGTTGAAAAAGTACGCCAGTCGTACTCGTATGGGACTTTCCGCTCCGGCTCTCTCCTCCAGCTCAGCCTTGTGGGCACGGTGACAGAAGAAGCCGGAGATTATTTCCCTGATTTCCTCGACATGCTGGAACACAACCCATTCCTGAGGAAGAGCATGCCCTGGGGTGACCTGTCTGTAGTCCACGGGCTGCCAAGGAATCGTAGCAATGATGGGCCTATCTTGTGGGCGCGCCCTGGTGAGCAGATGGTGCCCAGTGCTGATATGCCCAAGTCTCCTTTCAAGAGGAAAAGGTACTGATTTCTGTGTTCCATAGTACAAGTAAATATTTGGTTAAAGTTATGGAGTTAGTTGCCAAAGAAAAAATTGAAATTTAATGTACTTAATGTGCAATATATGATGAAAATGTGTCATGTTTTTGTAAATTTAACTACGTTTCTTTGCAAAATGATGTTTAAGTACAAGATCATGCAAAAGACTAGGGATGAAAATAAAATGGGATCTGTATTAGAGCCTTTGAAAACTCCTTCCCAAATTGTAAATTACACTGTTGTTCAGATTAAGAGAACATAGTTATGCAATTAAGATGACATTACTACATACAATGAGTGCATGTTCCCCACATTGAATTAATGAAGATGAGTATTAGATTCAGACTAATGCAAAAAAAAAAAAACAAAAAAACTATGCCTTGGTGGAATGAGAGCTCTAAAAAAACTAGCTTTGCTGAATATATCATATATATTATGGTGTAAGGCAGACCTAATTTTAAGCTTGTTTTTATGCTGCTGATTTCTTTTGTAGGGGTATGAATGAGCTGAAGAACTTAGCCCTGCTTCCCAGGGTGTCAGAGCCCAGAGAGAACCTAATAGAGGAATATAATTTATTTTAATAATGCTGATTTCTATTGTAGGGGCATGAATGAACTGAAGAATTTAGCCTTGCTCCCCAGGGTGTCTGAGCCCAGAGAGACCCTGATAGAGGACCGCACCATGTGTCACGCTGACCATGTGGGTCACGGGTTTGACCGGGCTACCACTGCAGCCGTGGGGGTACTCAAGGCTGTCCACTGCGGTCAAAAGTAAGTTGTCCCCTAGAAGTGTTGATATTGATGATTTTATCAGTTGTCTGAAAATTGAAATCTTTTCTGATTGTAAATTAGTCCTTGAATTTTGAATATATGACCCTGGAAAGTCCTTGAAAAGTCCTTGAATTTCATTTCAAATCATCTGTATGAACCCTGCATCAGTGTAATCCGACAGAAAAAATTGCTTTCTCTTTCAAAGAAAAAAAATAATAATAACCTTGACCTTGCCTCTGAGGTTTTAGGGTACTTTGGAGCATGTGGGTGATGAAGTATGCATCCTTTTTTTTTTTCTTTTTTTTTTTTTTAAGTAGTATTCGTTTGAATGCAGTATAATACTGGTAAAATAAATGGAAATGTGTTCTCATTACCCCCAGGCCTGCAGGAGACCGTATAACAAAGGATGTGATCTGTTTTGAGGCAGCCAATTTTGCCCAGGTGACAGAAATGATGCAGCTTGACCTCCATGAACCGCCCATGTCACAGGTACAGTAAACGTTTTTAATTAATCCAACATTTCACTTTAAAAAAGTTAACCAATAAAACTGCCTGTCTAAAATTTGTGTACATATATCATGTAATCATGGTTGAAAGTTTTCAGGATTATGTCTGATTTTAGGATTTTAAGTCATCATTTTTTTTTCCATATGGTCTTAATGCAATAAATTGCAAGCTACGTTTTGGGGATTTTCATTTTTTACAACTTTCACCCATATATAATGGATAACATACAATGATTATGTATTAATATTCTTTTTATTTCAGTGTGTTTCGTGGGTGGAAGATGCAAAGCTAAATCTAATGCGGCGAGAAGGCATTAAATATGCACGCATTCAGCTACGTGATAACGACATCTACTTCATCCCGCGCAATGTCATCCACCAGTTTCGCACCGTCACTGCTGTGACCAGCATCGCCTGGCATCTTCGCCTAAAGTCTTACTACCCACCAGAGTCTGAACATGAAGACGATAACAGTGACGCAAACAAAAGTGAAAGTGAAACCAAGGAAAAAACAACCACGGGTGATAATTCCGCAACATGTGATGTTAAAGCTGAGAAGGGTGTCAAAGACAGTGTTGGCAGCAGCAGTGGTGACAGTAACAGTGTTACAGAGGTGAAAATGGAGACAACGTAGCAGTCAGTAAGTTTGGAGAGACTGCTTATTCAGGGTCAAAAGCCAACTTTTTTGTATAGGAACTACATTTTCATAATATTTATTCAGGAAATACATCGTGGAATGGTTTAGGTCAGAACCAGAAGGATCTGTTTTCTTTTAAACATATAAAGATAAGAATTTTGTTTTTGTATGGATGTATTTTCTTATTACTCCATTGTTTTCATCGTTATCTCCACCATGGCAGCAACTTGTCTAAATATGTGTCAAGGACATGATTGAAGGGTGGGGTCAAGGTCAGAAAATCGTCTCAATTAAATAGAAACTAGCTCTAAATATTCTCAGCCAGCAGTCAAATTGAGATTTTTTGTTTCTATGGGAAAGAATAAGTCAATATGCAACTTTATGGTTTTCTGTATAAACTTAAAAGTTTAGTTGGCTTTTTTAGAAATTTGTTTAAATAAGTAAGATGTAAGCTCATCCTTAATTTTTAGGCAAATGAATCTCGTATCTGCTGTGAACAGCAAATTTGGGCAACCTCCACATGATGTGCTTATTAATGAGAAAATTCAACCATGCAAAGAGAGTATTGTAGTATATTGCAATTGTGCTCTAATCTGGCAATACATACTTCCAAGTTAAATTTTTATTGTGGTTCACCAGGCCGAGCGTGTTAATTGTGTTTAGTAGAAACTAAGCTTTAAATCAAGGGCTGGCTTTCAACCCGTTGTGCTAGATTTACCTCGAAGTCAGAAAATGGAGATATAGTGAGCAGACCCAATTATTGTGAGATATTTTAATTTAATGCACACTTGGTGAGGCAGACACCCTCATTATATAAGCCCAAGTCCAGTTGTTCAGCTCCAGTGGATATTTCAAGCTTTTCAGTGTAAGTCATATTTGTGCCATGACTTTGTGTAACTTTTGTCATATAGTACTTATGAAGAAATAGACTTAAATTTGCATAAGTTTTTTATAGCACCTTCATGTTATTATTATGATAGTAATTTATAGTTGTCCAGTTGAAAGGATAATTTAAAACTTTGTAACTGTATGTTTGCAAGCTCTTTGTACTTGCAGTGATTTCTATAAATCTGTATATATTTTTCTTTTCTTGTTCTCTATAAAAAGATTAGTCCATTTACAAATGGTGGCCTTACCAGTTGAATTGCACTGTTTGTATTATGAAATGTGCAGTTGCAAAATGGTGAGAAAAGATTGTATATAACTTTGCCGGTGAAATCAAAATTAGTATCAAGAACATTAGTATCTATTGGAAAATAGAAAGTGAAAGTGACAGAGATAAGCAGCATTGTAATACTGAAGTATGTAAGACCTGTAGACTTGCCCTTTTGAGGAAAAACCATTTTTCGGTATTTTTATGCATGACTTGAATGTATTTTTATGAAGTGACTTGAGAGAGGCAAATGCTGATCTGGATAAATCACTTGAAAAGTCCATTTGTTTCATCAGTTTTTTATTTGATGGGCAGCTATTTCTTAGTACTGCCTAGTTACATGGAGTAGAACAGATTCCAAGCAATCTGTGCTTTTTGTTAGTGTATTCCCATTTTTCCAAGTTCTTGTCCTAAATGTCTAACTTATACATCAGCTGCCGATGTGGAATTTTTGTTAGAGTTTTTTATTTTCAATAATGTTTTGCAGTATCGTATAAAGACTGTAGTAAAAGATTTATATTTGTATATATTTGTAAATGAACCATGTGTATAGCCCCCTTATGTGGGTATCTGTCAGTCCTTCAACACGTGTATGTGGCACATATATGTGCTGCTTTATTTAAGATGTTCATCGGCCATATAGTAAGGCTCTTTCTACATAATCTTTTGAAATGTTATAGTTTGTAGGGTGCAATCTACTTCTAAGCCTAGTTTTGGGTCACACATGGGCAGGTAGAAATTACGAGAGGGGAGGGGGAATGAGACTCCACTAGAAAGCAGACCCGAGACAGCAAGGATCATTGGTTTTAATGTGATGACAGGCAAACTTTATGCAAAACATAGGTTGGGAAGCAGTTACAAAAAGGCAATTTTGAAGAAGTAATCCGTTGTTCTGTAATCAAATTTGGCAGTGAATGTTGAGCTGAACTATTGTTTAAAACCAATTTCACAGGCCGTCGGGCTTTAAGCTGAGGATTCCTAAACTCGAGTTCAACCCTTCTAAAATCCAATTACGTAGCTTGTGTAAGGCCAGACCAGACAAAAACAGATGGTAAATTCCCAGTTCATCAGGTTTTTAATTGCATGTTGTTTAATTGTTCTCCTAAGATGGTAGAAATGTTTGATTTTGTTCGGAATTCAGCTGTACATATCTGCAGAAACCGTTTACTATGCTTCTACGCTGTGAATATAGTGCGTCGTAGTGTGCAATTTCCATGGTCAATACTTTCATGTCTTCTATATATATATATATATATATATATATATATATTTATTATTGTTTCTACAAAGACTGATGTAGAAGATTTTTGAATAAACGGATGTAGTTTTCTAAATGATGGTTTTTCTTATTAGAACATATGTAGTCTTTAAGAAAACTAAGGTTGGCAATTTATCTCTGCTGCACGTTCCTTGTATTTTGAAGTCGATAATATTTACATTAATTTAGCCGACTGCGGTTTACAGCATCTCTGATACTTGCATAACTACTCTATTATTCATTCATGCTTGTAGATTGGGAGGGAAAATGCGTGCACCTTCAGTTACTGCTTCACTAAAGCACTCCATTCACTTGGATTGTTGTGTTTATATATTTTAAATAACATGAAGGAATGGCAGCAGTTGCAACTTGCACAGCGCAACTAATGCAATTTTGAGTCGGCTTTTGCTTCTAGTGCACTCCATTGACTTCCCTGGCGTAAGTGAGTTACACGGGAAATAGATATTGTGGTGTAAAATACTGCTTATTCTCTAGATATTTTATAAATTATCATTATTTGTACATTCAGCCCGTCTTTGTTTTTCCCCATCTTTCTCTCTCTCTCTCTCTCTCTTCACTGTGCTCGAGTCTGAGAAAAATAAACAAATAAATGAAAATCAAATTGAAAAAGAACAGTACATAATTTATTCCCTCTCGTAACCACGTGACACCTCTTGACGTCTAACTTAAATTGTTTTACCTGTCCTCGTACACACAGCTATTGGGTGCGTATTGAGTGAGAAACAAGGTCCTTTCTACGGGGTGGCAGATTATTGAACGTCCAATTAAAAATGCACGCTCATTTGGGCAATTATGTTAGGTCCCGTCGGACATATAAATGAATTGCCTAACAGTTATGAAACTTTCTGCGCCTCTCACTCTAGCGAGTCAATGGTAAAATAAAAAAATCCATTAAAATGACCATTCAGTGATATTTGTTTACTTATAATAACCCCCCCCCCCCCGAAACCCATGCCCTTATGTATATTTGGCTCAATCAAACACGTGATTTTAGTCAAATATTATGTCATTTGCAAATGTTTACAATTTGCGTCCACGAACATGAATCTTGAGTGGCTTTTAAACGGTTTATCCTTTTTAGCAGACTCTCAACCCCGTCATAATAATGCTCAAGCCGAAGGCAATAGAAAATATTGGCATCTTGTATTAAAGCATTTATCGATACTTTCATGCATGCCTGGTGCTGGAAAAGATATTGCAATAAAAAAGTCAACTTTAAATTGGTGTGCATAAGCAGCGTCTTTTAAATCGCAGGAGTGCCATTGATTTTGTGGCTCTAATGTGCTGTCTCATACACGCCTCGTGGGATAAGCATACACAGTGCTCTGTTGACATAGCTCGACAGTAACATGGCGACTGCGTCTTCCAGGGCAAATAGACGTCTGTTTTCTCTCGCCAATGAACGCTGAACTGTTACACTAACTTTTCAACGCCGCAAAGAGCGGCATCTTAGTTTAATGTTTGCGGACGATGTGTGCTCGAGAAAACGACCGCGGTGTGTTGACTGTTGCAATGTGCGTCAAGGTGGCCCAAGGCTTATAGTGTTTGTCTAGAGGGAACCCTAGTCGCCTCACTGTTTGACGTTGTCACAGCTTGCGTTTACCAGAAACACCGGAGAACGAATTTGTAGATTATCCTCAACGCGCTGACGATAATGGAAAAATTCTTTAAAATAAGGTAAGATATATTTTATTCATTTAGCTTAATATTTGAAATTGTCATCAAAAGGGTAGTGTCTGCTACTTAATATGGTTGCGCAATTCCTTGTTCTTTGCTCTGTATTATCTCAAAGTTTGAGTTTTAGTTTATCATGTTTGAAAAACTAATAGATCACCTGAATAATAAGTTCTGATAAAAATCAGATTAAAACACTTTTTCGTGAACAAAGACGTTGATCAAAATAATTTGAACAACCAATTCAACGTAGAAGACCGGTAAAATCATGTGATGTCATTCTACTTTTTTGTCACCTCATTTTATGCGTCTTAAAACTCAAACAATTGTTGGGATGAATATTGAACGACAGACTAATGCAGTATCAGGCAAGAGCAAAATCAATTACTTCTGCAAATGTGGGAGATGATTTTAGTCGCCAGTGAAAATCCAGTGTTGCTACCTATAAACAGTCGTTTATCAATATTTGGATTATAATTCTAAGATAGTGTGGAGAGTTATCGGCTGTTAGTGTGGCAGTGACAGTGAATTCACGATTAAAGAGAAGTGGTTATAACCTCTCTTTCTCTCTCGCTCTTTCTCTCTCTCTGATTTTCTAATATAATTTGCTGCCATTCTCTCTCTCATTCTCTCTCTCTCTCTCTCTCTCTCTCTTTTAGAGGCAATCAAATGTGTTCATTTACACAACATACTATAAAAATTTCAACTCTCATATAAAGTTAAACGAACATGTTGTCTTAAAGTTGTCTTTTCTGCAACGAAAACTCCAAAAAAAAAAAAAAAAAAAAACGATGCAGCATGCACAAAAATTATATCAAACGATTGTTTCTGATCGCATTGTTTTAATAACATCATGCTGAACGCTGAGCAGGCTATGATCGTAATCCCTTGACTAGCCTTTTATCTGAGTTACCTGTCCGTATCTAAGATGCAATGAGATTAATTCTTGTTTAATCAAGTAAGCTCAACAACCCCCGAAAGGTATTACGTACATCTGTGAGATAAGGGTCACAGTCGTCGAATAGGACGCGTTGAACTTCGCCACAGGCAAATAACTAACTGTTCAGTTCATTTTGTGTTTTAGGAAGGCGAAAAAGAGGTAAGGGCGTTTGTTTTCGAGTTCACGGTTTGTAATCAAAGAAAATGTACTGAATTTAATTGAAGACGTTTTTTGATTCCTCGCTACTCAACTGAAGCTCATTTTAGTATATTAAAGATAGATTAATTGTTTTGTCATAAATAATCTGGATAATGGTTCAGTCTTCATGGACTGGATTTGGATTGCGGAATACCAGGGTTTGTTTCTAGCAACCCAGAGTATTTGGTAGTTTGTAAAATGTCAAATTCGGTAGAAATGCCACAGTTCAGCTCAACATATTACTAGGTTGTTAGTTGGCATGGAAACAACGACGCGACCAAAAATAGGCCTTCACTTCACATAAGGGTTTGCTCAAATTATCGTAGCTTTGATAACAGGGTTGTTGAATGTGACAATTACCCCTTGATTTCCTACGACTAAGCTTAGTAGATTCTGCCTCAATTCTGTACGGGATGCTCTGAATTACTTCCGCAAAAGATAAATAGGTACCGTTTGGTATAGCGTGCAGTTTTTAAAAGAAAATATGACCATCGTAGAGCGACAATGAACTACGGCCTGAAATATAAAGAGCTGCTTGACAACGTTGTTATATTTTAAAACTGTCAAGTTTTGAAGGGAAGACTGACAGCACTGGACATCTTTTACAACATGTCTCGGTTCTAGATTGACGGTGTGGCTGAAATTGTAATCGTGGGGCTGTATCAAATTTCTAGTGTACGGAGAGAAAGTAAAAAAATAACAAAAAACAATCACATACTGTGGTTATTCGACTGACTCGGTTGCCTCAGATACGGAAAAACAGAGCATCAAATGGAACGAGATCAAATGAACAATTTCAATTTAATGCACCAGTTTTTCAATGCTTTTATTTGATTTGAATATCCATTTATGTGCAGAGAAGTATGGTTTTATTCGCTTTCTCAAACAGTTAATATTCATGACATCCGCGAGCACTGAGCTGTGGCTGACTTGTTTCCAATCCTGCGTGTTTGCCAGAAGCCGTGTTTAGTTCCGTTTTAACAAACTTAGTGGAAGTACTATATTAAGTATTTGGATGCTTAATTAGAACGTCCATTTTGCAATCCTTTTACGATCCTCGAGCTCAGTCTAGCATGAGAAGACACGGTATTGGAGGGTTGCAATCAAGCACTTGCTGGTTGAAATTTTAGGACTGTAACATCTTTGTTGAATGAGATATGAATGCGGCCTGTCGCTAGATCAATAAAGTCATTACAGTAAAAGCATTTTCTTCTTTTCTTTCTTTTTTTCGAGACTAAAAACTAAGGACAATAACGGGGATATGAATGGCTTGACAATGTAATCAAAAGCACAGCCACAAAACAGTAACTGCCTATCTTACATAATTTATATATGGTTACTTTTATCTTGCAGCGCCAAACTGTAGCCTGCAAATATAGGACTTCCATCTGTGGAATTATGAATTGAAAGATGGAGCCCAAAGGCAGCAGTGGCATGTCTGTACCAAGTCAAGGTAGTGCGGCTACGGTGGGCGATGCCAAGGGCGGTATAGTTTCTTTAAAAACTAGCGGCCCAGAGAGCCGAAGCGGGGTGGTTATTCGGGTCGGAGGTGAAAATGACGCGGGTAAAATGATGGTAAGTACAGTAATTGTACTAGCAGCAGAAGCAGCTGTAGCAGTAGTGGTAGCAGCAGCGGCAGTAGCTGTAGCACTAGCAGTAGTACATGTAGTAGTAGTAGTAATAGTTGTACAAGTTGCAGAAGCAGTGTGTTGTCATGCACAACGCATTATTGGCTGATATTTCAAATAATAACTTTCTTGAGGGTGATAGACAAAATATCTGAAGCATGGAATAGGACTTTTTTCACAATGTTTAAATATCTATTATCATTTGCAAACGTGTCTTTCCTTTTTGATTGTCTTCTTCTTCTTCATTCTCTCTCTCTCTCTCTCTCTCTCTCTCTCTAGACCTCGTTGCCCCCGAATTTAATAGTGATACAAAATCCTTTACAACTAGCTTTCGCACAGCGGTTCATATAGCACCAATGTTACCGCTACGCGACTCACCGCTTGCCTCAATAATTCACATAAGATTATGAGATTTTATAGGCAAGACAGCCAACAAAAAGCGCTGTCTCTTTCAGCAGTGTCAGTTCTGCCAACAATGTGCGCTGTCTTTTGCTGCAGTGAGCCAGTTTGTGTAAATATCTCCGTTAATTGTATATTGTGTTTCCAGCACACACCCGTTGGTAAATTTGATTGTTCTAGTTTTGTTCCCGATCAGCGATGTTTGAACGGTGTCACATGTGCAATCAACTTCAGCAAACGCGCACACAAAGCACTGAAAGTAGCAATTTCAGAAGTTTTTTCTTGGTGTTATTTTGTAATTTTGAAACACTAACCTTGCTTACATCGCTAATAGGGCACCGCAAAAAACCATTTTAGTTAGCTATTTATTCATTTGAACCTAAGGTTTTATAAACAATATGCTTAAAAAACAACGTGGATTTTCTCCATCATTTTCTCAATAGTAGAGAAATCGTTCACCTTTTAACCCAACACACAGTCAGTAGAAAAATTTTTTTAGCTGCTTTTCAACGAGTCCGTTATGAGGACTTCAAATTATTAAACCAGAAGTTTCGGAGCCCATAGCAGGCTCAACTTCGCACTCCAAACTGTCAAAGCTAGACTGATTTGTAGGCAGTCTGAACCAACTATATCACTGATAAATCCGTTTGTTCTTTTGTTGGTATGTCTTAGATCTAAAAAAATTGTGATCTATTTGTCTGCATGCTTACTATGGTTTACCAGTACATTTAGTGCACACTAGTCCAAAGGCACCTGGGAGGCAATTTAAATAAAATTGGCGGTGGGGGCGGTGGGGGTGGAGGGGCGTTCCGAAAAGAAAACCGATAAGCAGTGTGTGTGTGTGTGTGTGTGTGTGTGTGTGTGTGTGTGTGTGGAGAGAGAGAGAGAGAGAGAGAGAGAGAGAGAGAGAGAGAGAGAGGGAGTAAGACTCTGGCTATGAATCAGGTATCTAATGCAATATGCAAAATTGATTGAGTTTTGTGCCACCATATTTTTTTCTAAATCTGCTCGTGCCAGATCATACAAGTTTGACACGGAAAACCCTCCCATTGAAAGGGTCATGTAAGTGGACCGAAAAAACAAAGCGCATTGTTTTCAAAATCTATTAATGGACCTGAGCTGTGCAGGGTTCACACACGTACGGACCTGACCTGGCATTTACGAGGTTATTAAAAAAAGAGCTTTTAGGGCGCATTCTCATAGATTTTAGATCGATCTATCCCCGTGGGGAGTCTAACTAGATTACTGTCAGATAATCCGGCTTAAATGTCCGTCCCGCCTACTACAAGCTGTAAGGGGGTAATTAACTTTCGTACCCGCTCGACTGACAGCTATTTAGCGTGAACCCCCAGGGAGTTAGGTCGATCTAGTTAGATCGATCTAATCTCTGGGAATGGGGTCTTAAATACATGGCTGTGTACAAAATAACGAAGTGAAAATCAAATTGGATATCAAAGGAGAAAACTATCGAATTGGTCTTCGTCGAATTTTTTTCAGTTTCCCCCCCCCCCCCCCCCCCCCCTCCGTGTCTTGAAACAATGAGATCACTTCTCCTTCTCCAACGTGCATTTTTCGTGAATTGAGCTTCTAAACTATTAGGAATATATCGAATACAGCAGCTGTTAAACAAGGTATCAAAAGAAGTGAAATGGACGGTAAGCGCAAAAGATTGCTAAATACTCGCTCGCTTCTTATTTCTCGCCAAAAATCTCAGATGGGGGGTCTCTCTAAGATAAAAAAGGAGTCTAACAAGGCTTAGAGAAGATTACATATGGAAAGCGATGTTTTGATTTATTGCCAAGCATGGTTAATGTATCGGACTTACAATTTCCATTCCATTATCGATCGTTTCCTAAATAGTCTATGCCATACTCTTTCAGGCTCTGTTCACACAAGGAATAATTCATAATGGTTTTTAGACTTAACTCATTTCCGTGATGCAGGTTGTTAAGTTTTGAATTATTTTTTTTGTAAAAACCCATCGAAAAAGAAGTCGGAAAGCAAACGAATCCTTTTTGCTAGGCACTTTTTGTATAAATGGACGTTTTTGGCACTTAGTTAATAAAAAAGAAAGGGATACACTCCTCTTTATATCTACTGACGCAGTGGTTTCCTCTAGTAGTACATGTATGTTATACTGAATTTTGTCCTGAGAATAAACGATGCTAGTTTGTATCGATATTTCAATGATTTTTGGGACTTACTTATCAAGCACTAGGCACAACTTTATCCGGATTCACATAGTCCCTTTTTCCATCTACATGTTCCATCTCTATGTTCTACACGGTAAATAACATAACAGCAGTTAGCGAACTTTTCACAGGGGTTAAAAACCTCTTCAGAGAAAAAATATTGGGACATTTCAAAATGCGCAAATTGCATTGCTAGAATATATCCCTCGATGTAAAAGGCTTTTTTTTACCTTTTAGGAGCATATTTCCCTTACTAAACATAAGCCGAATAAATCTTGCATGCATTCTTTGCGTTCTCAATTTGGTCTTAATGTTCATTTTTATGATCAGGAGATAAAGATTGCCTTATTTCAAAGCATGCATCAGTGCTGCCCTTCTAAAATAAAATTGTAAAAAAAAAAAACGACGATTTTGGATAATGGCACTCGCATACCCTGTCTCTTTAACTTTTGGCAAAATGCCCGGGATTCCAGACCCGTAGGAGTTAAGAAAAATGAAAACAGAAAACAGGAACTGTTTGTTTTCTACCCGAAAAAATACTGAAATACTAAAAGGGCCCCACAGGTGGCCGTTAGTGTCATAGAAAACTCCGACATGACGCATAAATATTGACGGAGTCACAGTTGGCCATATTGAATATTTTTACTTTGCCAGAAATTTAACAACAAACAAACATGTTATGTTCCATTCATCGTGGGTTTACGATGTCAAGTTCGAATCAAATCGGTTGACCTTTGTCAACCCCTCCATTGTAAGCGGATCCAACGATATTGTTGCCCGCTTAATGAAGCAGTAAACTCTCGTGATTTCACGTTTCAAAATCATTCATTGCTGGTTTAATCGCCATAACGATTATGGGGTGCACCGAAAAGTCATGCACATTTGTTAACACGTCTTAAATCTTGAAATGCGTGTGTTCCTTTGTATTTCCCTCAACTTTTGGGCCATTTTTTATTTTGAACATTAAAACAGTTTAATTCTCAATCAAAATTTCGGATTGCTAGTTTATTTACAGTTGAGTTGTATCTCCAGTTTCTGTTATGATATTCATATAGCGGAACAATCTATCGATGACCCCTGTATTGGGTCTGTCAATTCAATTCAATCCGTGTGGACCAGAAGCAGCAATGCAAAACACGTTAATATGAAGTCGTCGTAAAAGTGGGTCTCAGACCCCCAAAAGGGGACCATGTACTTTGTTAAAACGCGGTTTTATCACACGTTGAAGGAGGCCTGGATACAGGTAGGGAAAGCTACTCACGGTTGTGCAAGTTTTAATACATGTATATAGATCAAACGTTTAGTGGGTGTTTCAGGCATCTGGCGGCGCTGGTTTTTCTGTCACTTTAGTTGCAGTGTTTTTATTTTGAAGCAGACTGCCTTGTAGAGTTGGCAAGAACGTCTATCGATTTGAAAATTAAGCAGAAAGCAACCGTTGCTAAAAATGTCTGTGAGAACGTTCATATCATTTCTCGATGTTTGTATGTGAATGCGAGTGCACGAGTGTGCTTGTATGCGGGTCTGCGTGTGCGCTGTTCAATTGTGTGTGAATTAAATTTTCGTGTGCGAGTGCATGTGAGTCAATGTGTGTACATGTACATAGATGCATGTGTTTGTGTGTGAAAGAGAAATCAATCCTATATTTGCGAACGATCAAATCGCAATACTGCAATTATAGATATAAAATGTTACTGTATCGAATGCCCATGAGTCACAACAAATCGATGATATACATATATACACAATATATATTTTCAGCCCACTGGTGCTAAAGATGCTAGTCATATCAGTTCAGAACCACAAGAACATACTCTTCGCATCCCAAAGCTTCACCCAAAGGCCAAACACCGCAAGAAAGACACAGAAGACGAGGAAAAAGATCCCGGAGAAGAAACCACTGAAAATTCATCTGTGAACTGCGAAGAAAGGACCTCGGATGTAGATGAAAATGGAGTCCTTAACGAGGAGGAAGGGGAGGAAGAGGAAGATGAAGAAGATCTGGAACCGGAAGAAATGCAATATGAAGAAAAAGAAGTAAGTGACTTCAGTTTTTGACAGTTGCTAGATTAAGGTTATCTGCACTGTTTTAACTTGATGTGTTCATAGGGACGCCATGTGAACAGCATTTCAGTATGTAAACCCGACACAACTGAATATCAGCGACAGAATGTTTTTAAATTAAATGTAATTGAATATTTCAATAAAATTACATATTGAAAGAAAATACCTGAGCGTGATAAACAAAGAAAAGGAGAACGAAAGAGGTGGGGCAAGAGAGAGAGAGAGAGAGAGAGAGAGAGAGAGAGTGTAAATTTGAGAAAGATACACATCTTTTGAAACTCTATTTAAAATTCCATCATACCCCACAAAAGCGTCGTTAAGGCCTTAACTGCCGTCGATTGCACAGGAAATAACAAGTTGCGTACAATATAGCTAGTTTTGCTAAGTAAAGACGTCTGCTTTATTACCACGACCAAACAAAATACCAGTATTTATGAAACAAGTATTGTGCAATATGTAAAGCGTTTTCAGGGTTTTCAATAAAATGGTTCGAGTCTGCCTTTTATCACATTCTGACCTTAGCGCATTACCTGGCGAAGTTATGGGGTTACGTGGAAAAGGTCGTGTTTGCCGTATAAATACGATTGAAACAGAGTCGACGAGTGGTGGTCCTTTTTATATAAACTTATTACCGTATTCTATAGGAAAATCCACAGTTGCTGGGCTGTTCGGGCATTCAGAGTTATACAATGCGAACTGGGTAATAAAAACAAACATGGCGTCTAATAAATCGATTTTATGGTAGAAATAACTGCCTCTTGCGTCGAGTGATATGTAGTAAATGTGATTGCAATACTTTTAAGTGCAATGTTTTGTGTTTTGGTTTAAATAAACGCAGTTAGATTTCAATTGGTTCAGAAAACTAAAAATAGAACTACAGTATGTTTGACTGGGTGAGAGCGGACAGATATTATCTATTCTGGAAAACAAATATTTTCATTTTATGCTTAAACGAGTAGAAAATATTATTGCTTCCCTTCATACATTCCTATCTTTCTTTTGTCCATTTTCCACTCAATTCCTTCGCGCTCTCTCTCTCTCTCTCTCTCTCTCTCTCTCTCTCTCTCTCTCTCTCACACACACACACACACACACACACACACGGTATTAGCATGTCTTTTCCGTTGCAAGAGGCACCGAAAATTATATATTTTGATATCAAAATATTTCAGGCATTATACAAGGCCGTGTGTGAGGGCGACATTGATGAAGTTGAAATTCTGCTGGACAAAGAAAATGCCGACATAAACATGGAATGGGTAAGGTTCTGGCGATCTAGTTATTAGCAAACATTTAATTGGGCTCACCTTAAAATCAGCACTTCAGCTTTGCTAAATTTGTACAGGCAGAATCAAATTAAGATAAATCATTTTATTAGCTTGTGCATAGAATTACAAAGAAATTGAAAATGGATAGGACTATATTAAGAAATGAATAATTATATTTCTGAATATAATGAATAATTATATTTTTTTCATTTTCATCCAGTTCAGTGAAAATCTCCTTGTGGCAGCTATACGCCATGGTAAAGAAGAAATGGCGGAATTTCTTCTCGACAATGGTGTAGATAGAAATTTTGAGACATCTCGCTTGGTAAGTCGACAATTTGCTTTTTTTTATTTTATAATATATAATTAATTGTAAACTGGATCACATCTTATTGCACACCCATTATAAAGACTAGAGAAATTTTGCGAACATAAAATCACGGCTGCATCATATTGTGGCCATCATATTGTGTCCAAACTAATCAAGTTTTCAAACTTCAATCTAAACTCAAATTTTCAATAACTTTATCAAGTTTGAGTGTTTATGACAATAAATTATAGCCTATATAACATTATGATTATGCTTCCTACAAATCCTTACCTGTTTTTTATTGTTGATAATTTTAGCTTTGTATTGAAAAAATTGAGGAATTTATTATTTATATTAGCATAATTTTACTTCGATGACGCCAATCTACTAGGTTCCTTTATGCCGTTTATCGACAGAATTTAAAGGGCGCACATTAACAGTTTCGATTTTTTAGAGGCCTTTTGAATATTTAAATATTGTGAGTTCCTGAGCTTTATTACCGCACGGTGGAACATTGATTCTCAATTTAGAGACAAGAGCATGCTCGTTAGAAACGCCAGCGAATGTGATGTTTGATTTCAGCTCTTGATTATAGGCCTAAGTGAGATTTGTATTATGGACTCCATGATAGTGATTTAAAAGCCAGACGCAGTGCGTTGGCAATTGTGAGACACGCCCTTTGTTTTCTTGTATTCAAAGTCTTGTTTGATGTCACTCTGTTAAGCTTAATATTTATTAAACAAAATCTTATTAGCTCAAAATTGCTGTTTTGAGATTGCTATTTAGCTGGCAAGGAATCCAATTCACTGTGATCTTTATTTACAGGAAAGAGCTGAAGACGAAACAGGGGAGGTGAGCTTGTCTTGGTACTCAGTTTCATGTCGCCAGATGGCGTACGACGCAGGGATGCACGACTTGGTAGAACTCATTGACTACATGAATGGGGACCTCTTTAAATTCATTAAACCACGCGAAAGAGTACCAAGGATAAGAAGACATTTTTCAGAAATGGAAGTTGATTCCGAGAATGAGGAGGAAAATGATACGGAAGGGTTATTTTCTTCAAGTGAAAAATTGAACGTTGGGAGCGTCAGCGAAATGGCAGATTCAGGGTGCGGGTTTTTAGAGGAATTAGACAGTGAGAATGAGAAAAGAAAAAGGAAACACACCAGTGGGCGAGAAGAACACGAAACAAGCGAATCTGAAAACAGTGCTAACAAAATGCGACCAGATGATGGATACGAAACTCTTTCACCTTCACCAAGAACTTCACCTGTGTTTCGGCACTCATACAAAAACAAGAAAATCGGCGAACAGTACGAATCGAGAGAAGAAATATCAGATATTTCCCCTCGTTTATATGGAAAAAGGACAGATTTATCCTCAAAACAGCCGCCTCGCTCAAAAATACACAACTGCTCGTCGACGTTTTCTCGCCCGCCAAAACAATTTCAGCCCGTTGTAACTGCGATTGGTAGTTACAGATATGAAAGTAATTTGTGGTCCCCAGCAAATATGTACAGGTTTAAAAGATCAAAAACAAAGTCAACCAACCCATATCAAACTTCGACAAACCCTGTGAGGGTGCACAACAGAGATCAAACATTTAAGGCAACTTCATCGTTAAAAGGGATTCTTAAAAAGAGACCCGCACAGTCCTATTCGGATAATTTACATACTTCATCCCCAACGCTTTCAACAAGGCCTACGGCCGCAGTGCAAAAGGGTCCCCATCCCGACACAACTTTGACAACTCCGCAGCAAATCGCCATTGCAACGCACGAGAAGACGACACGCCTATTAAAGCGGCAATCGAACTTACCGCCAACAATTAGAGCACATACGCAAGAACCTAGTGTATTCGAAAGACTTCACTATGGAGCGGCTCATTACAAGAGCCCTAATATCTCGCATATAGCGGCGGGGAATTCCAACAAATTGGTAACCGCTAGAGCAAATCTCGTTCACAATTTATATGATTCAAAATCAATTCACAACAGGCGCTACTGAAGATTGATTTTGCAGGCTAATTCGGAATAAAGGTCTGTTATTATATACAAATGTCATATTTGACATATTTAAATTAGCTGTAAATTACTAGGGTTACCTTAAGTTTTCATTTAGACAATTAAACTCGTCAAATCATTCTGGGCTTTCAGCTGTATAATGCAATGGAGTTACCTTTAACTGCAATTAGTATATCAAAAAATGTTGTATTATTTTGACTTAATGAATTCGATAAAACCGACCATACAAAACTACGTTATTTTGTTAACCTACAAGGACAATAAAGTGCAAACTAAGTACTTCTCTATGCCGCCTTTCATTTCAATATAATTAAAAGCTTTGAACCATAATAAAAACGCCCCTTAATGAACGGAACATCTTTTAATGAAGTAATGGCACATCTTTTCTCTTCGTAACTTTTGGAGCTGGAGAAGTTTGAAACAAATGAAATCGTGAACTCTTGCAAATTAATAAAAGAAATAAGAAAGGAAAAATTATAAAAACAGCTCATGTGTAATAGGATTCGAGGAAAGAGCATTCCATCAGCGTGTTATGTTCTGAAAAAAAGATCAAATTACGGAAGACACTCTTTTTGTTAAATATTCTACAACAATAATAAAATGTGATTTATATTAATAGCAATAAGGAAGGTGTTCATTAATTAGATATGAAAAAAGAATAAACAATAGACCAACGCCCATATTTTGGCAAACAGTTACCAAAAAGGAGACAAATGTAGAGTCCGTTTGTCTGTTTCTCAAATTTCAAGATGCATGATCACTTTGGATGCATGCACTATTTAGGTGCTTTCATCAAGCAGTTTTATAACCCCTGTATGTCGATGGCTATTTTTAAAAGATTCGAAGAGAAAAAAGATATAGCTCATAGTTTGGGCAGGGTGCTGAGTATCGTAATGGATTACATTATGTAGCTCAGGAATGGTTCACTGAATTTCAGAACTAACCATTGAAAACAGTTGGGCATGGGCAAATGGAATCAGGCTAAAGCTCACGTGGTCAAATTTCAGGCTTGCTTTATAAAAACGAAACAAAATATTATTATAGAAATTTTTAACTTATTAATTATGTTTTGACCGGTGATTTTAAACAATGGACAAACAAGAACCAATGTATGGAATCAATGACCCTTTTCTTTAATGTTGAATGAAGTTGCGTGGGACAGCGAACACTGACAAACAATTGAAAAGGCCACTCTCAGCATTCCTATTGAAGACAAATCTCGATTACTTGCAATAATGATTTATTGTTGACGAAAGTAATTTTCGTAAGTTGGTTTTCTCCATTTAATTCTTACTATGGTATTTCTGTTTTCATTTTTCCAATTTGATTTCCGTATAAAAACAATTATTAGTAGTTAATAATTTTTTGAATGACCTTTCTAGTGTCTATACAAAAAGAAACGACAGGAAAATGCCAATTAAATGCGCCCATTGCAGCGCGCGTGCACATTCAGTTCTCATCTCCACTTCCGACCTCTTTCTCGGTACATTTGGGATCCTTTGGAAGGATGTAGCCATGTTCAGAATAGGTGTTGTCCGAGGCGCAGTTCATGGACGGCGAGCAAGGGCAGTCGTTGATGTATTTATTTTGGACCATCAAAGGGCCTAACGCATCGCACTTTCTGTAAATATAATATAATATAATATAATATAATATAATATAATATAATATAATATAATATAATATAATATAATATGTAATTCTAGACCTATGGTTGGTCAGTTTTTAAAGATATTATTATTATTTCAAAATAACATTTTAGATGAATTTAAATGAACTTGCCAAAACCCTCTGAAATTAGCACCGGCAGAATCACTATACATCACTGGCATCAGTTTTACCAGTTTTCCTTTGTAATGTTTTTCTATACTATTAACATGAACGTAACGCATTATATTTAATGCTCTACTAAAATCATTTTGAATCACGGAAAGCTACTCACTCTCCATCTTTTTTGTATGGCTGACAAGTTCCTGCTCCTTGCAGTGCTGAAGTTATGAATAATAAGCATGGTTTCTAGTCATACGTTAAGAGAGTGAGAGAGAGAAATAGAGAGGGCGAGATCTTTCAAGTACAATTTACAACAAATGGGCAGTTTGACAATTCCGAATGATTTCGATCACTCTCAGTGATTTTTCAAAATAAATACATAAATAAATAAATAAAAAATTACCTAGACGACCAATAGCAGAGAAAGGATTTTCCTTCAGCGTGTATTCAAAGACGCAGCATTGGTCGCTGCCGCAGTCAGATGATTTTCCACATGGTTTACTGAGTATCTGTAACAAATAAATGAACAAATAAGTAAATGGTAGATAAACTGTATAATACATGGGTGCCATGGTTAATTATAAAGAAATCGTATAATGCACGAAAAAAAGAAAAAAAAGACACAAATGAATAAATAACAAAACAAATATTTGTATGGTATATTTGTTTGAAGATAACAGCGCATACTATATAGTATTTACGGATACAATGGTAGAGCGTTTGCATATTTGTTAATGTAGATGGCATAGCGTATGTATATTTGTTTACAAAGACAAGGGCACGTCACATGTACTCTTTTCATACCTGTTGTTTAATCCACTGCTGTATGAGATTTGCTTTTGCTTTATTCCATGAAGAAATCAGTTTCACTTGCTCCTAATGAAGTGATTAGAAATACAAGTTTAGCTCTTATCAATGACTCTGTCTCAATCATTTCTTGGTGTACTCAATTTAAATACCCGGACAAATTGACTGTCTTAAAAAGCACTAATTTATGACCCAGCGGTGGGATGCAGCTCACATCCACGCATCACTCATTTACAAACTTGAATACAATAAAAATAGTATTCATTAAAAATAGTCATTTCTGATCAATACTGTCAAACTGAATTCAAGTGACTTAAACGATGATAAGAATCAAACTATGTTAAAATTTCATTATAAATGAAATGTGTACGACAAGGTGTTGGGATTCAGCTAGTTTTACACGAATCTGTTTCTTTTTGACGATTATTTTAAGTGTTCCTACCGGTTTCCATTGCTGAACAAGTCCGTTTATCCCGATGGTCATCTCACTAACTTCACTCTCCTTCTCCTTACTCCATGTGTTTGCCAAAGCCATCTTTTCCTGTCAAATTAAACAAGGTACTGTCAGGCATACTCAAAGTTGTCTAGACCTGATATGCAGTGCAGAAGTCCAGTGTCATCAAAGCTGCATAACGTTATCAAGTGAACAAATTGGCTGCCATCCTCAGGCTCTCTAACCCAGCAGCCCTTCTAGCTTTTATTAACTTGGTTGGAGGTCCTTCTGTGGAAAGTTATCCTCTAGATAGCTTATCTAGAGGACATCACTGCTTCCTTAACAGTGGACAGGATTAATAAGCCAAACCAGATGGTATCAGTTTCATCATATGGGCAGTGCTACCCAAAGGATAGCGTTACTAAGCTTCCATGAAACTTAGGCTGTATTCCCAGAGCTTTTAGATCGATCTATCCCCGCGGGGAGTCTCACTAGATTACTGTCAGATAATCCGGCTTAAATGTCCGTCCCGCCTACTACAAGCTGTAAGGGGGTAATTAACTTTCGTGTCCGCTCGGCTGATAGCTATTTAGCGTGAACCCCCAGGGAGTTAGGTCGATCTAAAGTAGATCGATCTAATCTCTGGAAATGGGGTCTTAGTGAACATGTAGGCCTACTGTGATCTGCGTTTGCCAGCACCACCGTATTGCTCAATACCCATTCTACAGCCGTATCTCTGCCCATATACATACACTTAAAGATATACATGTATCTGTACGGGCATTCCCACCTAACTGCCAGTCTCACCATGGTCTCGTCCCCACTGCCATGTTACCCCGCCCATCTGCCTGTCAATCTCTCTCTTCCACCGCCCACCCAGCCAGTTTCTGTCCACCTCTTTCTTACCTTATTCCACTGTCGTTCCAGCCGAGACTTCTCTCGCCACAATCGCTGAATTAAAGACTTGACTTCCTCGGACAGGTTCTTCTTCTCTCTTGGACCTCCTTTTGCCTGCTTAACCTGGTTACCAAAATTAAAAAAGATACCCGATGAGTTCTGGTTTACAAAGAAAATGAATGGGAGCAGAAAACAGAACAAAAATGACCAATTTTTGTTTCTACCTTTAAAAAATCTCGGTATTTTGAGCGACCTTTATACCATAATGTGTTTTAAAATGTTAGTGAAATTTCTAAATGTAATTAATTTTCTAACACTTCATTCATAACTTCACATAACATAATAACTTTGATTTTAATTTTAATATCCTTTTATTTTTAGTTTGTAAGTATTGGTAATTATTGCAACTTTGGTTGCAATCTTACAGTGAATTATTATTGTTATTATTATTATTATTATTATTATTATTATTATTATCTAACAGCATGATATCTAAATACGACAAACTGGCAATGTTGCAAACCTTCACAAATACTGTTATTAATTAGTTTTTCCTTATATTTGCCAATTTTATTATCAAAACTTTATCATTACTATAAAAAAAACAAATGTATGTTAACAACAAAGATAGACATAACGTTTCCCGAATCACGAAATCACGGGAAACCAAATGATACCTACCATGGCTGCCAGCTCTCGCTGAATCTGTTGGATTTGTTGCCCCATCTCGCCCTTCACCTTGTTCAGCTTGTTCTGCAGCGCCGCCTTCATTTGATTCTGCGCCTTTTCCATCTCTTTCTGCAGTTGTTTCTCGAGGTCCTCTATCTGTGGGGGGTTTGGCTTTGTGAGCTTGCCTTAAACAATAATAGAGAATTTATCCACAAACGTGAAGAAAAATTTATGGCGGCACTTTTTTTAAAAAAGAAAGGATCAGGAAATCAAAGTTAATTTGAATGCAGTATTTCAGATAAGACATTTACCCATTTATTCCAAAAAAGTATTTAGTTACCTGGCGTCCCCTTTGAATGCTTGCTTTTTTTGGAACCTTTGCTCTTTGCCTAATATAATATAATATAATATAATATAATATAATATAATATAATATAATATAATATAATATAATATAATGCAATGCAATGCAATGCAATGCAATGCAATGCAATGCAATACAATTCAATATAATATAATATAATATAAGGTTGGTGGAAAGATTAAGGATATAGGACCTGCATGTGATCAACTGAACTAATACCGTAACATTTACAATTTCAGCACAAACACTCCAACCTTAAATGGTTTTCCCTCAAAAAAAAAAAAACAAAAAAAAAAAACAAAAAAAAAAAAAAAAATGCAGACATGCACACTTACACACGCGCACGCACACGCTGTGCATTCTGTATTTGTTCATGTATTCTAACTAAAAGGGAAAGATACGATTTGTTAAATGACCTTTGACCGTGAGTATCTTATAGCAGTAGAGGAGGTGCGTGTTGTATTGGGGGAGTGATAAGTTGACCATCACACATAATCTCGTCGTTCTGTTTAGGGGAACCACCTATCTTAACTAGATGTATCTATTTAATGAAGCTGTAATCAAAGTAAATGTGTGCCTATCTGTGAGGAGCTATTTTAAGAAATACCTTGTTGACTCGTCCTACAGATAATTCGCCTATCTAACCCCTGGCCCTTTGCAAACTGTTTGGTCACTAGTAGGACCAAACTCCTTCGTCTTAACTAGGAAACAAATTCTACTGTAGTTCACGCAGTTTATTCAATCAATCAATTGACTAATCAGCAAATTGGACTCTTCCATGGTTCTCATCTTATTTAATTACAGGACTTACTTTAATTTAATTTTATTTAAGAGAAGAAGGGACAGAATGGGGCGACGAATAACGCGCAGAGATACCCCAATGCATATCTTTAAATCTCCTTTTTCAATAGAATATGTAGCCTGCGGACAACGAAATAGCTTCAGCTTGCTATCAGTCTAAACAAATTTCTACAAGTTCCAGCTTTGTTATTCAAGCAAAGCAAACAAGAAAAAAGCGGCTCTGTTACTAATACTTTCACTGCCGCTTTTACTCTAATACACGTAAATAAATAGATCAATAAAAATGATGCGAGAACATTTAGAATAATTTACCAAAATTAAAAACTTAAATACCAATATATGCTGATATATAGGAACCGCTTACCTGGGCACAGACAATCAGTGCCACCAACAGCAGAACCAGGAGAGTCCTCATCTTGTCAGCTCTTGAACGTTCTGATACTGATTTTGGACCACACGCAGGCGTGTTATATACACATGTACATACCGCCCAGGGGCGCCACCCCTAGCTACGCAGTTATCTCTTAATATGACAAACCAATGGGTCTAGTGATTGGACCATTTTGTTCGTCACAGTCCCGTGTACTGGTGACTCTGTCCTTTGTGAGTATATACTCATGGAGTGACATTTTTTAGAAAAAAATTTAAATGAATGGAATAAATAGAAGATTGATTTAAATAAAGAAATATCCAAATATATGACTTTAGGTATTCGTGTACAATTGTTGGGGTTATGCAGTGATGCATTTCATTCCATATGTCTGGAATACAATTCCGACGACAATGTGGCATCATGCCCTAGTACTGAAATCCTTGAGTATCCACAGTATTTGAAAGTTTTTTTAAAGAAGACTGTTGACTAGATAGAGCAATAAATTCCATCTGTTGTCGTCAGAGCATCACATGAGTGTGGGAGAAGCTTAAGTTTAGCCCTTTGAAATAATCGCTCAATGTCTTATTCTGTGGTGAAGAATCTTTTAAAAAAAGGAAAGGCATGCTTTTACACATACACTGTATATAACGATATGACCATACCGCCCCATATATTGAAAATGTAAAATCTACCATAGCATTTTTCTTGCCCTCTTAGCCGTGCTGTGATTACTCTCTCTGTTTGATAAGACGACGGGCAGTTAGATACAGTACAAGACACTACTGGAAATATTTACATAAAGTCTGTTGGTTCTACAGTGCCACGCCTACTGATAGGAGGATGTCGACTTATGACACTTGTAAACGCTCATGTGGATTTCTCGCACAAACATCGGAAACTTTGAGACAACGGATTTTATTTCGTCATGCTTGTCCTCAAATCAGTAATAATCAGAAAAGGAGAACTCATAACTTTTGCAAAACGAGTGCCCGTCGATGCCGATTTCATGATATATTAGCTTGGGGTAAAGATGGGCACCCAAGAAAGTCTCAACACAGCTGTAGTGTCATTTGGTTTCCACTATATTATGATACGCACACACGAAAGTGACGACGCTATGAGTCGCGTCAGTGATACGCACATTTTATTTGCGCACCTGTTTAATATCACTGCAGATTTCTGTCCGCATTGGAAGGTGACACACCAAACACAGAAAATATCTAATGGCCCGATACGCCAGTATAATTTTAACGGAAAAGCTGCAACACCACTACAGCAATGGAATTGACCAACATGCACTCTTACAGCGTTACATATATGCGTTACATATACTGTGCAGCGATGATAACATCAATACTGTAACAAACATTATCAAGTTATTAAAAAGTGCTAAAAGTAATCTTGAGAGTTGCTTGGTGTGAAAATGAATTAGTGAATCGTTTTAACATCGTTTTATAAAATATAATTTAATAAATTTGCTGGCAAGGTCAGCTAACAAAGGAGTGAATTAGTTATGAGGGCGGTTGAATACTACTTCAAGGTCGTCTGATATCCAGTCCATATGAGTACAAAATGGACTCAAACACAACTAAACGGGCGAATCGACACATGAGGATCATATATATATATGACCCTCGTTTCCCAATAACGTTTTCTTAAAATCAATTATATCATGTATTTTGTCTTCTATTTATTTTAGTTCTTTATACATTTATTCATTATCCAATTTTATAGAGGAAGAAACACAAGGCGTAAATGATCGGTCCCCCACTACTACTGGAAATGTGAGGGCGGAAAATCTGAAATCTATGGTCTGAAGCGAATGGTACCGTGGTACCTGATTTTAAGCTGCATGATTCACTGGTATCTGACAGAAGCACGTGAGGATTTTGGGTGCCAGACTAACCGTATGACAGTTATGATAGTTCATTGTTTACATCATGAATCAGTTGATTAGCATGGATATCCATAAAAATAAAACTGAAATCTCGAATTGACAATTGACAGTCACTAAACAGGCATCACGTTTTCAGTAACTATTTCCTATTTGGAGGGAGGATACAGGTAAATATTACCTTTCTCTTTAATATACTTTAGTTACCATTATGTGATGTGTGTGCTAAAAACTTTGAATTGTTTGTAGTTAGATATATTTTGCCTTTATGATAATTTGTCCTCTGACAAAGTTGGGTTTGGTTTGAACTTGACAATTCATAGGAGAAATTTTCGATATTGTTTTGCTCAATAATTGTTTTATGAAATTACCCGTTTTTGCCTTTGGGAATCTGTGCGAAGCTAGTTTCATGCGAATTAAGTATTTATTCCGTATGAATATCAGTATAACAGTGCATGTTACTAAAGACGAATCCCAAAATAATAGGAGGGAGCCCCTCCCCTTAGCAGGGGTTTGTTGGTGTATATGTGTATCTCGTCCCTCTTTCTTGGTAACAGCACTATTACACAATAACATGCGCTTATTTATTTATTTATTTTTTGCTTGTTTAAAACTGATAATTGTTTACCAAAAATGGACTTAATCTTGATTAAAAAGATAGTCTTTACTTTTTTATTGACAGAATGATGATTTTGGCGTGGTTTGCTGTAGCAGTTGCTTTGAATACCGCGGTGTTGGCCAGCGGCAGACGAGTTAGGAGAGGCATTCGTCAAGAATATATTGTCGTATTAAACACCAATAGTCTTACTAACCCTTTGCAAGTCTTGGACAGAATGAAAGCTCTCGTGCTCAACGATTCTGTGGATTACAAAATTCGCCATACTTATTTTATTGGTGAGAACAATTTTGCTGGTTTTTCCTTTGGAACCTCAGACGAGTACGTAGTAAGGCAGTTACGCAGCCGACCCGAAGTCCAGTTCGTAGAGCCAAACAACTGGATGGTGCTTTGCACATTGTGCGAGGCTGAGAACACAAAACAGAAGGGCAGAGATTTGTGGGGCCTATCACGAATAAATAATCGCAAAAGGTGTTCAAACGACGTCACCTATGCATACGAAAGAGACGCTGGCAAGGGCGTTTACGTTTACGTCGTCGATACTGGCATTGATGTGTCAAACCCGGAGTTTGGTGGGAGAGCAATATGGGGAGCCGACGTTTCGTACGAATCGCTTAACAGAGAAAAAGATCTTAATGGTCACGGTACCCGTTCCGCCAGCATCATTGGGTCCAAAACATTCGGAGTTGCCAAATATGCCACATTAGTAGCCGTCAAAGTAGGGGACGCTAATGACAACTTACGCTTTGTGAAAAACGACGACGTTTTAGCTGGTCTGGCGTGGGTATCAGAACACCACAAAAACCGCTCTGCTGGCACCAACTCGTCTGTCAAATCTGTCATCAATCTTGGCGCGACACTTGCAAAACACTCCGCATCGCTGGAAAGCGCTGTTAAAGCCATAGTGGACTTAAATATCCCTGTGGTAGTTGCTGTCGGGAACGAGTTTGGCGACGCAAGTCATCACTCTCCGTCAAGGAATAACACCATAAGAGTTGGGGCAACGGACAGAAAAGACGCGCTGTGGTACATGTCTCATAACGTCGGATCAAATTTTGGCAGCGCCGTCGATATTCTTGCACCCGGAGAGAACATTTGGGCCATGGGTCTCAATGGTCCCGATCTTAAAAACGGCACATCGAACAGTGCGGCTTTCGTAAGTGGTGTAATCGCGAGCTATCTGACGAATATGACCCAAGAAATGCATCCCTCCAAAATAAAGGAGTGGCTGCTTTCTTCTGCGACTCATGGCATGATTAACATCAGGGACAAAGAAGGAACGGCAAATAAGTTACTTTATATGTATTGTAATGGACCAATCGTTAATACGGTGTCGCCGGGAAATTAAACGACAGCTTCAACAAAAACCGTCACTACGTCACTATGGCACCAACTACTCCTAGTAGGAGCGATAGCAATAGTGTAATCTTATCTTTCCTTTGTTGTCTCGTTATACTGAATGTGAGATAGTGGGCTGATTTCATTTTTTCACGTGAACAGTACATCGCGATGATTGCTTGTGAACAATAAATATATTGTCATACCTGTTCTAATCAACAATGACTGATTAATACCAACCACGACCGATGAACCCAGACATTGTGGTGTGGTTAATGTCACATAGTTATATGGCGTTTAATATATAAATTATCACTTAAAAGTGACAATTTTCAGTCTTTTAAGCCGAATCTTGTATTGTCAGATTAAAGACAAACAGCGTGTATTAGACTTTTGTGCACCATAAAAAAGAACAAAGGAATGGAATCTTCACATTTCCCCATTATCACTATGGTACACCCTGTACAAAAACACTAAAAATAAATCTATAGAATCATTTTTGAGGTCTTCATTGCCAGCTTCATCTCCAGCAAAGGTCCTGGAGTCTCGTAAAGTCTCACAAGTTACTCATGAATAAAGAAATGTAACCGAGACCCGGGTGTTGCTATAAGCTTTAAGAAGTAAACGTGGGAGAATCTGGGTAGAAAGAGGAAGTTGGCGGGCACCACCGCTTTAAATGTCCAGAGAATAGCTATGTTAGCACTCAAACAGTGTTCTAGCTATGGAAGTGAAGTGGGGCATTTGAAAAAAGCTAAGTAAAGGTTTGCAAGTTAAGTACATGTACCAGAAGTGAGAATCAATACATGTATTATAAAAAAACGCCATATTTCTTTTATGGAAAGTTATTTTATCCACAATTGCACTGTGTTTACTCATAGTGCTCTCGCTTTTAATTATCATAAACTACGCTATCTGTGACTTGGCCTTAATTGATAGTTACCTTGAGTCAACCCTGTACATACATAGTAAAAGCAAGTTAGCACTTCAGTCATTTCCAGAACTAACCAACATTGAACCGAGTTTCCTATAAACTAAGATGTATTGTTTACACTGTAATATAGTTTAAGCATAAGTTTGAAAAAACGATCTCTATTAATTGTGTTAAATTTTAATATTTCATTTTTACTTAAAAGAGTTCTTAAGTAAACGCATCTTTTCAACCCATGAAGGTACAGTATAACCTTGTACGATTGATATAAGTTAACTAATTGTGCTAAGTGTTATTAAAATTCACTGAAATAAAATATATGGGAATGATCAACGTAAAGTCTACATATCCTAGAAAATTACACTTCAAATACCTTTGTGACAGAACAGTATTATCGTATTCCAGAAAACATACAATCATTAACAACGTAACATTAGGTTACATATGGGAATTGTTCATTTTCTGTTGCGTTTGTGCAAAATCCGGTGCAGTTATTTTTGTATTTCTTTTTTGCCTCAGAACTTAATTTTTATATACACTGTATACAACCAAAATAATGTAGTGTATATATAGTTGTACAACGTCATGCTCTTTTGGGATTTCAATGAACTGCACTAAATATTGAAGCTATATGATAGCGAGATGTGAGACATGATACTGTTTTTTTTCTGAAATATTTTTCAGTATCAATGTGTATAAAATTAACCAGAAAGCTGGTTTGCGTTAAAGATATGCTGGAGCTACATTGTATGCGCTGCTCAACCTTTTACTAATGCTGAAATAAAAACAACTACAGTTTATATTTTACTTTGTTATTGTTGTGGATCCATAGATACTAGTAGAGGAAATAAAGTATACACATCCAAAGCAATTCCGAATGTAAATCTCAGCACATTGTAAAACAAAAAAAATCTATTCACTTCTTCATTGAAAAAGCAATATCTGATTCACTCACGGGCTAATAGAGTTTTAAAATTTAGCCGACATTGGTTCCTCATAATCACAAAACCCAGGATTACTGGCCGCGGCTTGCTTACGGTTCTGTACTTCCCATTCCAAAAAAACCCTCTGTAGTGTCTATATATAGTGTATACAGTATGTTCCAGCATCAATGTAGCAAAGGCCACGTTGAGGGTCAGCCACGATTTGGTCGAGAGTGAAACCAGTATGGGATCAGGAGGAATTGCTTTTAAATTTGATTCGTGGATCTGTTAGTCGGCGGGGTGAACTCGTTCTGAAAGCACCCAATGCGACCATAGACCACATGACTTTTCAGTAAGCAACAACGACCATTTTGATTCGCTGAGATGGTTTCCTTGGGGTCATATACCCCGTCAAAAGGACAAACAAGATAGTATGGCGGTACTTTCACCCAGCCCACCATCAGCAGAACCAGGAGAGTCCTCATCTTGTCAGCTCTTGAACGTTCTGATACTGATTTTGGACCACGCGCAGGCATGTTATATACACATGTACATACCGCCCTGGAGCGCCACCCCTAGCTACGCAGTTACCTCTTGTATGGCAGACCGATGGTTCTGATGATGATGCCCCTTGTGACATATTTGTTCGTATATACTCATAGAGTAACCATTTTTAAATTTAAAATGAATCGGATAGATTGAAGAATGAATTAAATTAAGAAATATCCAAAATAAATGACATCAAGTCTTCATTTGCAATTGTTGGGGTTATGCAGTGATGCTTTTCATTTTATATTTCGGGAGTACAGTGCGGCGACAATTTGGCATAATGCATCAGTACTGAAATCTTCGAATATCAAAAGCATTAATTTTTTTGATAAAAGGTCTGTTGACTACATACGAGCAACATATTCCCTCCGTTACCGCCAGAGTATCGCACCCTGTGCGTGGGATAAGCTTTAGTTTGGCCCTTTGAAATAACCACAGAAGTCAACGTGTCATATTCTGTGGTGCAGAACCTTTGAAGAAAAGAAATGCAATCTTATACGCATTCACTGTATGCAAAATGGTATCAGGATACCGCCCCATACTTCCTACTGAAAATGTAAAAACTGCCATGGCAATCTCCTTGCCCTCTTAGCTGGGGTGTTTCTGTGTACTCTCCCTGTTTGATAAGACTAGGGAAAGTTGGATACAGTACAAGACACTAATGGAAATATTTACATAAAATCCGTATGTTCTACAGTGCCACGTCTACTGATAGGAGGATGCCGACTTATGAAACTTGTAAACGCTCACGAGGATTTCTCGCACAAAACAGCACACACGCACACACATGCAAACATCAGAGGCTTTCAGACAGATGGGTTTTATTTTGTCAGGTTTGCCCTCAAATCAGTTACAATCAGAAAAGGGGAACTTAAAACTTTTGCAAAATAATTGTCCGTTGTTGCCGATCTCTTCAAATGTTAGCTTGGGGTAAAAATGGGCACCCAGGACAGTCACAACACAGCTGTAGTGTAGTTTGGTTTCCACTATATTATGTTACAGACAAACTAAAGTGAATCTCTGGGTCGAATCAGTGACACGCACATTTTATTTGTACACCTGTTTAATATCACTCGTTAATAACTGCTGATTTCTATCTGCATTGGAAGGTGTAACAACAAAAACAATGAAGCAATTGAGAATTCATAGTACAAAAAAAAAAAAAAAAAAAAAAAAAAAAAAAATTAACGTCAGTGACGCGAAGCAGAAAGTCACATTTTTGTGGAATGACCCATATCTCACATTTTTGTCACCATTATAACAATAGTGCATCACGGAAGATCATGCAAGGTATTTGAACTCAGCTGCTTCTTAAATGGTCACATTTTTCAAAGGGGCATCCCCTTGGCGTCTTCCGGGATGACTTCACCAATCAGCGAAAACCCTTTACAAGGTTAAAAAAACACAAACGGACTCCCTTGTGACAGAATATGCTGCACTGCATCTGTTTAACGCTCAGATGCTTTCCTTTGAACATAGTTGCAATCGGAAACCCAATACTTTATAAAAGTTGTCTAAATATAGGGTGAGGACACGACCGAAGCATTTTTGTTATTGAATTCGGTCCCATGATATTTACGTAAAGCCAGTATTGAACTTACATTGAAAAGAAACGCCGTGTATTAAACCCCAGTGCATGGGTTAACCGATCGACAGTCTGCAGTTAAATTTTGTCTTCACAAGGACAACTTGCAGCTAAATATGCTATCGCACAATTACTTTTGCCTTTTGATATTTTTATTTTGTTGCATAGCATTTGGAGTGTCGTGTAGGTTCATATTTTGAAACGAAATTTATTCTAATTCAGTAAATATAACATAGCAATCTGATTCACTTTATTTCTTGTAGACGTCGTTTTCAGTTTTTAGTGCATTTTATTACAGTTGACCCATGCGATAGCAAAAATCATGTTGTTCGGAGAGATGAAATATGGAGGAGTGCGGGGAATGTAAGACAAGCTGGGGAGAGGAGTTATTGCGATCGCTATCTGCACACTGATTGGTATCGTTTTATCAGTCCTGCAGGGAACGACATGCCTACGCACTGCGTCGAAGCCAACCACTGTGGTACAGTTTGGCCAATCTGGTTTAATGGTATGTACCATAAGATTCTACTACATTTTAGCCCTGTTTGCCTCTTTGATTACATTTAAAAATTGCACAAGTCCTCCACCAATATTGGTCCCGTCTCCAGTTCACAACTTTCACTTGATTACTACGGTACTCAGATTATAATTACTTTGTTATTTAGATTAATGCCTGCCCTTTCATTTTGAAAAAGGTACCATAAAACATAATAAATTACAAAGATTATTACTTTTTCAATGGGGATGAGTAATGTTCCCTTAAAATTTGTCTAAAATTTGTTGCAAATATTGGACTACTACAACTGCTACTATTACGACTACTGCTGCTGCTGCTACTTCTTCTTCTTCTTCTACTACTACCCATAGTCAAGCGTCCAAATATTCAGGTGTACTATGTTGGATTTTGTCAGTCTCCACTTTTGTTGCTAATCCGGAGTTTTTGTTGCCTTATCAGAAGCCATATTTATCCAACATGCACTAATCTACTATTAAAGAGTAAAATGGTCAGATAAGAAAAATGTCAGTTTAATCTACACTGATGCTCATAAGTTAAGCAACACTTTCATATTTCTCAAAATTCTCAGCAACCAAGCTTTTTATTGAGGCAAAATTCGTACAGTCGCTAGATATATCGCTTGCTCTTACTTTGAACTACTGGGCCGTGACATTCGAGTACTATTTACTGTTGGGGAGGGAAGAATATGCAATAGGGGTGCCACTTGCGAAAAAAACAGTTTGGGCATGCAATGCGAGGCTTCCAGTTTGGCTAGTTTCGTGGGGACAATTTGTTATATTGTGCCAACCAATGGTTAGAAGAAGACTCGCCAAGGTAATCAGATGGCAGATTATAGGAAGCCATCGTGCTGAGGTGCCAAAGAGACATATTGCAAGGTAACAGAGAGTGACACCAAGTCAAGTGTCCAAGCTGGTAGCAAAATGGCGCCAAACTCATTTTGTATTGGAGAACCCTCTTTCTGGTAGACCAATATTTACCGACGCAAGAGACAGAAGATGTTTGGTTCAACTATGCCACCAGGACCGGTTCATGTCGGCCAAATAACTGAGAAACATCTGGCTTGGATTAGGAAGAGCTCGAGTTAGTATGCAAGCATCCAAATGGCATCTTTTAGAAGCTGGACTTCCATCTAAAAGACCTCGTAAAAAGCCACCGTCCACCAAAAAACACAAGCAGATAAGATTTGCATAAGCCAAATGCTGAGAATGAAGGAATCGTATGAATCTGCGAAGGGTCCTGTGGACTGTCAAGATCAAATTCATTTTGATGTGTGCAGATGGTCGGCTATGAGTCTGTAGAGGTCCACAGCAAGCGTTTCAGGATGATTGTAGTTCTCCCACGTGTTCATGGTGGCAGAGCATCCTTCACAGTATGGTGCGGTTTCTCAAATGATGAAAAATTGCCACTCTACGTCATACAAGGGGGTACAATGGTCAACGATACAGAGACGTAATACCATTTGGGCGCATACAAACACACATTCAAGCAAATCCAGCAAGAAAAATCATTTTGGTGTAGGACAATTCGCCCATCCATAAAGTACTGTCCGTGCAAGACGCGCTGGAACAGCGTGATATCCCAAATTTGGATTGACCTGCATATTTGCCAATTCTCAATGTAATCGAACATGCTAAGAATATGGTTGACAAAGCAGTAAATGAGAGACAACCTCCAGTTGGAAGCATAAGAGAGCTCCAGCAGGCAGTAATTGGGGAATAGAGCCGGCTTCCAATGCAAGATTGACAGAATTTGGTGGCAAGTTGCAGGAGACAATGTGAAGCTGTTGTTCAAAACCAGGGAAGGCACACCCGATGNTTCTGCTCGTAACAAGCTAAGTTCGTCCTGCAGCTCCGCATTAATTTCGGCAAGCTCGGATTTGATGGGAGCTATTTTAGATGTAATGGCCTCATTTATTGCCGCTCGAATTTTCACATCGACAGATTTCATTTTCTCATCCAAATGTTTCTCGAAATCAGTGAGCATGTCTTTCATACGTGATTCAAACTGGCTTAGAAAGTTAAGAAGATTCGGGTCGGGATCATTAGAAAAGGCATCAGAAGACACAGTCCTATTTTCAGGCGTATTTGGCCTACCTCTTTTACCAGGAGGCTGTACGGGGCTTGACTGGTCGTCGTCATCATATATTCCTCCATCTTGGATGTCAATCCCAGTCCTCTCCCTGGTGCCCGTTAGGAAACTAGTAATAGCAGACTGTGCCATCTTTTGCTTACATCCACCTGCGTACAGACACTGCTAGGAGACTTTATAAGATATGTCGAGACCTCAAATTTCACTAAGCAGCAGCCAAACTAAAGAAAGACACTCTAACGTCCGAGCCTCCCTAATCTGTGACCATTACATCTCGTGACGTCACGTGGTTAGAATTTGGTGGCATGTTGCAGGAGACGATGTGAAGCTGTTGTTCAAAACCAGGGAAGGCACACCCGATATTTATTGGATAATAGACGATTAATCGTCTATTACCTACAGTCTTCTTTTATCAAAAAAAAAAAAAAAAAAAAAAAAAAAATTGTTAGATGATTGAACTTTATTTTTTCATGATAAGCTGTTTCAATCAGCACGCACTTTTTGCTGTGTGAGCATACTTTTTAGACACATGGTTTGGCATATTTTGGTACCGTTTGGTTAATAAAGTTATTTTGATTATTACAATAACCCATTTTGTGTATTTAATAACCAGAAATATTCAACTTGAATAAGCTATTTATACAATATGAAAGAAATATGCATAATCCCACTAACAAATGGAATAATGATCATGATAGACAAAACTTTTGAAAAAATCCGGGTGTTGCTTAACTTATGAGCATCAGTGTAAGTTTTTTCTGAAATGTCTGGAGTGTTCATACTCTGTAAACATGCAATTGGGCAACACATCATGCAAGATCATCATATCATCCATTCTTTGTTGTATTTGTGGCGTCGTTTTTCGTCAATATAGCTCGATGAAAACAAGAAACCAATAACAGTATGCACATCGCTGAAACGCGTTGGTTTTAAAAACTTGAAAGTAAATAATAGCATCCGGGCTTACCTGTATAAATTGTGGAAAATCAGTATGTGGCAACATAACGTGTAACACTCGTCACTGTTTCAAATTTTATATATTCCAATTCGTTGTTTGAAATATGAAGATAAAAGAATATTTTAATTTTTCGAATATGCGTTGTACATTTTAATTAGATGCAAAATGTACAACGCATACTTAATTACATTTGGTATATTCACAAGTATAATTCCCGCTTCTAGAAATTGGCACTTTTTCAATAAAATTCCCCATACGTTTTTAGGTACACTTCCAGCCACCAATCAACAAATTACTGGATCTGGCTGCTTGTACAATATATTTGCGCACAACCCATGTTGCTACGCAACTTATGATATACAAGTGAAGAACTGCAATGACGAATACAACGTATACCGTTTAGACGGAACAAGTGGATGCTCTCAAGCGTATTGTATTGGTGAGCCTTCGCATTACTACATAGTATTACATATGCAAATGTGACTATTCAAACAATTTCCCTCATTTTAATTCAAACTGATGCTACACTGCCACAGGCAGACTCATTTTATTATTTTTGTTTTGTTTTTGATTTACGGAGCATATTGTCTTTTATATCTTAACATGCTATGTCCTGTAAACAATAACTGTATTTGAGAATGTAAAAAATGAAAATGAAAAAAGGAAAATTAAAACATGTTTTGTAACTCCTGATATGTCAGATAGCTCACAAAAGACTCTCTTTTCATTAGACTTTTTATTTAGGATGTGATTAATCTATGAATAACTTGAAATTGTCTGTTGCTTGGAGTACAATGTATGCTGATTTACCTGGTCTTGAGTTTCAACTAGCTGCCTGTGTTTCATTCTGGTTAATGTAACAAGCAATGTAACAACAGGGGAACATTTGTGCTACACTAGGTACTGAAACCCCTTGCCCTGCTGGCTTAATGTCTGCAAATGGCTTCTCACCAGGGTGTGCAGGTAAGATTTCATTTTTTATTGAGCACCAGTTCTGTGTTACGAAAGCTTAAGAGTTTAAATGTTTCATGTTCAAAGTGAGATGCCTCAGTACCCTTAACAGTTTTTAAAAAGTTAAGATATAATTTTTTCATCAACCTGACATAACTTTAACTAAAAATACTAACAGCTGTACTGCATAGCATAGAATGGTTTCCGGTTCTCGACAAAGAGTTTGAATGTGTGTGTGTGTGTGTGCGTGCGTGTGTGCAAGATCAGTCTGTGTGTTTATGTGTGTGTGTGTGTTCTGACTTTTTGTTCAGTTATGATTGCAATTTCCAATAAGAATACTTGTCATTACAGATGGATATCCAAATATCACGAATATTCCTATTATGAATTGGACCATAGCCCCAGAAAAAAATTGCAAGAATGAAGGTTGTCGAAACGGCATCTTGTTCCAGTGCTATCCTAACCTATTAGAAATAGCAGAGGACCGTCATAATAATCTAACATTTAATGTGGTGTGGTACTCTGACGACGTTCCTTTCTATGAACACAACGTCACATACCATCAGTTGCCAGCTACTATGAATGAGATTGACTTCGACAGGCGATTTGGAGTTAATGTAAGATGGAAATGTCCTGGCGGTATTGTAATAGTGTCTATAAATGTAGTTGACTCTGAGTCAAGTTCGGAAGTTGCTTTTTTGTCAATATATTCTTATATTGATAGCAAAAAAAAAAAAAAAAAAAAAAAATTGAATTCGAAGCAGCAGTGGTAAAAATAATAGTAGGAATCACAGAATTTATGACAGTTTTTAAAAGAATGTGCAGTTCCAATAGGATTTTAGTTCTTTTGTCAATAGCTTGTGTAATAAACTTGCAGTATTTTTTAGACTGTAAGCAAGCGGATGGTGGCTGTTCCAAAATTCCATTATTCATTTGCATTAGTAAAGCCTCGGCCAAACTAGAAGAGGGACGAGCTTAAAAGCCGTCGGGATGAGAATTATTTATATATTCCCGAGCAAATTATTATATTATTCAATACTCTCGAGATGCATTCAAAATGTAGAGATTGCGACTTATCTCCCACATATGTAAGGAATTTTATTTTTAATTAAAACTTAAATCTAAGAAATCCTTCATTTCGACTGTTTCTGGTTGGTTCTTGCTCATTCTGACATGGTTTGACAAAAATGTATCTAAGTTAAGAGGTATGCCCTATTCATTTTGCAGTTTTCCTGTTCCATTCAAGCTAGATATGGACAGACTGGTACTCCAGGCTACATTTTAAAGAGCAGACCGTTCTTTGCAGGATTGGAGGTGGGCAAAATATAACTTTCAGCATTTTAATTAATCAACAACGCCTTTACTTAACTGCTATTTTTTTTTTGGGGGGGGATGCAAAAACTACGATACGTATTTCGCACTTAAAATAAAATCTATTTAACTAACATTTCGCTGCCGCAAAAGCCAACGCAAGAAGTTTTAGATTGCCCAGTGGTGTAGAAGGATTTGAAGTTTATATTCGACACTTTGAAGTAAATCTGTCAAAATGATTTTAATTCTAATATGAAGTGCAACATTTTAAAATGTTTTCATTTCAACCAAAGGTGTTTTTGCATTTCGACCGAGTAGTTTAAAGACCTGTAATGGGCCCAAAAGCAAACTTGTTTACATTGGCTGATTCTATGGTGACCTACGCTATAAGCATTGTTATTCTTATAGTCTCTTTCACCGGACACTGACACAAGGACACGAAAAAAAATATCCGAGAGTGCACATTTTCAGACATTCCCCGTCTCACTTTTTTTGAATAATTTTGTGAATGATAACCTTTTCCAATTGGCATTGTTTTCCTTCGAAGGATGTATGTGTACTTCACTGTAGAAAAGTCGATTGTTCTACCAACAAGTCGATTGTTCTATAAGGGGTCGTTGCGAGCAAGGATGAAAAAAAATCGCCTGTAGTTCCCTGAATGTATGATTATAAGTTACATACATACATATATATAATATATATATATATATATATATATATATATATATATATATATATATATATATGCCATCTTTTAATAAATAACTTTAAGAAATTCACCTTTTGGTTGCTTGAGGTTAGGAGAAGTCTGCTTCTCCCTTATAATTCACATTCAGCAGACATCCATGTTTTGACTGATTAGATACTAGATCTACCGTCAAGCTTGGCATGGATCTTTTAGAATACAAGGTAACCAGACTCCATTTAAAATGTATCAGTGGTAGTGCTAACTTAAGAAAAAAATATTTTACAACCCCACAGAACATAAGAAAGGACATAAAAACAAACTATGAGTCCATTAGTTGCCGATGAAAGTTTTGTCTGTGCGTTTTGTTTGCTATTTTGAAAATCGTAATATGTTAGTTTACAGGCATTTAGAGATTTCATTCATTAGTAAGGCTTTTACGTCGGTTAGCGCCCTTCGTAAGACTGAGCATGCCAGTTAGTCTCCAATATGTCCAGTATTCGTCCTGTGTTTTAACTATTCTGGTTTGAAAAGAGACTGAAAAAAACTCTTTAGAATGCCTCTCCATTTAATTCACAAAACAAGAGCAAAACCAAGGGGCAAGCTATGAGCGTCCAGATCACATCAGGGTAAATTCTGTAATGGATATCATATAAAACTCGTGCAATTGTGAATATGAAAAATAGTTCTAAGTCAGATACATAGAAGATATCGATGTATGGGATCAGGGTCATACTGCTGAAGATTATCCGGCACCGATTAACCTTGTATTTACATTATTTCTGCATCATCTTTAGACATTATTTTTTTATTTTGGACTTAAAGCTACATTGTCAACTTTGCAGATTGTTACTCGCCTCCCACTTGTGTTGAGTGAGGGTGACCTAGAAGCAACAGCTCTAGAAATAAAACCAACTTTGCCAGTTTTGTGTCCCCTTGGTTTCTGTGGCAGCCTATCGGTTGAAATACACATTCCAAAAGAACAGCAAGTCTGCAATGGTTTTTTGGAGAAGAGTAACCAGGTTGTGCAAGAATTCACTGAAACGGATTGTGCAACTACAATTCCTGCTATACCAAGTCTTGAAGAGTGGGATCCCTTAAAGACATATAGCATCAAAGTAAAAGCCTCCGTGGATGGCATGTATGACGGAAACAACATTCTCGTGATAAAACTCAGAACTGGGACTTTTTTCTCTCATCCTGCTTGGGAGAAGTATGATCTCCCCGACGTATTAGTGAGTAAATGATAGAATGAGATGTGTTATCTACAAAATCAAATACTTTAATCGATAAATTAAAAATTAACGTTGCTTTTAAATTAGCTTTACAGTTAAATTGAGTGTTGCAAAATGTGATTATTTCTTCATTTATTTGGTCCTCTCTAATTTGTGATGTGGTTTAGGTTAATCACATTTTATTTCCTTGCTGATCCACATATCATTTCTNTACAATGAGGAAAATTGTGAATTCTATACTGTATTTTCATAATTTTTCATATTTTTGTTAATTAGAACATTCCTATTGAGTGTTAGCAACAAAATTGAAAAGCAGGCTACTAAATATTTTTTACAGTAAAAGCACCATATATTCTACATAGAAATATATTTTTAATGATCCTATATAATTATTAATCTGAAAGATAAATAGTTTTCCCCATTGAAAAGATCGAATCATTACAGGTTACCATAACTTATTCTTTGTATCATATTGCACAATGTAATTACCTCCGCCAAGGAGGTTATGTTTTCACCCCTGTCTGTCTGTCTGTTTGTTGTTTGTCATCATCATAACTCAAAAAGTTATTGAGCGATTTTGATGATATTTTCAGGGTAGGTGGGAAATTGGTTAACTTAGAAGTGAATAGTTTTTGGTGGTGATCCGTATCAATAATCAATAATAATAAAAACGCTGCCTTGGCGGAGGTCTGCACTCTTGGAGTGCTTTTCTAGTTGTAATTGAGTTAACTAGCATTGCCCAAAGATTTTCTTGATTTCCATATATGATACTTAAAAACAAAACTTCACATTTGGTTGTCTCAGAACTCTATTAATTTTCCTTCCTTCACAAACTATTTTGCCTTTCCCAGGAGCTGTGGTTGCCAGAGAATATGGTCTGCCATGTGTGGTCAACATTCCAAAAGCCACTCATCTTTTTGCCACAGGTAAAGAAACTGATGCATTGTACCATTCCCTCTGCCATTGTGAATAAACATTGTAATGAGGAAAGGTTCTTCTCATTGTACTTCAGTCGTCTCTATAGACTTTTAACCAATTTTTGCTGTTTTATTTCAAGAAAACTGATCTGTATGCGCACCTTTCCATTCCCTGTTTTTATAATTAGACAACAATATTCTCAGCAAGTAAATGAAAATGAATGGGATTTTCCTGTTTTTTAGATGGAGTAATAATGGAGATCTGACTGCAAGTTTCCTTTCAGAGTCATTCTAAATCATGGCTATTTTTAAACATACCAGGTTTAAATTTTTATATTTGTTTATTAATTTATTATTTATTTATTTATTTTGTCATTTTTGGTCTTTTTTAATGTGTTATGGTCATGTTGAATTCTGTACTATTACCCAGGATTATCACTGTTTCAGGTGATCAAGTTGTATTGAATGGTACTAAGGGAACTCTGGAAAAAGTGCAGTAGACGTTTGAAACAAGTTGAAAGAAACCCAGTCCTTTCAATTAGGAATTATAAACTTGGGCCAAAAACTGCCTATATACTAAAAAACTACATTCCATTGATTCAAGATTTTATACCATTAATTATTATTATTATAGTCCTATTATTGATTTATCACTGAAGTGTTTTTACAGAAGATATTAGAACTGCCTTCTGAACAATATCATCGAACAAAGTCTAAAAATCTCAATTACTTTTTTGTTTTCATAGAACCCCATTTTTTTGCATTTTTATTACAAATATTGCAAACTGTGATTCTAAGGTGATCAAAGGAAATTACAACAAAATGTATTATCATTTGATACTTATGTATTGTTATCTGTTTGTGATGTTGCATGCCATTCTGATTGCAGTTTTTGCTCAGAAATTTTACCCAGAATGGACCTTTTCCTGATAAAAATGGCGGTTCTTTCAAACCCTCAACCCCCTGGCTATGGGTTTGTATGTGCAATTAGTCTTAGAAGAACAGAAATATCTAAGCATAGTTATTGCATAATCAATTGACTATTAGACAAAACAGTGTCTTCAAACTGTGCAGTTGTTATGAAATGAAATGAAATGTTGAAATGGCAAATCGGCATTAGGGGTCATCCATTTTCATCATCATCATCTTCATAAGTTTACAAACCGTACACTGGGACGGGGGGGGGGGGGGGAGTAAATGCCCTCTAAACGCTTTTGAAAAATAATAAAATGATGATCCAAATTGCTGTCAAAGGTGATTATTTTTAGTTTTTTAGTTTTATTTTTAGTTTTAAACTCGTAGGCTTTGTAGAAAATGATGATAAATTTTAAATGGATGACCCTTAAAATGTTATTAATTTTAAGAATATCTTTACACACTCAATCTCTGTCACACATCATGAGTTTCTAAATATGAAAATTAAATGAACATCGTTAAGGATTTTTATATAATTTATAGTATTATATCAGTTGCTGTGATATTATTATTAGATAATTCATAAACGTTGTTAATTGGTCTTTTTCCCAATTTTAATAAATACGCTTTGTTTAATCAGCTGTGTTTGTATATATTCCCTGCCTTGAGCAATATACACGTGAGGCCAATGAAGCCGGTGTAACGTGACAGAGTCCCCAATGATAGAGAGTCCGCTTTCCATTCATTTGCCTGTAGGTAATCCTGCCTTAGATTTTGACCCACTTAGATCAGGCTAACCCTAACCATTATAAGTTAACTAAATGGAGGGCGAACTTTCTGTTGCGCGAACCCTCAGTTGCGGTACAGCGGTTTAACAAGTAATGTCCCTATAGGGTAACTATCCCCTATAGATATATGTACATGTATGTTGATAAATACCAACAATTGATTACAGAGCCAGAACTCTGACTGCAAGGACAGAGAGCAAGCTGTAGTAAATTTAAAAGAAAAAATTGTCTGTTGCTGTAAACAGGAAGAAATTGTTGGCTTGAAGACGCTGGGCAATTTTTGGTCTTTTTAAGGTCCGTGTCCGCGTAGGACAGTTTAATAAATTTAATTAATTTACTAAATGATTCAAATACACATGCGCATACTCTGTACAAATAGTGAATAGACAGAAATATCTGTAAAAATCTGGTAAAAAAACAAGAAAGAGAGCAACGAACACAAGCCTTTATGCCCTGGCTATTTGACCTGAATACTTCCCCCTCGGATTGGAGCTGATGTGATTGGCATATATCTTACCGATTTAACACAACGTTTTTAAAAATGAAGCGACGAGAATATTTACTAATTCTTATATTGTGTCATATACAAGCCAGTTTTTGGTTTTCAGGTTATTGCGATTTTTTACAACTCTCATTCTTAAAAGAAATACAAAATTTAGAATGTCTGGGTTGATGTCTTTTAAAACAAAAGGCTAATATCAGTTACGTCCATCTTTATTATCTAATTTCAACCGAGATGAATATTTCATTTTTATACAGAAGTAGCTGTTATATACTAGTACTAAATCGGCAATATATTTTTAGCTCGTTAAAAGTAAAACTAAATGGCAAAA